>CM023484.1:45338504-45679849 GCA_013339685.2 Hyalomma asiaticum
TTCTTGTTATCCATGTGGTTGTGCTTGTTACTACGCACAGTGTCCTTCCGGCGCAATAATGGGAAATCCATATGCTTTGAGTTATTGCTTACATTATCATGCTGCTTCCAAGCGCTCGTATAATGTTATGCTTCACTGTTCCACACACGCGCACTCACTCACTCACTCACTCACTCACTCACTCACTCACTCACTCACTCACTCACTCACACACACACACACACACACACACACACACACACACACACACACACACACACACACACACACACACACACACACACACACACACACACACACACACACACACACACACACCTCAAGATTTCGCCTCCATCGAAATGCAGAAGCCGTAGCGGGGATTAGCTCGGTCAGCTAGAGTAGTTTGCCTACTCTCCTATGGCTTTTATAATATCAGAAACGTGAATGAATGCGCTAACCACAAGGCGGCAGGAAAGGGACCAGGACAACAGTGAAAGCTGTTATAACAAAAGTTCCACTATCCTCCTTGAGTTCAGTGGTTATTGAAGGTTCAGGAAAATGTTGAGCACTGCAGAAAAATGCGTGGGCAGAAGCCCGCCGTGCCCGAGCAGTTTCGTGCGTATTGTTTTCTGCTCTGGTGGGCGTACTTAAGACTCTCAGGTTGGTAATTTGTAGCAGAGGGTCATTACTCTTAAGGATCAGTCTCGCCGCTTTGTTACAGACCATTTCGCTCGGGGTGTGCTTGCGTGTGTTTGTAGGCAATTTTTCTCTGTGGCTGGGAAGTACTTGAGCACGTTGTACAACTAGCATGTCTGCTCAGTTGAACAAAATCGGCAGTATGCTTCGCACAGGAAACCTTATTACAGACTATCTCAAATAAAGGGCTCGTGAACCGTTTGTTGTACTATTACAAGGTTAAAATGAAGGCACCCAAAAGCCTTACACATTATACGTTTTACTTTCCCAGTTATTTTATAGTCATTTTCAGTGCCCATTTTCGTATGTGACTATTGCGACAAAGGTAGCATTTCTGAATGGTACGATCGCGCTTTAAACCTTCCTTCATGGGCTTCCATTTTACTCTCGCTAATATCTTGTATCATGCAAAACAAAGAAATCCACAGCAGCCATTATCAGCAGCAAATATGCATGGTCAAGTACAAAACCAGTACAAACCAGTTCGCAGGAAATAACGAATTGGCCTTCAGAATATTTCAGTAAATAACTCTGTGCTTGTGGCCTTATGGTGGACGACTCACGTCTGTATTTCCATACCTCTTGGCATAGGGTCTGCCCCGTTGCTACTTAAAGAAATTGAAGAAGTCCTCGAGGACGCTGACAACTGTGATGGTCACGACAATCCACGATATTTTCGTGCCCTCTCCTTTCAGCAAATTTCTGAGGTGAGAAATCCCATGGGAGGCACGCTGAAAAAGTATTGCTAAGATAGAGTAAGAGCAGGAATGAAATGTTTAATGACGCGAAGGCGTGGTACTGTGCACTCACGCCAAACTCTTCAATTATTGCACGGTATAACAAGAATACTTAACAAAGCCAGCGTTCACTTGTGAACACAGACAGGAACCCGATGCTGCTTGGCTTCTGCGATCTGAAGAGAAGCGGTACCATGACTGCTTTGTGAGCATTTTGTTCTCTCTTTATTAAAAACGATATAACACAGTAGCATAATGCCGTATTAAAACGGAACACAGAGGTTGTGGCTGACGCTGAAGGTTACAAATGCTCTGCGCCATTTTTTTTCATTTAAATGCGGGAACATGCATCATTTATCAATTAGATTACTCGGAACAATTTGATTAGTCCATTTAAGGCCGTTTTATGAAACTCGTTCGGGGTGATTAGTCGTATAGCCGCTTTTTTTTATTTTTTTATGTGCGAGTCCTCTGTATTGTTGTTCTCTCTGTATTGTGGAATTTTTTTTTTCGACATTTCGCCATCTCGCTTACGATCCATAATCAAGGGCGGAATAGCGACAGTCACCGTAGGTTTGATGACCCTCGCTCAATAAAATGACGCTCCATGGCGACGCGGCATTGCGCAAGACACAGATTCCGCCAAGCCAGAGCCATGGACACGCATTGATTTTAACCAGCAAAATCCCGGCATGAATAATGTGAAGCTGACCTTTTATACGGCTCACTGAACTTTAATAATGATTAGACCCTTCGAACTCGGTATCATTTTTCTTGACGTCGCGCGATGGGCGGGGTAATGAGGGGCTACAGCTCTCGCGTACTCGTGGAGATCACAGCACAAGTAAGCTTGAGTTCACAAAAACAGATAATTTTGTTTGCGTGGGCCACCACCTTCTAAAGAAGGCGACCTCATGATTGAACTCGATGAGCGAGGGAATTAGATGAACACAAAGCTTCGTGGAAGTACATTAGATTTCCCTTTGTCGTCGCTACCCAAGCTTCAAATATGAAGTGCGTACAAGATCACAAGTGAAGATTGTCTGCATCTCAGAACCAAATGTGTGTAGGTTAACCACCGTTCGTTCTGACCGTCTTAATTTTCAGTACACTCAATGGATGTGCACAAATGACAAGGGTCAGAGGGAGCGAATGTGAAGTATAAACCTTAACCGACAGACGTTTGAAGGACATCCTGTAGTGGATAAGTGCAATGGCTACCTTCAGATAAGTAGAAACTGCGTAAGTTCATTGCCTCAGTGGTTTATTACTTTTAGCTTAAATTCTGCGTTTAACATTTGCAAAAGTATCAAGTTTCATGGACGTATTGTTAGCAGTCAGTTTTACATTGTCATGTCCCTCTTGTCTGTGTCCAGAGCTCTGTCCAGAGGAGTCCAAATCCTTTATACCAAATATTCGCTACACAATGGTTTCTTTAATCGTCTGTTACATGTACATAACGGCAGTCTCTGAGCTTTGTTTTTTCAAGAGGCGGACAATAAGTGGCCGGCGGAAAATCCAGACATAGTCGACTAACTATAACAGAAGTCACTAAACATATTCATCATATCGACAGAGTATATCCAGTGCAAGTCACAAATTGGAACGTGCGATATCGGGAAGCCTGTACAGCTTGGATGACTTTTCAGGACGACGCTAGTGCTGACACTGTCAAATTGAAGGGCAGTGAAGGGCAGTGATGTTTTAGCTGTATTCACTGCGAAGTATAGATAAATGTGTTAATAAAACAGTCCCTTAAAGAACACAGCATTTTTTTTACCCAAGTAAGTTCCCGCTCTTCTCAATACTCGAATTACCCTCACATTTAATTCAGAGTGAATGTACGGTTATAATACGGTGTTCGCATTACGTAGGCAAATAAAGCGATTACTTAAAAGCTTTCTTAGTGAAGAGGACATCACCGCGAGAAACGCGACCGACAAGCAGACTCTAACAGCTGTGCAGCTGCAAACATACACACACGCATTCAACAGCGACATGACATTTATCCCATCATCCAGATCTCTACAAAACAACTGTCCCAAGGACAAACATGCGTCTTTGGATCCTAAGAAGTTCCTGCCGTCATAAAATCTGACAGCCCCTTCTCTACCACGAACACCCGAATCTTGTCTTATTTCACCCGTGTGCCATGAAGATTCGCTTCGTCTCGCATTGGAGGTTTACCTTGGACGCCTAAGCGTAACCAATTCTGACGGCTAACACATATACTATGCCTATAGGAGGATATAGATAGCGTTGTCGCGCTTACGGACACCCAACACCTTCGATGCTTACACTTGTGAGGTAATACAAGGTTCGCTTGAGAACCGTTTCAACATTTTCCGACTAAAAGAGAAAAAGAAAACGAAAGGAGAAACGATAATAACCACGGCACAACAAGTGTTGTACGCACCGTCCTTCTGCAGCTTTTCTTAATTTCTCCTACACATACCTTTGAACACGACACATGGCATGCGTTCAGATCAGCCCAACAGCTGCTCAAAGAAGCGATTTTTAAGGACTCCGCCAGTTTAAAAACTAACCTGTCTTTGGTAAGACGCACTGCAATTACCGAAGGGCTTTAACGACTACGTTGTAATCGCCGTTGTGCGAAACTGCGGCTATCGATATGCCGACCCGCTGATAACGGAAATCCAATGGTTTCTGTCCGTGCCACCCCACGCTTGGTAAGATCGAAAATGTAATTAGGTCAACCGACTGCCCGTGTCCGGCTCTGTAGATAAGTCCCATTCCTTGACGAGAAATAAAAGTGTGTGGTGTAGCTTTGAATCAGTAATTAGAGAGGTAATGCACAGACCCCGTACTTCTTCTCTTTTGCCGCCGTGGTACGCCGCATCCATGCTACGTATCCTCCTTGTTTTCTTCCTTCACATGTTTTCACAGCCTCGCTGTCACTACATAGCACTTAAGAAGCTGCCACAAAATGGCTGCGAGTACAAACTTCAGGCACTATGCACGGAATAAAACACTGTTGTGATAAGAGAATGCAAGGTTCTCCAATTAACACTTGCAATTAGACAATTTAATTACAATTGCTTTACGCTTATCTACTTCCTGTTAACATCAGCGCTGCGCCGTTTCATTATAAGTACGTACGCTGTGCGTCTGTTCTTTGTTTTTGACTGTGAAATTGTTCTTAGTCGACCCTGCGCCTGCGGTGGTGACCTCATTACGCAATGAAGAAAAGCCAACCTACAGTTGCTCGTGGCCTATAATACCACTACAACGTCGTGGTTACACAAAGCCCAATGTGCGGCATTTTATTCATCTCTTGCACTCTACCCACTCTAGCCCTGAGCCCGCTGAGCTTCATGATGGTGATTATTCGAAGTCCAATGAGCGATGAAGTGTAGAAATTGGCTCAAAGCTGCATGTTCAATCTGCGCAGCCGCGGCTGCATTTTCATAGCGCGAAAGGGAAAGAAAGAAAGAAAGAAAGAAAGAAAGAAAGAAAGAAAGAAAGAAAGAAAGAAAGAAAGAAAGAAAGAAAGAAAGAAAGAAAGAAAGAACTAGCCCAACTTTCCATGCTATTGCAAAGAAAGAAAAGATGTGCATGAGTGCAGCATGAAGGAGACATCAACGACTTCACACCTTCGCCAGTTACGTCAAGATAAAACGATGAAATAACAGCGTCGGTGTGCCCCCCCCCCCACACACACACACTTACACACACAGTATTCGCACTTGCTTGGAACTTCTTGCTTTTATTTTGTATCTCTGAATTTCTTCAACAAAGCCTTTTATTGCCCAAATCATTGATTGATTTGTGGGGTTTAACGTCCCAAAACCAGCTCTGATTGTGAGAGATGCCGTAGTGGAGGTTTCCGGAAATTTTGACCACCTGGGGTTCTTTAACGTGCACTGACATCGCATAGTACACGGGCCTCAACATTTCGCCTCCATCGAAATGCAGCCGCCACGGCCGGGATTCGATCCCGCGACCTTCGGAACAGCAGCCGAATGCCATAACCACTAGACCACCGTGACGGGGCTTTATTGCCCAAAGCAATCAGCAGCCACCTGCAGCTGCGCGCATCTTGACATGCGGCGCTATTATAATTGTTTTTTTTTTCGGGCTTAACTGCATGTTTGGATCTTCATCTGAGCCTGGGAAATATACTATTAGCAGGCTGCCTAGCTAAATCATGTGTTCCGTTTTATCGAAATTCTCTTCTTTATAGTTTCCACTCCTTGTCAAAAGGTTGCCCGAGCGCAAGGCAACATCATCTTTCATGACTATATCGCCAAATCGCGCATTGAGTTTTGCCTCACAGCTTGGCTCGGAGTGCCTTGGAGTGCACGCCACTGATGAGCTCGTGGAACACTGAGCCGATTAATTAGTTAAAGCGAAACCCTTCATTTCGGACTCTGGCTTCTTTTGATCACCACGTGGACACCCAGCACTCTTACAGTGGAGCAAGAAAGCGCGGGCTGTGACGCCACAGACAACGGCCTACACATATAGGTAGGTATGCATGTGTGGATGAAAGGTGTATATATATGTTCTTTTAAATAAGATTATTTCACAGAAATGCAGTGCGCTTTTCTAAATCTGTATTTCGAGTACCACGCACTATATACCCTTTGAGTAAGGCTATCGTGGGCTTTGAACAAGGCTATGTGTTTCGATGCAACAACAGTGGTGTAGGACAGTAGTGACGACATGATTAGGTTGCACGCGCGTGCAATTTGACGCAGAACGTAGCAATCGGGCTGCTGCAGCCTACAGTGATGATGATTGTGCAGCATACTCGGTAAGCGAGCCGACTTGCAGTCGAGCACCAGCCTCCCCTGCAGTACCATATATAAAAATATGGCGACCGTTGGCAATTTTTACGTTCATGCTGCTTTTATCAGATCTTCTAGCACACCCTCCAAGAAACTCCATTCTTTAAAACTTGTTTCTTAGACAATTTACGCAACAGAATCTGCACATCACAGGGAAGGATAACGCGTGCCCGTTATTTATACACAAGAAGCATCGTCGTAGCCACAGTGATGTGTAAAAGTGTAATGACTATAGCCCTTGGACACATGTGTCTTGCTCAGTCCCTCAGATTCACCTCCGGGTCGGAGTTGTTACGAAAATTTAAGGAAGAAAAACACGACAAATCATCATATTTGGAGTTCGTGTGGCGTAGATGTGGTATCAGAGCATATAGCTGTTAGAAAGAAGAGTGGTTTACCCATCAGGGTAATTAACAAAAATGAATTAAATAGAGGAATGTGTGCACAGCATTACATATGGATATATGAGCCAGATATGCCTGTGTACGAAACACACGTGAGAAAGAAATCACGCATGGCTCATAATCTAATCGGGTATGCGGGTATACACTAATCGTACTTGATACCACGTTCTCGAACGAATCAAGCCTTTAGTTATTCTTGTAAATGAGTCGTTAGTCCACTTGAGTTTTTGCTTATCCCCAAGAGGGTAGATACCAAATTGTACGAGCATCACCATAATCATCGTCATGAGCTATGAACCTGATGTTAACTTAATGTTTACCGCACTCACCCAAGAGTCCACCTCCGTGAACCAAACTGCACCAAACGGCAGAGGCTAGCGCCATTGAAGACACTGACGAGAACATTCAAGTCGACCTCGCATATTTTGTTTTTTTTTATACGTTTGAATCAGCACTACTACCCGAAATTGGAGACAAGCTGGCATTATGGGCCACAATTTTCTGAAAGAAAATTGTCGCCCCAGAATAAATACATCGAGTCAAGCATTCTGGAAAACCTGCGATGGCGACATCGTAACAACTCAATCGGTAACCGAAGGGCCTCTGACATGTCTGTAAACATGAGCTAAGTGCACGTAACGTACTTTCATATTATTTTACAATAATGCGAGCCATTCCTTTGTCAGCTTCAAGGTACTCGTAAACAAGAAACCTTCAAGCGTTCCGACATCCTATATGAAATTCCATGTCCCTCTACCGCCTGTGTACACAAGCCGACATAAAAACGGCACCGTGTATTTGGCGTAAGCACGCTCTTCTGCGAAAGGAGCAACCGTTTGTCATCTGGGCTTCACTTCTAACCCAAAGAGAAATGTTTTCGTGCCCCGGACACGGAAGCGAGGCCGGTGTTCGCAAGCACGGAACGATATTGCGGACTGAAGCGGCGCCGTCACGAGCAGCATACCACGATAAAGCCTTCGTGCGCCATGACCCCCCAACCCTCGCTTCCGCTGAATGATAAAAAACGGCCATTGACAGTTTGCATTTCGCAAGGTTGCCCGAAACCATTTTCCTTTCAAAGAAAAGAGCTGCCACGCTTTTTGTCGTCAAATAAAAGGCGACATGCGAAGTCGCATTCACCTAATGCGTTAGGGGCAGCAAAACGCCATGTCCATGCCAAAAGAGCCCCGGCAACAAAATTGAAAAGCTTACAAGCACGCAACTTCGTTTTATGATTCTTGTTTTGTTTTGTTTTGTTTTTTACACATTCCAAGTTGTTTATTCAGGGACTGTGTCGAATCGCTTGAACGTAAGGTATGCCATCCAAAAATTTAAATTGGCCATACTACACAGATGCGTCGGAGAACGGGATTTGCGGACAACGATGAAGTGCTGCATCTTCCTTAATGTTCATTCTCGTGTTGATATAAGTAATTTCACCGTATTTTGCCTGCAATTTTCTCGTGCTCCTGATCGTCTCTCCAGAACTGCAGCAGGTTGTTTGCCAGCGTTGACGTATTTTTAACGCGAACAGTGACAGCGGAAGCGACGTTAGCACCCGTGATAGTCTGCGTAGGAGTAGTGAAAGGCAGTGTCCATAAGTCGCCGTAATCGTTACTCCATTTACGCCCCCGACCTCGTCGCGCCCTAGCGCACTGGAGCTCGCCGCCTTGGAGTTCTGAGCGCGGGGACTTAACACGGACCACGGAACTTGCTCATGTATTCAGTGACGGTGCAAACAGGCGAAAGAATGAATGCGGTGCCAATACGGTGCCAACAGGTGAAAAATGAAGTAAAGGCATCACGTCGCACACCATTTCAGAGCGCGACCACCGAGAGACTGAAGAGCGGGAGCAATCAGAGCTCTTGAGTCGAGCGTTTGTTGTGTGATTGTTCCGTCCCGTTGCTAGAGCCCTCAATTGGAAGAAAGCGGGAAGAAGGAAAGAAAACGTGAAAGATCCTGTTACGAAAACAAACGACGAGGGAGCCACTTGCACAGCCGGGAAACAGTGCGGGGTTAAACTGGAGTGGATGCGCTCAAGCGCTTCTTTTAAACACGAAGGTAAGCTGACTGAAGAAGGGAGTGGTGACTGGATTTTAGGTGCCGCCGTCTTTCGACGAAGATGTAAATCTATTGGAGCCCTTCGGCCGTGAGTGAAACTTGATCTATTGATTTCTGGGGCTTAACGTCCCAAAACCACGATATGATTATGAGAGGCACCGTACGGGAGTGTCCGGAAATTTCGACCACTTGTCACTGGCATCAACATTTCGCCTCCGTCGAAATCCAGCAGCCACGGTCGGAATTCGATCCCGCGACCTACGGATCGCGAGCCGAGTACCACATAGCCACTAAACCACCTTGGTAGGGCAGGGAGTGAAAGCTGAAGCGGTGTTTCGAGGAGAGTCGATATTAGGTGGCGTAATTTTAGTTGGTTGCCACGTGGATGGCCTGGTAGCCGATGAGTATAGACTGCTCCGTCAAGCAGTAATCGCCGAAAAATTTTCTAACGACGCCACTTTTTTTTTTTTTTCAACTGCCAAGTGTTTACCGATTCTACCCCCCCCCCCCTTTTTTTTTTTTAACCGAGGCCATTTTTGTCATGAGTAAGTGCTAAAATGGCACTCTTTAAAAACTAATAAATAAAAACGAAACAGCGAGTTATTCTTGCGAAGAGAAACTTGAACACGGCGCATAACGATCGTCGTTGTGATTTAAGAACACTTGCAGAGATTCCGAAAGAAGAAATAACTTTTCATGTGTGCTATCTGTGTGCAACTTAGGAAGGACCGTCTTACATATAATTCAAGAACTATTGCACGCAGTTTTAATGATTGGTGGTCTTTTACGCGGCAAGATCAATTATGGTTATGAGGCCCTCCCCGCGTTGTGGAAGTCTCCGCAGTAATTTTGACCACGAGGATTCCTCTAACGCGCACGGTTATTTCTTAGATTTCGGCCCCATCTAAATGTGGCCGCAGTGGCAGGGATTCGGTCCCGCGACCTGGAGATTCGTAAGCGAACACCTAGGCGCTATATAAGCTACCACACGGCAGGTACCACGGGGTTATGCAGTTGCATATATTCGCGAATATAGGCGAGTACCAGCTCTCGAATATGAAGTGCGTTGGAATTTTTGGGTGAACATTACTATTGATTTGTTAGGAATGTTTATCAACAACATTTCTATGATAGCGGATGTATGAAAAGAGGAGTGTTCTTGCCCAACCTTGCTCGGCAACTTATTGGAGTCACGCAGCGAAATTTCTGTCTCCAGGGCGAAGCTCCGCTTGGATGTGAGAAATGCTGAATGCACAAAAAGTAATTTGTAGTCAACCCGCATTTCAATCAATCAATCAATCAATCAATCAATCAATCAATCAATCAATCAATCAATCAATCAATCAATCAATCAATCAATCAATCAATCAATCAAATTTAACGCGTATAGTTTGAAACAGAGAGTATAGCAATGCATCCAACATTCGACAACTTGATGATCCCACTGCCCTCTTTCGCAAGGCTTTTATGGCAGCACGGACATTGTACATATTACGCGAGCAAAGAGCAATATCACCTCGTGAACGCTGCATGTTGCGCTGGGTCTTGGTAAATTCGACGTTAAAACGACCAATAAGTGATATCGGTGATTATAGCCACGCAAAACACCTACAGAAAGCGTTATCTCCCTCTTTTGTTATGGCGGTTGTTTACAGGTGCCCGCTTGTTAATTAATGGGTGATCCCCTCTGGTGCTCCTTTCTCGTCGACCCTTTCACATTATTAGCTCATCTTTCTTTATTGTTAGCTGATCTTCCCGGGCCATGCGTCCAGCGCAAAAAAAAATTTTTTTTATTTGTCTCAACGTATTGTGACACTCTGGGTCGATCCCATAGGATGCCCATAAGTAGCATCGGTGTCATAAGACGTGAACGAAAAAAATAATGTTCACTATTCTGTTTCAGCCCAGCGCGACACCAGAACTTTCACTCGCCGCGAGTTCGCCTTGCGGCTGCATCCGACGCCAAAGAAACGTCAGCCTCGACCGTAATTGCCTCTGATGAGCTCGCTCGCAGAACGCTGCTGATACTCACTACAACCGTGTGCGTGTTGTTATGCTACATTCTTACCTTTTTTCTCTGAGCAGTGAGTGAGTTTTGCTCCGAGGCGTACAGCATAGGAACGAGTGTTCTTCTGTGCTCATGCAGCTGCGCACAAGTGCAAGGAGACGAAAACTTTGTTCTCACCATGGTAACGAAAAAGCGTGGATGGCATTGAGTAAGGAGGCTACAAGAAAAGGGAGCCTGCTCTACAGAGTCGTCACGACACGGGCTGCGTACACGAATGAGATCAAGTCCATTTGTTCTTTCATGTGAGTCGATTTTCTTTTCATTGTTTTCCCTTTTTTCCCCTTGTTGAACGACATGATGACACCTTAAGAAATAGGTCACGTCAACATTTCAGAACACGAAACTTGCTACCTGTACTTCGGCAAAGATGTAGGATGCCGAAAGAAGATAATGTAAACCAGTACGTCGGATATTAATGTGCAGGAAAAGATAATTTTATCGGTTGTAGTAGCTATAGCGGCTATGGAGTTGGCTCGCCAAGCTTAAGGTAGCGCGATCGAACCCAGGCCGTGGCGGCCGCATTTGGGTAAGGGAGAAATGCCCTAGAAAAAAAAAAACACGTGTTCTTACATTGAAGTGTGCGTTAAAGAAACCCAGGCGGTCAAAATTAATCTGGACCCCTCCAATACGGGTCGTGTCTTAAAACGATAGCTGGTTTCGGCCCGCAAAAACCTCGTCAATCAGAAACACATATCAGTTTATGAATCTTAAATGGATAGAACGACTCGCCAATCTGACCATTACGAGACTTAGATAATGGCGTTGAAAAACGACCCTGTCGCATAAATGATGACAGTTCAATGTGAGGACATCGGTTTAGCTATTAAAGGGTCATCCTGGCAAGCGAGGATAAACTTTATTCTTTGACTAGGCTGTCAACGCACTGAAGTGGGCGGCCTCCTTATTCCATGTAGCCGTGGCCTTGGGCTGACTGCCTAGCCCTGTTGACCAGCTGTAGCTAGTTCTCGTGACTTGGACTTGACGATTGAAATAAAGGCGCCTCTGTTGCCTTATTTATTCGGCATAAATTATCTGAAAATAATACGTGAATAAAAAAACAACATAGCATGCAAAATATAAGTACAAAACAATAAACAAAGAAAACAGCGTTGTCAACGATAAGTTCAACTATAAGAGCTATTCAGAATACTGAACTGTTGGAAGAGGAACGCACTAAAGTTATGCGAAGAACAACATACTGAAAAAAAAAATAAGTGGTGTCCTCACGGTCGAGTTCTTTGTTTCTTTTTCCTTTTTTTTTCGCGCTACTTCTGGGTCTTCCTTTGTAACAGAGCTCGTCGTTCACCGGAACGTTCACAAACATGCACTTCTGCTGAATATGTCCTGGTTGCGTGGTTGCTCTTAGCTGCCAGCAAATTTAGGTGAGCGCTCACGGCCAACGATCAATCCGCGTGAGTGTATTTGTACAATGTAACATGAATACGCTACGATATGTTAGAAGAAACGAGCCTGGCTCTTTTACAAATGCATGGTGATGTATGGCTTCCTTGAAGGTTATAAAGTAGCCCTTTCGGTGAAGCAAAGCGTTGGGCAGCTAAGCTCGTCGGGGGTCTTTCTTTCTGCAGGTCCACAAAAAAGCGCCGTTGTAATCATGTTATAATTTCTTGTTACGCACCCCAAAAATTTTCAGTGTCTCTTGTACTGCGTAGTAATATGGAGAGTGGAGGGTCCTGCACTGGTAATGTGCGATTATGGGTGATTCCGTTTGAGTGCGTCCTGTCTGAACATCCGCTACGGACATACATACATACATACATACATACATACATACATACATACATACATACATACATACATACATACATACATACATACATACATACATACATACATACATACATACATACATACTCAGATTCACCTGCTCTTTGCCACATTGCACGCCTTTTTAATTTTCGTACGGCTTATTCCCGTTGAATTGAGTGCCTTATATGCGAGGGCACTCCTTTCAGCAAGGCCTGTGTTATAGCGATGGCAAATTAGCGTACGAAAATGTACCACAGCATTAAAAGGTTCGTGCTTTAAAGCAAAGAACGGTTCGAAGCGTTGTCTAAATTTGACCATAAAAAATAATCTGCGTTGTTCTTGGATAAAACAAAAATGACACAACAGCTATACGAAGAACTGAGAAAATTTACTGTGTGCGTTGAATGGGCCGTCGATGCAGAACTTACTACCCCTTGTGCATCCGCTTCCTTGCGCTGTGAGTAAGAACGCTGAAGTAAACAACTAAATAACTCCTGCGCCACCAGCGGCGGTGAAACGATACTCTGCATCTCAAGCCAGCATCCGAGTGCATTGTCCTGCTGTCTACTTTAACCAAAACTGTGCTCTATTATTAGACTAAACAGGTAGTCGCATAGGGGGCTGCGTTGAAGGAGTTTGTCCCGAGTAGACGGTCTTTGTTATCCGTGGTCCCTAAAGAAGTCGGGCTCTTCCGCTTTGTTCTCACTTGCGAGTGCGAATGTCTTCCCACGGTTATCGCGTTAGGTGAACAAAGCCCTCGGCAGTGTGCCTTTTGAAAATGCGCAGGATTTGCGGAATGTGCTTCATTGCACCGTAAGCCATCATTTCCAGGGGCGTCAGCTATTCGCTACCACTGCCGCATGGACGCTGTGGAGACTGTGGAGACTGTGGCAAGGAGGCTGTGGCAGCACTTTGTCAGTCACTAGAGACGTGTTTTTACTAGCCGCGCTTTCGTGCATTCGACAATTTTCCTTTTTTTTTTTTGTGCAAGGTTACCGCTTCGTTAAACACGCGCTACTCGGAAATCGCTTATCGTCTCTTTCAACGAATTCTCGTCTTCCTTCAACAGAGACTTCCCGAAACAATACATCTCCGCCTTGTGCGCACGATGCAAGTTTACGGCTCACAAATGTCGCCTCTCAATCGCTTCAATCTAAAACAGCGACTTCCTGGAGACCTAACATGCTTGGCTCTTTTATTAAATACATTTACCGCATTTGCTTGATTGTAACGTGACCGTAATTGTATTGCGAGGGCGGCTTTTCACTGAGTCCAGCAAACACATACAGACACACGCACACACATACAGAGAGAGAGAGAGAGAAAGAAAGAGAGAGGGGGAGGGGGGCTCTAGGGACATTGCCCATTTTTGATAATATTCGACAATCTGTTCATGCCTCCATTTACCCCTGAAGTTCTGTTCTCGTTCGGATGACTTTCAGTATTATTTTTTTCCAACTGCCCTTACTGGCTAGTTAGGGAACGGTAAGAAGATGCGAACGAAAAAGAATGAACAGGAAATAAAGCCAGTAAGGCCACGAAGAACGAAGGGACCGCAACTTCCTCATAACCCGTTTTCCCCACGCACCCGAAGGGTAACCTCCTTTCTCCTCTCTACCTCTGGTAATTTCGTCCAGTCTTCTCCATTGCAGCGGCGGGAAATCAAGTTTGCGGCTCCCTAGACGCACGCAGCTTCACGCGTACACCCCTGTCTCCATACTGCCCATCATAGAGCAAACAGGACTGCTGCCGAGAGATAAAGGGAGAGGAGGAAGCAATGGGACAGATGTGTTGTTGCTAGCACGGGCGACTCTTTTCTCTCGAGAGCCCGCTCGAGGCAATTAGGGATCAGGACGCATTTTTATCGCTTGACATGAGCGTGTGCAGAGATGCTCGGTAAGCGAAGCTCTCAGTGTCACGCTCGCTTAAGACACCGCCTGTGTTTGTACGCAGTTATCTCCAACAACTATGACCCTGTCACTCCTTGTGGAAATCTTGTATGCGAGATGAAGGAATATGGAAAGTGTCACGACACCTTGAACAAGAAGAAAGACCTTTCGTAGTGCATCAGCACCCTATCTGGATAATTGACGGGGTGAGTAGATTATAACGCATGAGGATGTGTGAATACGCTGATTAGCTTTAAGTACTCTGAAGGTTAATTACAGCGTGAGAGTTTTGAAAAGTACAGCGACACAGGATAAGGGGAAGAGGTGGCTACCATATGAAGATTTATAAGCAAGACGCCAAATATAAGCTAGGGGAGGGCAGGTCGTAAGAGAAGGGAAACAGCAAATATTTAAGTAACTAAAGCAAATATTTAAACGAACCGGCAGTTTATGCCCTACGCTGTTTCTGGTTTTCTGTGCCCGCTGGGTCTACTAGAATACATACATACATACATACATACATACATACATACATACATACATACATACATACATACATACATACATACATACATACGTTGAGGCCCGTGTGCTGTGCGATGCCAGTGCACGTTAAAGAACCCCAGGTGGTCGAAATTTCCGGAGACCTCTACTACGGCGTCTCTCATAATCAGAGCTGGTTTTGGGACGTTAAACCCCACAAATCAATCATCAATACATCATCATCATCATCATCATCATCATCATCATCAGCCAATTTTATGTCCACTGCAGGACGAAGGCCTCTCCCAATCCTCGCCATCCTTGCCTGTCCTGCGCGAGCTGATTCCATTTGATGCCTGCGAATTTCTTGATTTCGTCCCCCCATCTTACTCTCTGCCGCCCGCGGCTGCGCTTACCCTCTCTTGGTATCCGTTCCGTCGTTCTAACTGTCCATCGGTTATCTAGCCTTCTCATCACGTGGCCTGCCCATGTCCATTTTTTCTTCTTAATATCGTTCATTATGTCAGCGACCCCCGTTTGTTCTCTGACCCACTCGGCTGTCTTCCTATCCCTTAGTGTAACGCCTATCATTTTCCGTTCCATCGCCCGATGCGCGGTTCTTAACTTCCTCTCTAGCTTCTTTGTAATTCTCCAGGTTTCTGATCCGTAAGTCAGTACTGGCAGAATGCAGTAGTTATATAGTTTCCGCTTGAGTGATAGTGGTAGGTTTCCGTTCATGAGTTGTGAATGTCTCCCATATGCGCGCCATCCCATGTTTATTCTACGGTGGATTTCTTTTATATGGGTGGGTTCTCCAGTAAGTAGCTGTCCTAGGTACAGATATTCTTCTACGACTTCTAATGTATGGGTTTCGAGCTTGAATAGACGTTTTTTCGCCGTGCCACTTAGCATTATCTTTGTTTTCTTCATGTTCATCCTTAATCCTACCTTAGCGCTTTCTCGGCTTAAGTCTTCAATCATCTTTTGCAATTCGTCGCCATCATTGCTAAAGAGTACTATGTCATCTGTTGGCTATTGTGTTTATATAGCTATCACATATTCCTTGACGACGTGGTGCCTCCAGAACTGCTGGTATCTCTACCGAGTCGAAAGCCTTTTCGTAATCTATGAAAGCCATATAGACGGGTTGTATTCAGCGGATTTCTCGATTACTTGATTGACCGCATGCAGGTGGTCCATGGTAGAGTATCCTTTTCTGAACCCTGCTTGCTCTCTGGGTTGATTAAATTCAAGTGTGGCCTTTATTCTGTTTGAGATAACCTTTGTGAATATTTTGTAAAGTGCTGAGAGTAGACTGATCGGCCTGTAGTTCCTCAAGTCTTTAACATCTCCCTTCTTATGTAATAATAGAATATTTGCGTTTTTCCAGCTTTCGGGTACATTTGAAGTTTTGAGGCATTGAGTGTATAGTGTCGCGAGCTTTCCAGTTAGGAAGTCTCCGCCATCTTTGATCAAGTCGGCGGTTATGCCGTCATCTCCAGCCGCTTTACCACGGGACATGCCCTGTTTTGCTTTCCTGACTTCGTCCGCAGTGACGCATGGGATTTCGCAGTCCTGCTCGGCATTTAATACACTCATGGTGGGGAGACTCGTATTTGAGCTGTATAGTTCGGAATAGAAATCCTCGGCCACTTTGGTTATGCCACTGAAGTTAGTAACGATGTTGCCCTGCTTATCTTTCACTGCATGCATAAGTTCTTTCCCGCACAAAGCTTCCTTTTGGTTGTTTTGATGCTGACTCCTTTTCTGACGGCTGCTTCTATTTCTTTCAGGTTATGGTTACGTACGTCCCTGACTCTACTTTTACTGATGAGCTTAGATAGCTCGGCGTATTTTATCTTGTCTCTTGAGTTAGTTATTCTCATCTGTTGGCGTTGCTTGATTAGATTTTAAGTAGACTCCGAGAGTTTACTCACAACATGTCTTGGTGCTTTGCCCCCTACTTCGATTGCTGTTTCGGTGATCAGATTAGTAATGTCTTCGTTCATCTTCTCTATATCCTCATTATCTTCCTGTCCTAGAGCCTCATACTTGTTCTTAAGTGCGATTCTAAATTCTTCTCTTTTCGCCCTGACGCTATCGGGGTTGGCCTGTTTCCGTGTGATTAACTTTGTCCTCGTTCGCTTTAGATTGAGGGATATCTTCGCCCTTATTAGTCTGTGGTCACTAATTCTAACCTTATTAACCACTTCTGTGTCTTGTACTATACCTAGATCAGTGCACATTATGAAATCTATTTCGTTTTTCGTTTCTCCGTTGGGGCTTTTCCACGTCCATTTCCTGTTCTTACGTTTCTTGAAGAAAGTATTCATTAGCGATCGCTAAACGCAAAGCTGGAATAGCGTGCGTACGCATGCGCAGTCTGACCGCGCTAAATGTTAACGTTTAGCGGGACGCAACTTAAACTCAAGCTGCACTAAAGCTACATATTATTTCAGCGCGAATAGAAGTAGGCACGCGAAAGAACGTGGCAGGCGCTGACCGTAAACGCATTATTGAAGGGAAATGGCATATACGAGCGGGCACATCGTCGAAAACACAAACAATTGCTGCTGCCAGGTGAAAAAGAAAAAAAAAGAATTAAGGAGGTACCAACGTTTCGTGAAAACCACCTTTCAAGGATACGTCAGAACGACTTATTAAGACTCCCGCCCTGACTGCTATAACTGGTGCTCTAAATAGTAAATTACCAGCATTTAACGATGCCAGAACTTGTTTGTTATCAATCTTCCGCTAAGATGCTAAGCTATTCGCAAAAATCTCCTATCGGGGTAAACGGACAAGGAATGAGCTACGCGCTACGAGCATAACACACGGTGAGTTTTGCTTCTCTCTTAATTACAAGGCCGCAGCACTTTCGTGGTATATAGGAAACCACATTCAACATATTACGACGTAGGTTGAACGCCGACCGACGAACACAGAAGTTATTATCACGGCGATTCCGTTAGTGCGAGCTAGGTCGCTATGCATACTTTTCCCGTTTCTTACTTCATCCCCCCCCCCCCCCGTCCCCCCAGCTGTCGCCCTCCTTTCGCCCTCGCTATCTCTATCTCCCTCAGACAGCCACTTTGCCGCGGCAGAGAACAGAAGGATAACGACACACACTGGTCAAGCTGCACGTGATGACGCGACAAACACGCCGTAAACTCCCGCGTCGCAGGCGAGACAATCAGGCATGCATTTCTTGTATTCGAAATCAGCAAAAATGCTGCATTGCGGACATTTTGAAATTAATCGCGTCACAACTGACGAGAGGGCACAGCAGGAATCTGTTCTTAAACACCTCGGCGACCCGACAACCCAGACGACTCGGCCATGCTTTTGTAGTAGAGCAAGGGGTCCCGAGTTCGAATCCTTAAGCGTATAAGAAGCTTTTTCTTTCTTTTTCTTTTTCTTTTTTTTAGCACTTCTGCCTTTTACCTTTTGATCCTTTATGGTCTCTCTACGCTCCCGGGGTATCTTCTTTGTACCGACTATTTCTCTTTAATAATCATACCCGGTCCTGATTAACCCACTCACTGCAACACCTTTGAAAGTCTCCTCCCCCCGGCGGAGCATTTGGACAAAAGATGCATATGGGCGCCCACCATCACCGTGCTTCATCTACGTAACTCACCTGAGCACCAGAACAGGAACTGGCCCCCCTGGTGCAACACCATGGCCAACACCTCCCAAGTTACCGGACCAACCAAACCCTGGACCTACGACGACGACATCAACAGAGCTTCTAGCCACGGATGCGACCACACGGGTATGGGAACAAAAGACTCAAAGAGCCTCTGGACTCGGACAGGCCGTCATTGGAAATTAAACGTAGCGACTCTTAACAAGCGAACCCTTTCAAGCGAAGCCAGATTAGCTGAACTACTAGAAGAATTAAGGGGTATTAATTGGGATATCATTGGCCTTAGCGAGGTTAGGAAACCAGGAGAAGGGTACTTATCGCTTAATGAAGGACACGTTCTCTGCTACAGAGGACTACCAGAGAAGCGCGAATACGGCGTGGGGTTCCTTATACACAAAGGCATAGCAGGTAACATCGAAGAATTCTATAGCATCAACGAAAGGGTAGCAGGCCTCGTGATAAAATTAAATAGGAGATACAAACTAAAGCTAGTACAAAGTTACGCACCAACGACCAACCACAGTGACGAGGCTGTAGAACAGTTCTATGAGGAAGTAGAAACGGCAATGACCAAGGTACAGACCCAATATACGATTGTTATGGGGGACTTCAACGCGAAAATAGGAAAGAAACTAAAAGGAGAACGTGCCGTCGGTAATTACGGAGAAGGAGATAGGAATAGCAGAGGGGACATGCTAGTAGAATTCGCCGAAAGAAACCACCTCCGTGTAATGAATACATACATACATACATACATACATACATACATACATACATACATACATACATACATACATACATACATACATACATACATACATACATACATACATACATACATACATACATACATGATGTGTATGGGTATATACGCTCGATAGAATGACCACAATTATTGAATTACATTTTACACTGAGCTTAAGGTTGACCGCGGAGCGGCGCCATTCGATATCTGCAATGATGACTTATGAGAAAAAATAGAGACAGTTCTGATGTTCGTCGGACTTTGCGCAACATTTTCCGGTGGCCGTTCACTGCGGCCGGAGCTTTCAACTTGCTCACTGTGGCTAACCACTTGCTCTGCTATCAGTAGGGCGATAGACAGATAGAAAGGGCAGACAGACTTCAAAGCACATAGATCATCCACATGCGTCGAAGCGTGTCGAAAGAGTATGAGTGCTAGTGGCAGACGGGAAAGCCCTGAGAACCTGGTTACCAATGTCTACCCGCAACTGTTATTTCAAGTTCCGAAATCTCGTCGGATTATATCATGGTTTAAGTGTGCAAATAGCTTTACTAGCTTGCCATTGTATCGCAAATGTTCCCGCTTTTAAGGCGAGTAAAATAGGTAGCATATAAAGGTCGTTCGCCCAGGGTTGATTTCATCACTAGAGTAGTTGCAGTTCCATGCCTCAAGTTTAATGATACCTCTGCACTTAGTCTGAACAGAAGCGATCCTGACAAGTTCAGGCCTTAGGGCCGTGGAGGCGTCGTGACGGCGCGTTCCAGGGGCAACGTACGAACGCGGCCGCCACAAAATTTGTCTTGCGTGACCAGGTGTGTTGAGTTGCGACGCGCACTGCTCCAGGATCTCAAAGACGGCCGTATACAAGCAAATGATTGGCCTTTCGTTGCAGTGGGCTGTGTTTTCACAAAACGATCCGCTGACAACCCGTTCGGTTTCTCTTTCAAGGCGTCACCATTTGCGGACGATCCTCGTTTACGACAGGCTTGCGCAAGGTTCTGGCCCGTGCAATTCAGTGTTTCCAGAACAATGTGAGTTAACTGAAAACTTTCTCTCGTGTACAACTGTCGAGAATCCCTCTGCCATGTCGAGGTGCCGCTGATGTCTAGATTTAACGTGTTGACATGTTCGCAGTTCACTCAAGACGTCTCCCGCCCCTCGATTCGCCAGATTGCCGCTTATGCGTTCCACAACTTCGTGAAGACAGGTTTCACTTTCGTGTTACACAGCTCCCTTTGACAGAGGGATCAACTACTTTTTTTTTCTTTTAGTTCTAGAGAGCTCAGGGATCAAGTGCTGGCGCGTAACGGACAGGTACATAGGTCCAACCTTAACATTCTTACCTTCCTCCCTCTTCTTTATTTATTGTCGGCCTTTAATATCTTTTTCCCAGAGTGAAGCAGCAAACCGGAAACAACTCTGGTTGACCTCCCTGTCATTCCTTACATATAGTTATCTTCCTCCTCATGAATACGTACCTCTATTTATTTAAGCATACTCCAGAGTCCTTTTAGGACATATTGCGAGGCGGGAAATGCACGAAGAGAAATATAAATTGGCATACGCTCTCTTGCGTATAATCAGTACGCACAAACGTTTTCCTGGAGAAAGATGCCCAAACAAACGACTACACTGAAAAATACACGAGAAACAAAAGGAAAATAGCCCACAGAAAAGCATTTATTTATTTATTTATTTATTTATTTTTATTTTTTTTTATTTATTTATTTATTTATTTATTTATTTATTTATTTAATACCCACAGCGCCATACAGGCATTACAGTGGAAAGGGGAGTTATGGAAAAAGAAGAAACATGAAAATTGCAGGTTCACAAAAATATGTGCAAATGAGGAAATATAGATCAAGCAGACACCAAACATACACAGCTGCGTCACAGATGTCATATACATTCGGAAAGCAAATTAAAAGGGCAGAGTGCCTAAAGATTATTGACAATCTGAAGAATAATTACAACAAAGTACAGCGCTGGTAGAGTACAAGGACAGAGGAAGCACTAAAACAAAACACAGTTTACAACCAAGATATCATACAGATCATGGCGATTGCCAGGCGCACAAGCGTAATTTGTAAGGCTTAGTGGTCAAAAGATTAAATCATTTTTATTGCAGAAAAGAAGGCATCAGTAGACATCATCAGAAGGCATCATTATTATAACGCGAGTCACCAAAAAACAAAAAAAAAGGAGAATAACTCTATCTTTCTTCGTCCAAGCAAACAGTCTGCCCACATGGACACTCAGTTACTTCGCTTTCTCGTGGAAACCGATAATGGCGAAAGCAATGGCATCAATACGCTGCAGTAGAATTCATAGCGACGAGCTACTAGGTACTCCTGACGGACGATTTCATATGGGCGAGGGAATTTTTTACAAGGGCGAAGCCCCCGTAAGAACTTTCTTCGCAGTTTACGTACAGGAGGTTTCCTAAGCTTCGTGCCATTTGCATCTTAGTTCAGTGCGTGATTTTCCGCGCTGCGATAAAAAAACGGCTTAGTGCTGCTTATGCGGAAAAGAGACGGTAATGAATCTTGAATAAAGAAAATAAACATCAACTATCCGCATTCTACAGTTTCCATATATAAGGCGTAGTGTAAGGTTTCTGAAAAAGGAAAATAAATAAAGCAGCAGCGAAGTAATTTCGACGGTAGGCATCAGAAACCGATTCTTATAACATTCATTTGAACCTTGGAAACTTCCCTTTTTAAGCCGCTCTCATGAAAACATCACGGCAGAGCGGTGTAAGGAATGTGCTCTGAAGTCTTGATGAGAAACACTTCGCTCATATGCTCACGGACACTTATTCGTGATAAGCTGGAATGCGGAATACAGCCGGCTTCTTTCCGTAAGTCTTCTTTATTGCTATCTCGGTTCATTCCTTTCCAGCGCACTAAGATGAGCTGCTTTGCGTTCGCAAATGAAAAGGAGCACGTTTTCTTTTACGTAGCTTCATATACTACACGGTACTTTGCGGCAACCGAGCTTGAAATAGATGAGAGCGTCGTTTCATTTCTACGGGGATATCGCTTGTCCTAATGGACCGCGAATGGGAAGAACACCGACTGTACGCTATTCAAGTCCTGTTCATTGCAGGTTGGGAACTATATGGGACTCGCGTTCTGTCGAGACCCTTTTCACCCGTTATGTCCTGCGGGCTCCGGGTCATTAGATACTGGTATTTGAATTCAAGTGCATAAGTACACTCCCTATTGCTGCACCGTTGCGTGAGAGAACACGATATATATCAAGTCATGCGGGATGCCTCAATATGGCCGCCGTTGTCGTCATGGCAACAGAAATGAATATTTTTAGAAAAGAGAAGACAGCTCGATTGATTTGTAAAACAATTGTGGCAGGCAAATTATGGCATGTTTTGTCGTGGGCCGACCATCTCTTTAAAGTTGGGGGCCTACAATAAATATTTGCAATATTTACCTCTCCAGAACAAACATCAATTGCGGGATCTGGCGTCCGAAAGAAAAGCATCCAGATCAACACTTCCACGGAAGTAGACGCGACACAACAGTAGCGACTGTCACTGCTGTTGGTGCACCTCTCAACCGGTAAAAAAAAAAAAAAAGCCACATAATGCTCATCATGTGTAGCACGAAATCCAGTTTTAACAGCGAAGATGTTCGAACTCGAGGTTGTGCTATGCATCGGATGATTTTGCTGTCACGCAGGAGAGACAAAATAACCCGCTCTTGCCTTCGACCTGCTCTTGGTCTCATGCCACTGCTCTCCATGACAATGATTATTCCAAGGCCAATGTGAGAAAAAGTGTAGAGTGAAATGCAAAGAAAGAAAGAAAGAAAGAAAGAAAGAAAGAAAGAAAGAAAAAAGAAAGAAAGAAAGAAAGTGTTTGAGCGAATTACGAAGAATAACGTAAGGTCAGTACAGGCTCTACTCTGCCCTGTTTCGCACAACGCGACCGCCTACGAGTTTTGGTTCAAAGATTACAAATAAGAAAAATAGCGTCTTCCGTTTATTCTTGTTATTACTTTTACCTATAACTTTGTCGTTTTCTCCCACAATGTGCATAACAAATTTCTACTCGAGGCCATAGACAGCTGCAATCCTGGAATCTCTCTGTGGCGGATTTAAAATAAAATTTTTCACTCCGTTATTGTGGATTTTAATGCAGTATATTCCGTCTACGCTTTCCAACAACTGACACCATTTACTGTTTTTTATGACGCCTCGAATATTTCCGATATTCCATGCATAATTTCCGTGGGCACATTTATTGATCCAAAAAACAGGTATCATTAAAGAAAGGCAGCGGATCACAATGATATCCACGAGGCATTAGAACGCCGACGAAGTCTTCCGGAGGTATTTCCTGTGCACTGAAAGCCTTTCGATGTAAACGACGCTAAGACATGCCGCATAGGAGGCCATTGTTTGTTTCCGACGTATTTAAAAAAAAATTACTCCATCTCCCGCTAAAGGGGACCATGAGGCGATGCGAAGCAGCGCGGGGGGTGCACACCGCATTTGCATCGGTTTGATGATGATGATGATGATGATGATGATGATTGTGGTTCGGTTAGGATAGGACGCTAATTTATGCAGCCCATGTAGGGAGCACGGCTAAGCGTCCGTGTGGGTGGGGGAAAGGGGGTGAAAGAGATAGAGAGGAGAGAAAGGCCGTAGTGGATGGCTCCGGAAATTTAGACCACCTGGGGTTCTTTAACGTGCACTGACAACGCACACTAGCAGACACTGCCTGCGTCAGCGTTGTCTCTCGCGGGTGAGGGCGCGTTCTCGTTCCTTGCGAGCTGGTAAAGCGTTCATCGAAGAAAGAGCGTTTCCATAGTCAACGCGCGCAGTTCGGAGAGGAGAGAAGGAATGCCGAGAGGAGAGATGAGACAAGGAGAGGAGGGGGAGGAGGATGCGCATGCGCAGTGCGGGTGTGGACACCACACGGCGGAGGTAGGGACGGACAAAGCCCCCGCCATAAGCTGCTTCGCGTCTAAAGAAAAGAAACTTTCTGCCATGTGGTGTGCAGTTCGAGAATCCTGGGATGGGCTGATGCTCGAGCAGCCATCGCAAATGCGCGGCGCGCCAGGCTTTTCCTCGCCATATAGAGTGCTCGCAAACGCTTCACGGGGACGCCAAATGTGAAAGGTTCGGCGAGGTAGGGCCACATTGGGTTGTCTTTTACTGCGTCCTTGAGATGGCACACCGGAGAAGCAGCGTTGCTGCTCGATCAGAATTACCTAAGAGCAACACTGAAAGCTTGCCGAACGGATTCCATGATCTTAGTTACGTTTGCACTTTACTAGAGCTATTGTTTGAAAATAAGTACATTTAGCATATTACACCTAAAGGGCCGAAATTCGCTTTACGTGCGAAGAGCTTTCTGAAGACGTGTGAGTGCGCATGGGCTACTCGGCTAATCATGAAACATGATAGCACATGGCAAAACACATCAGGTGCAAGGGCAGACACAGAACATATTAGACACATGTCAGCGCTTATGTGTGTCTATTTTGTTCTGCGTCGCCTTCGCACCAGATGTGCACTGTCATATGCTATCGGTATTTCTCGCCTAGGTGTACATAAATTCCTGTCGTGTACGTTGATTCTTTGATGTATGACTATTCGAAGGATATTTTATACATTCAAAAGATAATTCTTCAAAGCATTTACTTCATTAGATGTGAGTCAGCAGTTTGAATGAAAGCGAAAAACGACGGGAACCACTCAGATACAAAGTACACAAAATGAGCGCTCTCCATTTGCGTATTTCGAGCCTTTTGCCCTGTTACATTCCGAAATGCACCTGCTGATCAAAGTTTTTAATATTATTTGGAGTCTAGTGTACGTAGTTATGGTTTCATGGTTGTGTTAGTTTAGAAACTTTTTCCTTGTATAGGCGTTTTACAAGGAATCCTCACTCGTTATACAGCGCTTCTTGTATGTCCACAGTGTCTCATGCTGCTTTTCGTTAAAGGGCCTGTTTAAAATTAAACACACGATATGCACTAAAGGTACATGAAAAATTGTCTGACTACACAGACAGAACGCATAAAGTAATAATTCAGAAGAGCGAGAGAAAGCGCAAAATATATATGCATAATAGCCCGCTTCGTGTACCACAAAATGTGATGACCAGAAATGTCGCGCTCAGAAGCCCTGATCAAGCAGTCATTCCATAAACCTGCAGAGTGATCACCATTAGGTCACATACTTGTTCATCAATACTATATTTGGCGATATATTTATTGACCAACTGCTAATGTTTATCTAGTCAGGGATAAATTGTATACTGAGTCGGATAAATATTCGGTAAAGAAAATTTACGCTGAAGATGCAGTGCACCAGTGTTTTACGAGGGGTTTCTTGGTACATATAGTTGTACAGCTGTTCCCAGTCATTCAAGGGAATACTGATGAAACGTATAGCCTTGCTGAGGGTAATTACAGCCAGAATGTCTTTCGTTACGATCAACCTTTACTTTAATCTTGAGATAATACCTTGCCTGATAACATTCAAAAGGCACCCTCTTTGAAGAACTCAGTGAACAAAGGAGGGGACAGGTTCAGAAGAAACGCAATACTATCAGAATGAACACTGGAGGTCTGCAGTGGGATGGTCGCTAACGCATCTGCAACTTGCACGGCAAAACTTCTTGGCCAACTTCATCGAGCTGAATCATAAACTGAAAGAGCTTTTTTGTTTATGGAAGCAGTTTTAACATGACAGCGGGACATCAACATCCAGCAGAAAGCAGCTTTACTGAGCGTCACCTAATGACGTACCTTCACTGCACCCGGTGCTTTTTAAGCATGACAGCAGACAGGAGGACTCTCTCCTTATAGGTAGGACCCAGCGTGCACAAGATAAGAGCGAAAACCACGCTCGCGTCACGTATACCGGCAAGCAGAAGTCTAAAAAAGGACAACAGAAAGACATGTGTCGCTGGAATTAGCGTAAGAAAGAACGTCGTATTGCGGATGACTTGGGGGCTAAATGGGAAAATAAAATCTAGCACGCATATGCATCCTGAAGCACATGTAGGTAAAGGAAGAAGGTATAAACGTCATGAATAAATATACAAGACACAGACGTGTTCTAAGCAAAGTCTGTGACTACTTGCGAGCACGACTAGTGGCTTGAATGGCAAGAGATGATGCAAGACATGTTTCGAATACTCGCTCTGGGTGCCCACAGACAGATGATGCGGTAATCCGTATTTAATGATCCACCTTCACGACTACGCTCTGTGGGAACAACATCAACGCAATGGCGGATTCTGGCCCTAGCCTGCTCGCGGATGTGGGCCACGAAACTTTATTATAATTCCGACTTACTTCGGGCCGAGATTGCTTTACTCAGACCTACGCTGTTTTGTTGAACACCGTACGGCCGGGCTCAACAAACGGTCTCAAAAAGAGGAATGTGCAAGTTCGAAGGATGACTGGTTCATACAGTCAGGTAGGATGTCTTGTTACAGATGTCTTGTTACAGTAGAGCTGAGATCTACGCTAAGCATACTTGTACGAAACTCTTCGTAAATGAGCTTTTTTCAGCCATGTGCCTCTCTCTCTCTCTCTCTCTCTCTCTCTCTCTCTCTCTCTCTCTCTCTCTCTCTCTCTCTGTGTGTGTGTGTGTGTGTGTGTGTGTGTGTGTGTGTGTGTGCGCGAAAGAGAGAGAAAGAGGGGGGGGGGGAGAACGACGGGAAAGATGGGCCTAAGAAGCATAACGAAATGCTTATGACAAGACCAACTTTAGACGGTTGAGAATTGCTTAAGCGTAACGACCTTTACGAAAGCGGGAGTTCTTTCTTGACAAAGACAAGTCATTCTTCCCTCGAAGTAATTAACAAGATTCCGCAGCTTACTCTCACTGTGAAAGCGTAGCATCAGGCATATTATTTACTAATTCCGTTTAGTTTCCCAATTTCTTCATTATGCGACACCCTTTCGGGGGAAAGGGTTCAGGAGGAATAAATCAACATCAATTCTTACTATGTATCGTTGCAAGATTTCCCATCACTCATAATGGTTTTTCCTCACGCTTCCATTGGCTTGTTGATGCGCAGGCCTCGAGCCGAACCAAAACTGAAGTGCAGAACGTCAGATGTACTGAGCCTCTAGGACTTCTTCGATTTATTGCGCATTTTCTTTGTAAAATGCAAGCGTTCCATGATTACAAAATACCAGGCTACGTCATTCGTTATTACCAATTGCGTTCGCGGTCTCAATATTACCACTGCCTCGCTTCGTTGCTTCATTGTGTTTCCAATTAGCGCAGAGCCCTTCTTCGTTTTAGCTCATGTTTCGAAAGTTAATTATGAGAAAGCCTCCTACACAGTGACCTTGACCAGAACGAGTCATGCTCTTTACTTATGCTTTGCGTAAGTAAAGGGCATACGAAATGCTGGCGACCATGATAACAGTCCCTACATTCTGAATGAACCTTGCTTTCCTTTAGACGTCGTCTGTCACTTTTCTCTCTGTCTCCTTTTTCCTCACTCTCAGTGTTTCACTGTTTATTACCTTCTTTTGCTCTCGTTGTGCCTAAGGTAACCCCTGTCGCATATGAATTCCAGAACTTTCAATGACCGCTAGCCACCCTTTCGCGAATTCATTGTTTCCATTTAGGTTGAAGAAGCGCAATTCATACTTTCAGTCTATCGCCTTGCAATGATCCATGCTAACGAAGCGGGCCGGATCGAAGAAGGGATAAAAAGGGAATGTAAATTTTAACGTACCTGTTCAATAAGCCGGTTTATTTTTCTGTACTTTATTTTTACAGCGCGTCTACTTCGTTTCATTCAAGCGGGTGCCGTTTCTTGACTCAACAAATTGGGAGAGTAAACGGCTCGTCGCTGACTGCGTGAAATCAATCGCAAAAGCTTATGTTCCTTATATTCGCCTTTTTTCTTTCCTTAAACGCACCGCCGTCTCATTCCTCTTACATGTCATCCTTCGTATTTGAATCGCGTATTATTAGTATTTCATTTCAAGAAATAAAATAACTTCGACAACTAACACAGTGGTGCCCTAGGAAGAAACATTAGCTCCTACTAAAAGTAAGATAAGCGGACACACCAAAAAATGTTAATATTGAGTATTAGGTTTCAGCCATGCGGCTTTGCTTAGGAGGGGGAGGAGAAAAGGAAGAGAGGTAGGAAATTCTTTAGACTAACGACCTCATTAACGCAAGCGATATTTTCCAATTATGATAGCAGCTCTTTCAGGGTAGCGTAATGTGCAAATTTCGGACACATTGGTCGTTCGTGGTTTAGGTAATGTACCAGCGCTCCCGGAAAAAGAGGTTCTAATAAAACGACAAGGTAGTCGCGGATTGAGCCAAATGGTCGATGTCTGCGCCTACTTTTAAATGTACAACTTACCTAATCCTAGGGACATTAACATATTTATTTATGTCGACATGTTTTGTTTTGTTGGTTACTTTGTTCCATTGCGTTTATTTTATTCATTTTTCTTGCGACGGTTGGGAGACAGGGGTAGAATAACATCGAAACAAGGAGAATGATCCATATTAAAAAACTATTTAACGTCTACAAAACAAACATAGAAAACTGAAGAGCGGTGTCTTTCTCCCTCCATAGCCCCAAATAATAAAGTGGGGGGGATGACGCTCAACAGCACTTAAATTTCGTGTTTTATGACTGTTGAATGATTAAAAACTCTTGTTATGGTAGTGACCTTTAGAAAGGAAAAGTGTGAGGGCCGAAAAAAGTTGCACGGTGCATTCCATAGAGAAAGGGAGACACGCAGACTCGACTGTGCTTTGAAAAGTGGATTTATATTTCCTTACTTTTGGAGCTCTAGAATTTTTTATAAGCTATTCCCTCCTCCCCCTCTCGTGTTTTTCAACGAGATCTTCGACTCGATTCTTAGGTCAGAACACAGATTGCTCACTGACTGCTCAAAGTTCAATTTGCCGCCCGCCGATAACTACTCGCAGTCTCCCCATTATAATGACTCTGCTTCAGGGACACACAAGAATGAATTTGCAAGCAATTTCACACCATTTGCAATACCTGTAAAGGAATCGGTAGCAGTAATGATAGTTTCTCTCCAATAGGACAAACAAAAAAATGAGACACGGGAGAGTTGCGCGAAAATACTGGAAGTTTCACCTTCTTCATGTGAAAAAAAAAAACAAATAAAAAACATAGCTGTGGACCCCCATGAAGCCTTATATTTCTTCGGGAACGTACCGTTTCAGCTCCCTCTTGCTGTCTTTTCTTTTTTACTGAAGAGTGAACAGGTGTAGTTAGCTCTCGCTCGAAGAGTGCTATTCTTTGGCATCGGTGTGGTAGAAAATTTCATAGAACAAAATTGGGGCATTTCGATCCTGTTTGATTGCGGCGGCGTTCTGACAAAGTTCATCATTTAAAGGGGGGCTAAACGTGTAGGGTACAATGAACCGCTGCAGCTATTTCATTGGCTAAAGCAACTAAGTAAATACTTGACGTTAACGTGGTTTCAATTTACACCATTCTGAGAGAGAGAGAGAGAAAGAAAGAAGCAAGGAAAAGCAGCGAGACAGCTTTCTAGTGGACGATTACACAGAGTCTTTGGTGCTCTATTTGTATTTTAGTAGCAAACTTAGTGAAAAGTGAATTTCAAGCAAAAACTTCTGAACGAATCAGTGAATATGGCAAATCACAGTGCCGAACTAAGCAATTAATGAAGCATTGCTGAAAAGTTTGCACATTTTTCAACCAAGTGCTTACTGTGGGATTTAAGGTGGGAATACGAACAGTAGTGAAGTATCTAATCAGATCAACCCTTTAACTTTCAGCAGTTCTTAAGTATGGATTGGCTGGCCCCAAAATGCACCACGATGTAAGGCAGATTTCCGCGTACATATTTTTTTTACCCAATAACGTTGTTGCATGCACCGGGAAGCAATAACCCAGCGTTACATCCTGCATTTTTATCAGTTCAGTTGCAATACTCGAAAATTTCTACTCGTCGCAATAAAAATTGAATCGTTCGGTATTATGTATTAAAACTGCTGAAGGAGTGCGTCCACGGCAGTGGAAGACTTCGGATTTGCATAATATACCACCTCCGCTTCTTTGACGTCTAATTACACATGTGATTCTGCAGTTCGCCCCATCAAAATGCCGCCAGCGTGACCGCGAATTCCGTTTGCACCTTTAAGCAGAGCACCCCAAAACTTTTTTCCGTTAAGCCACCACGTTGTGCCCTAGAATTTTCACACTGGAGACTTCAAAATTCTACTCAAATAATCAATCTCATGTGCCAAAAGTGAAGGCACACAATCGTTTACATCCCGCATTCAGGAACGTGAAACGTTCAGCTTCGCGCACTGTTTCTTTTCCATTAGCGTGTCCGCAACATCCGCTGTTTACGTGACCTTCTGGTTCATCTACGCAGAGCCAACTTCACTTTTGCTCGGTGCTGCGGAAGCATCCCAGAAACTGCTCATGTCAGGGAACGAACTGCATCGCCACGGCTGTGGGAGACAGATGGGTAATGCCGCTGGAGCACGAGCAATCCGGGTGTGTAGCGACAGAGCGCGGTCCAAGAAAACACATATGACGCAAGGAGGATTCCACTGTGCTTAGTTAGTTCTTCCTTTGTGCCCTTGCTGTTGCCTAGTCAGCATGAATAGTGATGAGTCTACATGGAAAAGCTATCGCGTTCCACACAGTAAACATTTAGCAGAACGTTACAAGGAAGGAGGGAAAGAGGGAGGAGCAATCCCCTGTGCGTTGCGCTTCTTGACAACAGTACACAAAGCTGCAAAAACGGCTTGTTCTCGGTGATTTGCAAACAGCCCTTGCATCGCTACAGACCAGTGAGAACAATTCCTTAAGTAGTACGTTGTTCTACGAGATGCTCAAAGAACGCACAAAAGCGGGTGCCATGAATCATACAACTGCGCTTCAGTGGGTACCAAAACATTGCAATACCCTTGGTAACACTTCAGCGGACGCCGCAGCAGGTCGCGCGCACAGGAATGTCGAGACAACATCTTCCTCTTTCGCGCAGTGAAGTCCACCTGCTCCTGAGAACAACGTCGATGTCGGCTCAGCAGAGCCTCAATGCGGCCTCAACGTCCAACGAGAAGAAATGTCTAACGAGACAGAATGGCCAATAGTGGACATTTATTATCGTTGTACATTTCGTCCTGGTGGACATTCCGTCTCGTTTGGACATTCAGCAGAGACAGCTGGTTTGATGAAACATCATAAAGTCCCGACGTATTCTTCATCGACTCAGGTATAAAACTATTCAATACATCAAATGCGAACGAAAACAGAAAGTTTGAAACATTGGCGAACCGCATGCGGCTTGGTACAGCATTTACGAGGCGCTTTCTCTACAGAATAAACTGTGTGTCAAGTGCGCAGTGTCCGCATGGCTAACGAGACGAAGATGCGCATCATCTTCTTCTGCAGTGCGCAAAGTATGATTCGTCACGAAGTGTGTGGCGAGCCAATTTGTCGCTTTAAGGCAGGAGACAATTCAACCTAAAAAAGATCCTTGGTCCGTGGCCAACAGCGGGACTTCAGAAAATAACTCTCCTTGTATTGAAAAAGTTCTTAGAAGACACATATATCCTATGCAAGTATTAAATTTTAATTCTAAAGGCCCAGAGGGTGACATAACTGTAATATAAACGACTGTTTTGTGTTCTCATTGTGTGTTTTATAGTACATGCAAATGCTTGTGTTTGGGTGTTCCTGTTGTGCATAGTCTTCCACACAAACTAATCGAATTACATGTGCAGACTGGTGTACCCACATTTCCTACGTCAACTCCGGCTCGAAACTCTGACTCATGCACTGTCGGCATGCATACTGTAAGCTCTTGTAGTGCTTACAGTGTGTTATATCTTGCGAGAATTTTCTCTTCCACAAGACTTTTGTTTGGATAGCTAAACGAGAAGGAGTAGCCGGTGCCATACTGAAGGCGCCAACCACTCCTATGCACCATTTCAATAAAAAACAAAAAAACACATAATGATGGAAGGAAACAGAAGGCCGGGAGGTTGACCAAAAACGTTTTCAGTTAGTTGCCTTTAGGCTGGCAACATAGGAAATGGGAATTGAAAAATACGATGCGTAGTAACAGGGGGAGTACCCTCGACAGAAACCGCAGAAGCCAGACCAAGAAAATTGGCCACACGTGTGTACTTCTTAGTAAGAGTTTCAATCCTCAAACATCTTCTAGGCAGCCAGCGGAATCAGTGTAGTATAAGATCACGACTGTTAAGAGTAGAGACGTTTGAAACTTGTCTTTAGCTACTGCTGTAATAAGCAAGGGGTGCTCCAAACGGCGGTTGCAGTGACAGATAACAAAATCAGCTTGGACTGTCGCTTTGAACTCCAGAAAAGAATACAATAATAGGAGGTTAGTTCCACGACCATCTCTCGAACGTCCAAACTCCATCTTGTTTTGGCTGGTCCTTCTTCGACATATCTGCTTCTCGCACAAGCCTGTATCTTCGATGTAGTTTTTTCTCAAGCAACTCGAATGTCATTTTCTCGGGGAGCTCGATAGGAAGTGCGCGTAGACATTTCAATCTAGTTAGGGACCGAAGTACTGGAAGAAATCACGCTTTTGGCTTTTCATTGTGGTGACCTTAACCATCACTTGCCGTTGCGTGCTTCGTGCTGTGATGCGCTCCCGTGGTCCATAACTGCCTAACTTGGTTGTGCGTAAACCAGAAGAAAGAAGCTATCCAGACTAGAAGTGCTCGTGGTAAGATGACCTCGTTCGCGTGAGCTGCAAATACAGAGAAAAGAAAAACAAGAGTGGCAGCTCTCGGTAGTGGAACTACCGCCGCATGAGAAGGTAGCACCTTCAGTGGTCTGCGATGAACTCCAGAGAGGGGCAATCATGACGGTAAGAAAACTGGTTTTTGCCTCATCCTTGCCGCTCGAAAATATGTTCCCTGATGCGCACGCTTTCGAAAAGTAGTGCTCGTGCGGAAAACGGAATGAAGTATTGGGAAATCAAATCCGTACTGTACGTTGAAGATTGCATCGCCTTGAGTGCTGTTGCTTGAGTGGAAACATATTTGTAGGCCCCCCTCACATTGCTATTCGATCGCGACTACTGGTATGGCGCCAGTATTTAAATTCATTGACTGTTTGTAGCCATTGCTCTACGCTAAAACGGTTCTGCAAAGGCGTTTTTTATTATAAGCCATGTCGGCTGCGGCACCACCGTACCTTTCTCTACAATGACTGAAAGGTAGGTTCTCTCGGTTCTCTCCGGGCAAATGTTACTCGTGCATTCACGTCTTTGCGGTGGATTTCACAAGGTGAATTCATAAACTACACATTATGTAACAAGGTAGAATCGCCTAAAAAAAAAAAGCTACTCATTATAACTTTTCAGTGGTTCCCACGATTACATCAGAATAGCCGAGTAGATAAGTTGAGACAAGACATAATCCAAGCTGAGGGTTCTGCGCATTCGCTTAATCTCGGCGATTTTTCTGCGACAGCGCCCCACAATGACGCGAAAGAGCTGCAATACGCCAGGTTGTTTGTAGAGGATGTACATGTGAACTGGCCCGTCGCGACTCCTTCCATATTAAAATTTTATATTAATGGAATATAGCATTTTGTTTCTAACAGCGTTCTCCTTAGATTTCAAGACACGCTGTTGGTTTTCTACATAACGCTATTGAAAAGTTCATTGGTGCATTGCGTCAGGATGCGAAATAAAACTCCTTTACATTACAAGTTGTGCAGCGAAAAGAACGATTTAATATGGCTGAGTTTTGATTCTCCAGCGAACCTTTCGGTATATTGCCTAATCAACCGTCAAAAATGAACGCTTTGTGCAATCAGTCTTCTTTAGCCGCGATACTGGACGTTTCAGCATCACAGCTGATTTTGTTCAAGATGGGAAGGCTCCGGAACACTGGGATAGAAAAATGTTGGGCAACTACTTCGCTTGTGTGGAATGCGGATGCTCATAAATACCGTAAAAAGACGGGGACTTTGCCACAAATTGTGAACGCGGACGAATAGCAGCAAGCCATCAAGAATATATCAGCACGCTAGAAATATCCAAATAAAGCGAACAGAAAAAAGAAAAGAAAGAAAGAAAGAAAGAAAGAAAGAAAGAAAGAAAGAAAGAAAGAAAGAAAGAAAGAAAGAAAGAAAGAAAGAAAGAAATCTCGGCCACGCTTTGAGGAAAAGGCATACACGAGGAAGACTCTTTGCGAAGGGAGCGAACCAAACACGACCCTACTTGAACAATGCCTTGGAGCGGTCGGGAGCCAGCAGTTCAAAGGATTTACGTTTACATCTACACAAAGATGGGTACATGAAGTAGGATGGAGCCCCGGACTTGACAAGGAAGGTTGTTTCTTTCTGGATCGGATGTACTTCCGGCAAGCTAGGCGCTGGGGCGGAAATACGCCAGGAAACCGGAACGTATTGAGTGCACCTGTCCCGAAGCCTAGAAGCCGTAGTTCCTTCTGACGCTCGATATAGTATTTTATTATTTGACTTCATGAGCCTACGATGTCGCAGGAGAGAGAGCAATGCCCCTGCTCTTGTTTTCAGAAGGCGGGGGTGCTGGGGGAGGGGTCTTTCGTGTGCAGTCTGAGCTCGAGTGTACGCATAATTGAGAAGGGAATAAACGACTGTGCCAGCTATAAAAGTAAATGAACCAACTCAGTAAAATAAGGCTTGGTAAATCCGTTAGTATATTTGCTGCGGTGACTATATCACAGCGTTTCGGCAAAGAAAACTGGACCTGTTCGATTTTGTTTTTCACAGTGCCTTAGAAAATGACCATGAGGCACGATACGTGGCTTGGTGGCACTCAGAAATACCTTCGAATAGAAGACATCAAATATCTGACGCACACAAAACATATCACGAGAAGAGCAACACATGTTTTAGAGCAAATGCATTAATAAATGGCTCAGAGATAGGTAAATGCAACATCCTAATTGAAATTTATGCTGCCTGACGTATCCTGTTAAGTACCAGGGTTCGCGAAATCCTGATATCATGCGGTACAGTCATAAGCAATTCCAAAGAAAACACCGAATTTGTGGGTAAGCAACAATTACTCGTGACGTGGGAACACAGATATCGCCTATTGATTTTCAATAGGCAACACGTTTATGCTTGTCAACTGCGTTTAAGCATTAGGGGTTATTGAAGGTAGTTTCACTGTGCCCTTCTATACTGATGATGATGATGATGATGATTGTGGTTCTGTTAAGGAAAGTACGCCAATTTCTTCAGCCCGTCTCGGGAGCACGGCTAAGCGTCCGGGGGGGGGGGGGGGGGTGTACGGGAAAGGGAGTGAAAGAGATGACGAAGGAGAGCAGAGCCGTAGTGGAGGTTTGAAAATCTTTGATGTAGCGCAAAACAACACACGCACACGAGAAGGCCCATATGGACACCACACTGCGCTACATCAAAGCTTTCCAAGTGAACCACCAGCAAGCCCACATCGCAACTCTCGTAGTGGAGCGCTCCGGAAATTTTGACCACCTGGAGTTCTTTAACGTGCACTGACAACGCACAGTACACGGTCCTCTGGCTTTTTTGCCTCAATCGAAAATGCGACCGCCATGGCCGGGGTCGAACCCGCGTTCTATAATGACCAGGACTGTATACGTGCTGCGTTTGCACAATTCTTCCCCCGTATGCGCTATCCTATGTCCAATGCCACTGTCACAAGCTCCCAAGATTCGAAGGTGGTTTTTGATGCGATGTGATGCCATTGAAACGCGTGATTTGATTGTGCATTAATGGACGCTTGAATATCCTGAGCAACTGGCTAATGCTTTTGCTTTCAAAAGAGAGGAACTGTCAAGTCTCTGTTTCATCAACTCAATAGTGATTTACCGATTTTCACTCCGAAATTCGAGCAGAGATTACCATCACTCATGCACGGAGATCATGATGATCAGGCAGACGTCGCTTTATTCAGCAGATTTCTTCACAATGCCATTTATCTACTGATTGATTTCAACTAACGACATCGGGTGAATTATTACAGCTGTACAAATGAATAATAGAGACCGCATGGCCACGATAGCATATTATTATTATTATTATTATTATTATTATTATTATTATTATTATTATTATTATTATTATTATCGCTATTGTTGTTGTGACATAAAAAATTCACAGCATATCCACGGAGTGAATGATGATGAGTGGGCGAAGCTCCGGAGTTTCATCGTAGATCGTGCCGAGTTCAGGATTAATTTAGTTAACGCGCACGCTACGAATATATATATATATATATATATATATATATATATATATATATATATATATATATATATATATATATATATATATATATATATATATATAACGAAAGGGAAGGGTATTTATTGGGCAGCAGCGATCTCATTTAAGTTCACGTTCTACGTGACGCCTCCTGGCAAGAAAGTGTGTTCCACTCACGCCGCCTTGGCCATGAGTGGCGCTGCCTAACACTCCCAGGATAATAAGTACATAAAATACACAATAAAGTGGACGGGGGGACGAGCGCCTTCGTAGCTCAGTTGGTAGAGCATCGGACGCGACATCCGAGGTCGTGGGTTCGGGTCCCACCGAAGGCAGGCTTGTCTTTTCGTCCACTTTAATTCCTTTCTACATTTTCCACAATTACAATACCACAAGTAACTTCCCCTATGCTTTCCTTGGCTTCATTGTCTGTTTGCTCATTACGTTGTTTCTAATATATATATATATATATATATATATATATATATATATATATATATATATATATATATATATATATATATATATATATATATATATATATGGGTGGCCAGTTCTCCAGCGCGAGCAGTCGGTACTTTTCGATCAAGAAACTCGCTAGAAGACGCTGCCTGCGTCAAGCTTGTCTCTCGCGGGTGAGGGCGCGTTCTTCTTCTTTGCGAGCTGGTAGCGCGTTCATCGAAGATAGAGCGTTTCCATAGTCAACGCGCGCCTTTCGCTCTCTCTGTCTCTCTCTCTCTCACAAGACAGCAGATGGAAGAGTGAGAGAGCTCGCGCGCCTCCCACACGCACCCTCCCAGTAGCGCTTTCCTAGTAGGTAACGCGCTACTACAACGGACGGACAGACCCAAACCTTAAGGAGCTTCGCCCCTAAAACACACAAAGACACAACAGGAAGAATGAAGGGGCAAGCTCCAGTTTCCTGTATAACTTTTGCACGCGTGCAGTGCGAACACGAGAGCACATCCGGGGCATTGTCAACACCACCATCGGTTCAGAATTATCCAAACACATCCTCGGCACACGTGCGCAGTTCCAAGAACTCACAATTTAGAAGAATTTGTTTAGAATCGCGAGTTTAAACAAGATATAAACGGGCCTTAATTATTTTGCTTGTATCAAACGGTCCTCTCCATTTAACTTCATTTTTATAGTATTTCTTTTTTCGTTGAATACCTCTGCACGAACTGAGGAGGACACTATTAGGGTTCTCTTTAATCTCATTACACGGCCGAGTTGATGACGCACTCGTTCGTTTCTTATTGACGCCTGATCCCTCAGCGTCGAAAACACCGGTAAGGAAGCGATCTAAAGCTGTAAGGCTTAGTGCAGCTCCTTCCTGTGAGGGAAGGAAATTAAGGCGCAGTGCTTGATCAACTTAAGACTAATCCTTCCCTCGTATATTATGCAACAGGAATCGGGGCGCCCTTCGTAGAGGGGCAAGGTTCAGGGACTCGATCGAGCTCTCACGAAAGAGAGCCAGCATTAAACTCGCTAAATTTATCCGTGCTTGGATGGAAACGAACGCACGCATGGCACGAGGGAGATAAAGCCAGGCAATGCCTTTGACGTCATCCTATCAACTTCATTACGAATAAAACTCAATAAGTAAGTAAACACAGTAGGCATCAGGACCTAAGAGCTGCAGGAACATAAAGAATACGCTTTACAAGAAGCAGCTCTGTGCGCAAACGCTACGCATAGAGGTAAATCATGATAGAATGAACTGCTCACTGTAACGAAGCAACGTGACAAAAGCGCGAGAGATTACATTGTAAATATCACAAGCTTCGGAACAACGCAAGGAGAAAGATAAGAAAGTTGTGCGATAGAAAAAGATTATCATAAAGGCATGATGATGCGAGAGAACGTGAGAAGAAGGCTGCATTCATCTAGCTTCAGTGTATTAATTCGTGTTTCTCTGCTTTTCACTTTGAGCGTCGCCCTGCCTCCAAGTTTCTCGCACAGTGGTCTTGTCATGGCAATGATTTGTGTCTTCCCCAGTTGGAGACCCTTATTACTGGCGCGCAAGTTTTGTTGCGATGCTCTGAAAGCGTCGTTACTGGCACTCAAGCCGGCTCTTACCACATCTTTGTTTTTCTTTTTCTTTTTTAAGATAATGGCTCGTTGAGCCAATAACATCAGCACCTAGTCCTGTTTGCCTTCACCATCCTGTGTGTCCGTGCTGTTTTCTGTCACGAAGCCTTACCGACAAGCTGAAACTCACCCAATAGCCTCCGTGATCACGAGCGCGCTCACTGGCACGCGCAGAATTACGGAGGCCATGCTCAAACACACTTAAACGTGATCGTCAAGCTTGACACGGTCAAATGTTTGTGTTGTGTACAGTTGTTTGTGCATCGTCGAGTCAAGAATCGGTACGTGCCGACCTTATAGTGGTTTTCAGCATTCGAACACAGAGTGCCCCCGCTTCTTCTATAAGAAAAATAAACAAGGCATAATTTTTTTTTTCCCTTTTAGCCGTCGTGGCCAGTATTTGGGAGCCCCGCCACTGTGGTCTAGTGGTTATGGTACTCGGCTGCTGATCCGAAGGTCGCGGGATCGAATCTCGGCCTCGGAGGCTGCATTTCGATGGAGGCGAAGTGTTGAGGCCCGTGTGCTGTGCGATGTCAGTGCACTTTAAAGAACCCAAGGTGGTGGAAATTTCCGGAGCCCTCCACTACGGCGTCTCTCATAATGAAATCGTGGTTTTGGGACGTAGAACCCCACAAAACCAATTAATCAGGATTTGGGAACAGCCATGGGACGCCATCTCTGACACTACCGCGGCGTTTCGCGGTAACTGAATGGGCAGTAGGAGAAAACTAATCATATACCTCGCTAATAAAATTAGTTATCAAGAACGACTCACGGATCTATGTAGTAGAGACCCACTGCAACATTCCGGTAGAATTTCTGCATGCCCCCTCAAAGCGCATACTTTCGAAGGAAATTAGAATATGAGACAACACTGCCCATAACGGCTTCATTGGCTACACACGAATGTATTAAAACGCCCCGGTCGCCACTGAGATATGGCGTCACCTGCACATGTCGGGAAATCCTGCGAACGCAGGAACAGATGTAAATAAATTGCGAATTCATAGTAAATTTGAAAAAGGAAGTGTGCTCACCGCACCGCTAGTAAACCAGATATCTCCTCCTGGTGGTACATGCGCTCTAAAATGTGCGAAAAAAACATTAATATCTTGCAAAGTTATTCATTTATGAATTGGTTAGGTTTGCGGCACATATATCGACGGACTAAGTAATTTCTCGCAGTCTCTTTAGCAAGCATCGCGTTACCGATATGGGGAAGCCTTTTCTACGCCCGGCAGGGTTGCTAGGTCTCGAAGTCAAAACTCAAGGAAGAATATTTTAAGATTAGAAAGAGCGTCCAACATTAGATGGAAGTACCTACTGCGTGAACGAACATTCTGCACTGATGCTCTAATTCTACATTAACTTGCACTAAACGACTAAAACACAAAACGTATTGTTTCCTGTGACAATTTTGTTATTTGTGAAAACCGCGTTTTACAAAGCTGTTTTGTTTGTTCCTGTTTTATGTGCTTTTTTTTTTTTGCGAATGCGGACTTTCTTGAAGGCAAGTCCAAGTTTGAAGTGCCCACTATCACAAGAAGAGGACCATCATTGCTTTGAACTTGTTAATCACGAGCGGTACAGCACGCGCCGACTTTTTATGGTTTTTATAGTTATCTTCGCGACTCTACAGGTGGGGCGTCACTGGCACCGTACAATTCCTGTGCCATTAGTAAATTTAGGTAACCGAAAGAAACGCTAACCGGCAAATGAACTCAGGCCCCCGAGATTGTGGAAGCACGAAGTACAAAGTATGAGCTCGTCCACTTTGCAGACGGAGCGTTCAGCCGTGATTGTGTGCACAATCAAAGAAGCTGCCTTCAGGGATCGACGAGGTGTCGTTGGGCCGGAGACAATTGTGGTGGCACGCAGGGACAGCTCCCTTTCGTCGACGTGCTGCATTGTGTGCGTTGTGCCTGTGCAGCTGATAAGCAATACGGGAAACTAGGCAAATGGAAAGAGGCTTATATGGGAAAATGAAGCTGCGGCAGTCAGCGCACGTATCAGGCTTTGTATAGCGTCACTGGCATCCTATAGACGTGGCGTCAGGTTAGACAAGAGCCGCAGTGCTCGATCGATGCCTACCTTCATTTCCCCAAGGGTAGAGCCTCGAGTACCTGGCTCATATTATTTTTTCTTATTATTTTTCTTTATTTTCTTTGCCAGACGGGTTCGGCTAATCGTGCGATGGAAGAGGAGCGATCTGCCATTTCAGCTGTCAGGGCATGGTATTGTTTTAACCAACAAAGGTATGGTTTGAATGGAAGATGGGAGCAATCACCACGAAGGTGATTGCTCCCATCTCACGCTACTCTACAGTAGAGGAGCGAAATAAGATGTGCGTTTTCGCGGGCGAGACACCGAGTAGCGTTTGTCACGAACAGCCCCGTCCGAAAGGGATCTACGTTGGCATTAAGTTTTCGAGCTGGATTTGCTTGATGGGTCGAAAAGGCAGTTCCCCGAACGGTGGGGTGAGAATTAAATGGCGAGAGTGTGAGAGTGAGTGTTGTTGTGCCAGTCCCGCAAATTGCACCTGCCAGCGAGCACACAAATAACCTTTGCTGCTGAATAAGTGATGAACTGGGTGAAGAGGCGCGCCCTCTTCTTGCTCCTATTCTTCTTCACGCGATTGTGCGCAGCATTCATGGCAGTCCAAACAATTTTGTGCGCATTACGTTTGATTTTACAGTACCTCATTATCACCGCCTTTATTTAAGGTTCCTTCACCAATTGTTCACAGTATGCGCCCTGAACGTGCCGGACTTGCCTTCTGGTCCTGTGCTCGTGATATCGCATGTCATGTAGCTTTACACAAAACTGTTAACCCGCGTGTCGTACATTGGTCTGATGATTGTCTCCAGCACTGCAATGCGGCATCGCCACATCTTTCTTCTTGCTTTTTGTGTTTTTTTTTATTTATATGATATAACTAGATGTCAGCGCGCAGATAAGGCAATGGCTACTTCTTGGCTCTTGAGTGGGAATCAGGAACCACCTGACGCATTACTTGTGCGTCAACATCTCCTTATCAATCAATCAATCAATCAATCAATCAATCAATCAATCAATCAAATCTTTATTTCCAACATTTTGTTGCAATTTGTTGGGGGTCCTTCAGTTGAAAAGCTGTGTAAACAGCTTGAAAATGCCTGAAGGCCCTTTATGACAGCACTACAGATAGCGTATAACAAAATCAAGTATACAAGCCTGTATGGGTTGTATTAATCAAAACATATTAGATATCAATTTGTGCACAACAGTGGTCATTTGACCGAGCCCTGGCGATACATTCGTATTTTACTGGTTCATTTAACTATGCAGTATAAATATCATGTACCTGTCTCCCATCGTGGGGCTGTAGGCCAGAGCGACACGCTATTCTATCAGACCTCTGCATCGTTTTCAAAATTAAGATTATGTCACGTTTCTCATTCGGTTTTCGCGCAAAGACAGCTGCCGAGCTATCCAGCACGACAGGAGACGCACCGTTTTTATTTAAACTTGACCAGCAACCAGAACCTTGAATCTAGCGGTTCTAGAGCCATGCGCTCTACACCGACTCCTTCTTGCCTCCGCGACATGCATCCTCACCTTGCGCCATGATGCACAAGTGAAAGTGCAGCGAATTGAATAGAATTTTACTGTCTAAAATTCAAATGAGATAATACTAACATTGTGAAGAATAGTTAATAATTACTCGTCGTTTCATAATTATTAAATACCGTGACGCTAACTTCCTTAATCATTACTTATGTCTTATTGATGTATAGCCATGCTATGGCACGCGTTTTAGCTTCCTATCATCACATGACACTTGTGTGCCATCCTCGACGGTCCAGTGTTCTCGACAAGCTCATTGTCAACTCTTTCAGGGTTAACTCGCGCGAAACACGCAAGGCTTCTCCTTAATCATTAATGCGACAGAGCTACCCCGCAACAGACACCTCCGCTTCGAGCACGGTGCTGCATCAGCCACTGCATGAAATTTGAATTCCAGGTTCCACGGACAAGAGGAGTTGATACCGAGTGTCATTAAGGTGCCGCGATGACAAAATATTTACTCTGTTTTTGGTATATGACTTGGCAGTTTCATTTAAGACGAGATTTCCGCATCGTGCGTGTGATATGATTTCGCCGTAATGGTTGATGATTCGCGGATGGCACGGAAATACGTATTCTGTTTCGCAATAACGCTATCGTCGACTGAGGCGGTCGCCTTCAAGTGTTCCTATATACCAGGAGCATTTCACAAGTGTCTGTTAACCTACATTTTGTCATTCCAGTTCTTTTTCTTTCTAATTGTCGGCATTAACTATTCAACTACAACTACATACCCTTCAAGCTTCATGGTAAGGGAACTTACTGGTTCCCTTACCACCCACGTCACGTACCGAACTCAAGTGAAAGGGAGTGAGGCATAGAATACCACTTCCTGCACTACTAGATGTAGACGTACTCCCGTCTCTGCTCGCTTCTACCTCTTAATCGATACCGTGGGTTCCCGGCAGACTTGCCCAGCGATACGTCGTTTGTCTTCGTTAGCCGCTATAGCCTTTGGTGGTTACGCAATAGATTTCGGCCGCCTCACGTGCGAACAGATCTCGTCATTAGTTTCACTCGGAGCTTACCGTACGCGCGGCAGAAAAGATACGGCTACTTGCATGCAGCTCTTAATAGTCTGGGAAAGTTTGCCCGTTAGTAAGACGCTTAGCGGAGAAGTGCATAAGCTGTTGTAGCGCAGTACGTTAGCAAATCATGACAAAAACGTAAGCCGAACTCTAGAGACAGACTGACTTAGTTATGATAAATTAAGTGGTCCTGCTACGACTCCTGGATACGATTGACTAAGAAGTTAGCAGTTGATTCTGTGCACTCTCCACAGCGCTATAAGAAATAAGGCAGGGATCTTTAACGCAACGTTTCCCGCACCCGTCCCAACCTAGCCGCACATGTTGCTCTTCAGGGAAAAAAAAGAAGAAAGAAAGAAAAGAACGAGCACACGCTCACGAAGTGCATGTGTTACGCAAAGTAAAACATGATTCTGCTCTTAAAGCCTCAATACAATACTATCCAGTTGTAACGCTACAGACGCTACACTCACCCTTGCTGCTTGGCTTAAGTTAAGCCGGTGGCTTAAGTTAAGCCATTTCTACACACAGTCAGCGTTCTCGGGAATGTACATGTTTATTTTGAGCGATGTACATTAGCTGCCATATGCTGCCTGTAAAAAAAAAAAGAAGTTAGGAGACCCGATTCACCCACGTCTACTTGACCAGTAAGGGGAGAGTGGCGGGATGGGCGGGGGGAGGGGAGAGAGACTGCCCAACCTCCGTTCTCCCCAACACGCAGGACTGCAGCTATGATGCAGATTATCAATGCGTTCGTGTTGTCCACTTCTCTCCCCTTGTTTCCGTGTTTTGCACGCTTGGCCTTTTCACAATAGAAATGGTCGAAATAGTAGACGGGAAAGAACGCCCATTACTTCCCGACCAGATTCCACAGCTGATCTTCGTGTGTTGTGGCAGTGGTATAACATGGAGTGGTACATTTGCCTGTGCATCTTAATACAGAAAATGTGACTGACCTTGCGCACTGTGGGACTCGATGCCACGCGAGGCACTCTGCGAGGAAATTGCTCGGCACTCAGCCAAGAGTAATGTGCAGCATCAACACCTTTGTGGTTGAGGCCCCTGTACTGTGCGATGTCAGTGCACGATAAAGAACCCCAAGGTGTTCGAAATTTCCGGAACCCTCCACTACGGCGTCTTTCACAATCATATCGTGGCGATTGAGCCTACATGTCATAAGCGTCGTTCATTAGAGTACTTGTACGGGGTCTGATTGATTTGCGGGGTTTAACGTCCCAAAACCAGCTCTGATTATGAGAGACGCCGTAGTGGAGGTCCCCGGAAATTTCGACCACCTGGGGTTCTTTAACGTGCACTGACACCGCACAGCACACGGGCCTCAACATTTCGCCTCCACTGAAATGCAGCCGCCGCGGCCGGGATTCGATCCCGCGACCTTTGGATCTGCATCCGCGTGCCATAACCACTAGACCACCGTAGCGGGGCTACTTGTACGGGGTCTAGTAAAGCTGAGCAGTGGCCTGCTGAGTGATATGCATGTGTGCTGTTTATCACACAGACAACACAGTCGTGTAGGAACAGCCTACCGTGGACTAGTGATGGCCTGATTACTTGGCACCATGGGGGCACAGTTCCGATTCCTACCCCTTAACGCGTGACAGGCTGCTTTCTCTCATTACAGCATGTTGGTCTATGTCTCTCCGCTAGTTACGCCTTGAGTCACCCACTATAGTATCAACGGTGTATCGTTTGTTTGACCCGCGCAAAGTGTGTTGTCAATAAATTGTTAGTGTCTATTTCTGTTGGGGGTCTTTGATTGACATTGGCTGTAATGGTAACATTCAATCACTTGTTGCACGTACCCAGATGTACCGGGTGGATATGAGCCACATGTGATCGCGCTATCGTTAATAGTGACGTGTGTGACGAGTATATGGTATTAGTGATATCGATCTCAATCACTCATGTTCGTCGTACAGTCGTACTCTACCATGGCCATTATGGTGTATACCATCTGGACCAGACGACCTGAACACCGAAACGTAGATAGATAGATAGATAGATAGATAGATAGATAGATAGATAGATAGATAGATAGATAGATAGATAGATAGATAGATAGATAGATAGATAGATAGATAGATAGATAGATAGATAGATAAAGTTTGCCAAGGAATGTTTTGCACTTAAAAGCGCTACACTCTTATTTTACTGGTTCATTGAATTCTGTGGTATAAGTATGAGATATACAGGCTTCATGTGGCTCCAGTGTAGGCGAAGGGAAGCTGGATGAAGGGTCTCTGTTGTTTCTCTGCTGCATGTCTATGTAGAGTATGCAGTTCGCAATCTTTATTATGCGACAAAATGCGTACAGCAGCTTATTCCAATGCGTGTCCGTGAGGTGAGTGTGAGGGTGCTGCGAAAATTTTAAAAACTCACACAAAAAAGCATCACGTTTCTGGTGCGGAGAGGCGCACGCAGATGTAAGTAAGATACGAAACGCATCGGTACGGTGGAATAATTTTCGCTTGCTCCAGCCATGCGTAAGGGGCTCGAGCGGTTTTTCCACGCATGACAAAAGATAACGCTCGAGCGTGCGTGTTACTGCGTGTGCTGCATGAGAGGCCGCCTTTCGATGGGGGTGAAACCGAACAATACCCGTGTAGTGAGAGTTAGGTACATGTAAACGAACTTTGGGTGGTTGGAGGCCCCAACTGGTGTCCACGGCGTTGTCAAACTATCGAGAGATAGTTTTTACCGCGGGCTCCTCGGCTATCATGTTTTGTTTTGATGGCGAAATAAACTGAATTGAATTGAATTGAATTGAACTTCCACATGCACAATACTATATTTTGGCTGTCAGTTCCCTAATAAATATAACTCCATGAATACATTAATGTATCTGTGTGGTTCTGCTGAGCCTGACTCAGCCCATTTGAGTAGGAATTTGCTGAAGTTGAGTTGTACTGTGCCGCACTATTGCTGAGGCCGAGTCAGGGTTAGTCCAATTAAGGGGAAAATTCTTCCGAGTCCGAGTGAGTGAGACTGTGAAAGAATCTGGTGTGTCTGAGCTCGAATGTGTCTGGCTGAGGAAGAAGCTGGTGAGTATAAGTCTGAGTGAGCCCGCTTTAAGTAAAATCTGGTGATTCTGAGTCGGAGCGTGTTCGGTTGAGGCAAAATTTTCCAAGTCTGAGATTGAGGGAGTCTAAGTTAATGAATATATGTTTTGAGTGAGGCTGAGTGAGTCATGTATATTGCCTAGTCACCTTCGTTAATGATAAGTACAAAACCAAACCTGACTCACATTTCGTCTTGCAAGAAAAGTGTGAGTGCTTTCCATAAATTCATGCCGAGATTTTTCAGTGCCGTTGTTGAATATCCCCGCACTATAACTAACAATTTATCCTGGAATGCGCATGTTTCTAACATCTGTAAGTCGGCTTTCCGTAAGCTTTGCTATTTAAGGCATAAATTGAAACAGACTCCCCACAACACTCGCCTAACCGCTTATTACTCGCTAATCCGTCCAAAATTGGAATATGCATGCACTGTGTGGGATCCTTACACCAAACGTAACACTGACGCATTAGAAATGATACAGCGCAAAGCAGTAAGATTCATTTTTTCCAGATACCGTTCAACTGACTCCCCAACAACCTTAATGCTAACTAATAACATTCCAACGTTGCGACTACGGCGGAAAATTCTCAGACTAAAATTCATGTTTTTGCTGAAAAATAACCGTTTATCCCTTAACCCGCAGCCTTTTCTAAATCCGCTCGAAGCACGTCGGACAAGGCATCGCCATGCTGAATCCCTAACGCCTTATAGCACTAAAGCTAGCCTATTTAAGTATTCATTTTTCCCGCGTACAATAACAGACTGGAACAACTTGCCTTGTGAACACCTGTCCAATATTGACGCTATTGCACAATTAAGATGATAAGTGTCTTCTTTTTTACTCCCCCTTTTTTATTTATTATTATTATTATTATTATTGCTCTGAACATGTATATGCTTTGTTTATATGCCAACTTTTTTATTGCTACCCTTATTTTCGTTCCATACTTACAATGTTGCTTCCCTCTTGTTATTACTTTGTACTTTGTTTTTGCCATGCCACTCCTGCTTGGGCCTTTACTTGGGCCTGCAGTATGTCATAAAAAAAAAAACAACGGCAATTAAAAACACTTTTGTGGCTAAGCTGGTGCTCAAAAGAAATATAAGGCGAAAATTGTTTGGTTTTAAACAGGATAAGTACAAAGGTGGTTAAGGAGCATCAGTCCAGCATATCGGTCAGGCTGTTCGTTGTAGCCATGGTCGCAATATTTACAAAGGCACCTTGATAGAATATGTACTAGAGACAGTCACCTATCCCAGATAAAAAAGCTTCGAAGTGGAAAATGGCTGCTCCTTTTGACTTTTTCAAAATAAATTAACTGTGTAAGCCAGTGAAGCAAAATTCTAGTTCAGCTAAGGAGACAGACGAGCACAGGAAAACAGTAAGGAAGACAGGAAAGAGCCTGTCTACCTTTTTTTTTTGGTCAATGCAATTACACCTTTTCGTGAATCCAACGTACCACCTAGCGCAAGGACGAGTTCTACTGGCGTAAGTCGGTATTGTGCGTACATTCTCGAATTCCGCGCCGCGCTCTTCAGTATTTCTTCAGTAAGTAGGCAGGCAGGGAATATGATAATTCAGACTAGTCCTAAACACATAATGTATACAGTCGTACTGTTGCTTTTAAACTTTGTTACTCTAAACTCGGTATAATCACTTTTCAGTAAGCGCAAGAGAGGTATACGGTTGCTCAGCGTCGCGTTAGGGGTGAAATTGCTCATTCCAGATGCATTTCCCACAAAATAAGGGCGCACTTTGCAATGCAAAAGTTGTGGGTCGCCTGCATAGTGATGAGGGTCTAAGTTTGAAAGGTAGTGAAGTCTGGTAAGGTGGAGACGAGTTAGTAGGCGCGATTCCCTTGGCGCACCCCCCACAGCCACGTACCTTTTTCCATTCCACACCACTGTATACTAAAGTCATGAGTTCCCTTTCAAAGCGACGCGTAGCAGAGGAGCAGGCCACATGCTTTCTTCCTCCCCGGGACGTACTCGCCGGCCTGCCGCTTATGGGGCAGCTTCCGCGCTACTTACGAGCACTGCAGGATAATGCAAACTTGAAACGATATCGTTGGATGCAATTAGTCATTACCGTCAGAAAGACAAGGCCCAACTTCTTTATTTTTATTTTATTTTTCACTGTTTCTTGCACTTCTTTCTACTCGTATTTCTTTCCCCAACCCCCTCCCCTCGCTGAGTAGCATGTCAGCGATGTTTCAACGCCGGCTAAATTCTCTGCCTTTCAATAAAGAGCTCTCTCTCTCTTTCTATCTCTCTCTCATATTATTCTCGTGCCCTGCACACTTACCCCCTGCCTCTTGCTACTTAAGGAGCCCGCATTAGTGGGAGGCTGCTTCGTTATTCAACTTCGGCTGGTGACGTGGACAGAGGACTTCGCCGCGAATAGGCATGGTATGGACGCCACAAACGGCAACATGAAGGCCGCCCGTAAGGCTGCTTTTTAATTGTTTATTTTATTGTCTTTTACCTTTGGCCTTCGCAATACAGTTTTTCACCACCACCAGGCCACCAAACGCACTGTCTCTAAGAGCTGCCGAGACTGCAATAGTGGCCAGCTTCGGATTCGATCGCGATACTTTAGTGGCCTCGCGGTGAAGCGCTACTGACAACCGGCCCATTGAGGAGCAACCGATACAAAAAGCCGCAAGAGGCGTGCCGAGAAAATTGGATTTACTTATGCACAGTCTACCACCAAGCCGCTTAGCTGTTTATGCTGCGCTAACATCACAGCACACTTTCATAACACTCGGTAGTGTCGGACTATCACCGGATGGAACCAACCACCCTCGTTTTGTCAAAGCGAATTTTGTCTTAGACTCATCCTGCTTACCTGGAAGGTTAACTATTCGGGGCTGCAATGTATACTGAGTTAGAAGCAATACACTTCTTATATAAACATGACGCAATAACCAGCGTTGATAACGTGTAAATGGAAGCACTGATGGCGGCCGACTGTCTCATGCATCTTCTCCACGTGATTTCGAAAGCAATTTAGTCTATCAAGACGAGGTTCGCGACGCAGCAGTATGAGAATGAAAAAACAAGATACATCGCAAATCATATCTAGTCAAGAACGAGAACCAGTTACCGCACCTAAAGCTGAATCAATTGAGAAAAACCTGGCAGCACGTAGACAGTAATACTAATGTAGCATAGAGCTCGAAAATTGCGCTACGAGTTAAAAGAACGATATGAAAGGGCTTAACGGGTTCTTTCATACATTAAAGGGATGTCTTGCGCACTCAATTTCGAAAACCGCATCTGCAATCAGGCCTCCGCGTTTGATTAAGAAAATTCAAGAGGAAAGCAAAAAAAAATAAAAGTGCCGGCTTAAAAAACCCAAACGACCGCAAGCCAGGGCTGTATGATTTTTGAGTTATGAACTTTAATCAGGCGAGTAGGAATGACGGCATACGGGAGGATGAGGAGCGCCCAAAAAGAAATTACGACATTTCGGGCGACGTATCGTAATAACGTGGACCACGTGTACTTTCTTCCTGAATTAATATCGAAGTCGGCAGTAACGATGAGCTCGACGCGAAGGGTACGTCGCAGAGACGACCTCATTTCCGAACGCAATCCTTTCCACAGACCTGTTCAAATGTGCACGGCATTTATTCTCTGTGAAGACACTGTTACTTGCTCTTTCTATAGTATGCGCGGCGGTGTTGACTTGCTTCATCAAACACAGCGTAGCGCCGTCCCCGTGGATCAGGCGAATAGTGCGAGGCTGGCGTAATTGTGTTCCGGTTAAGGAAAGGATGCTGTTTGCGTCAGCTCTTGTCAGGAGCACGCTTCAGCGTCCTTGGCCATGCGAACAAGGGACTGAAAGAGTGGAAGGATGATGAAGGTCGTATGTGAAGGGGTTCATAAATTTTGAGCCCCTGGCTCGTGTCTGCCCCAACCTTGTAACAATCCGGAGGGCATGCCTGTAGTCACTTTCTCAGAGCGGATAGCCCGCCTGTTGTTCTCCTGGCCCCTAAGCGTTAGCTTTCTTATTTTTCCTGATTAGCATCCACGCATATATCACGCTACTACTACTACTACTACTAGCAACAACAACAACAACAACAACAACAACAACAACAACAACAACAACAACAACAACAACAACAATAACAATAATAATTAAGCAGACAAAGACTTGTTCATTGAATTTGTGGTGGAAGGGTTTGGGTTGAAGTGTCACACCAATCCTAGCGACACAACCATGCGCTCTACAACGATAATTTATAGTTGCGACGCGAGCCCCTTAATGATATGGCATTAAAAATAGCTTTCCGTCCGAACTTCTAAACGAACTTGGTACACATATACACAGAGGAAGTTGCACGAAAGTGTTTACACGACGTAATTGAATCTGCTACGTATTATTCATGAGTGTTGCAGTGAAACCCTCTTTTGCGCGGAACGATAAATGACGAACCAAGATACCGGTAGACTACACAATCATGAGTTCTTGCTGAGTGCGTCTTTTCTCTTTTTTTTTCTTCTTCAAAGCACGACTTTCGAAAACGCAATGCTTCCTAAACCATTCAGTTGTTCGCCAAAGCCATCATAGCTATTTAACGTGCGACTCAACTAATTAACGGAGAGGTAGAATTTTCAGTCGAATTTTCAGCTGTCAGGGATGTCCTCGGGTAAGGAAAACGGGTTCGGCGTGCTATTTTTTTTTTATCGATGACAACAAGACGCTCGTTTCAGCAATTATTGCTTTGGGTAAACATAGCGGCATCAAACTAGATATTTCGTCACAGGGAGCTCAGCAGCAGTCCAGGAGCTGGTTGGTTTGGCCATCAATGGATGTAATTAAATGTTCACCAGTCGAGGTTGACCGTATACAAACATTGCTTACGCATAGTATTTTCTTATCCTTATTTCTTCTACTTGGTGTCCATGTACTTTATCCTTCCACTTAAATATATGTGTGTTCTAGAACGAGGTCACCGCGAGCTTATAACATTCTATTGTATCCCTCGACCTTGCAAAAAAGAAGGAAAAGATGCTGAGACGTTTACCATCGTAAAACCGTTTATTTTCTTTGCATGCTGTTCGAACACTTCCTCAAAACAAACTTAAAGCTCGAAAAATAGAACGAGGTTCCCGTAAAGGTGTGCCCCATAGCTAGCACAGGAGGTGAAATCCAGGCGAAAATTAAAAAAAAAAACAAAAGGTGCAAGAAGGCTAACAGAAAGCAACAAAGGGCGTGTTTACAAGTGCTCGGGAACGCATTTGTGTAATGCAACGTGCGGTCAAGCGTGATGCATACGTGAGCGGCACACTGACGACTGTTGCTCCGCTCTGCATCAGCATAATGGCCTGCCAGGGGCCTTGTAGACACAAGTATCATTGCAGCAGGTCCTGCTGCAGCACAGCTGAAATCGAGTGGAGCGCACGTGACCGCTATTTCTCTTATTCTTGTCTCAGCACGTCGCACCATCGCTTGTGTCTGTGGATACATTACAAGGGGGAAAAAAAGAAATGTACCAAATCAGAAGCGTAAGAACAAGAAAAGGAAATACGGGAAATGTTATCCTTCTTGAGAATGTCTAAGTGTACCCTGTGCTAATTTGTTTCTCGTCTCCAAGAGAAGCAGGCGCGTGAAATATGATCCACGCCTTCTGGAAAAGTTTCTGTGGAAGCGCTTGTTGGAATGACCAGGCCTGCAGGAGGCTGACGAAATGTATCAAATGTAACGCATCCCCAAAAACGCGATGTGGCTGTGCGGTGAGCAGATTGCCAAGCGCGCTATATCCATACCAAGTAGGTGCGGCTTGGGAAATGCACATGCCGTTTTGTGCGCACGTCATGCGTGCTACATGGGACATGCGTGTAGTAATTTCGCGGCAGGCCTCGCCTACCAGGTATAACAGTGCAGGACGTCGCGCATTCAACCGTAGCTTTTGGGTGTACTTATAGCTGTTTTAATTTTTTTCCTTTTGGACAATATATGCTACTGCATATTGAAAAAGGGAATTCTAGAAAAAAGAAGTGTTCCTAGCATGTTGTAGGCAATTTACACCGCAATTATGCAGGACACAGACTAGTACATACAGACCCCTGTTTGAGAGGCGCCTAAGTTACTATGGTGAACATTATTTTGCCAATATCTATAATTAAAAAGCACTTATGAGGAAATTGTGAATGCTGTTTGTATTTCTTGATCACTGCCTGGGTGCATATCATAAAACACGTAGGTGACGCCATTGGATAATAACTTCATTTTGTTCAATTCTCGTAGTGAGGCTGCGCTCCGTAGTGTTAGAAATATATTTCGCATTTAAGGGTGGCGTCTTTACGCGGAGTAAAACGCCCCTTCACCATGGGGTGAGTTATCATCAAACGGAAGAAGTCATCTCGATGTTTCCGTAGTATAAGCAGCAGCGTTACCAGGTGCACTAATGATGAGCAACGGCGTTATCGGCTGCTTTAATGCAAACTGCATGAAGTGCTGCGCACACACGGGTTACGTTACACCAGGGTTTATTTCACGCTGACGCGTTGAACAGGAAGGTACACATCCATAATCTGACGTTTTCCGCCCAATAATGCTTACATGCAACTGCTGTTTACCGCCACAACTGCAAGATATAAAAGAAAGAAAGCGAATGAACAAGAGAAAGAAGTGTGGAAAGGCAGGTAGGTCAACCACGTGTACCAGTGATATTCCTGTGCCAAAGCGGTATACAGTAACAATTTGTTCGTGAGCGCGCGTCCATCTATCACCATTATGGCTTTCATAGCCGATACTTCAGCAGAGTAACAAAAACTGGTGTGTGGGAAGCACTGTAGAATGTTATTTTCGCAAGAAACATATGGGGCCGAATTCACAAAACTTCTCTTTCGTAAGTGCTTTTTGCCATTGGTCAGCGGGCTTCTGTAATGATATGTCCAGCATCAGGATTGGCTGAAATTTTCTCTTACCAGCATTTTTGTCGTAAGTTGTTTTTGTGGATACGGGCCATGAAGTAGATGGGCACACGCTTTCTTTCTTTCTTTCTTTCTTTCTTTCTTTCTTTCTTTCTTTCTTTCTTTCTTTCTTTCTTTCTTTCTTTCTTTCTTTCTTGTACAAGTATTGTTTCATGGGATTAAGCCGAAGCTGGACAAATCGGACACAATTTATCTCGTTCAGAAGTTCCCGCTCCTTACCCAGGAGGGATCGTGCGGAGGCGGGCATCGTTGCGACATTTACTCTTGCCGTATTATTGGTTAGTTCTCTTTCAGTGAAAGAACGTAGGGGGGAGGGGGGAGGGGAGGGAGTGCCATAGGTGTCTGGAACTCGCTAAGATGCCTCTCCTCGCCTCTTTTACGACTACATTGATTGCCGGCTGCTTGGCTGCTGAACAACACCAGCATGTGTTACATTTATAGGTCATTGTGCGGTCGCATGGTCTAATGCTGAAACATAGCTGGCCGCTGTCTGTTAGGCGGTTACCAGAAGGTATACCGGATTTATTTTTGTAAGGCTACAGCGCCGCCTTAAATAACTGAGGATCCGCTGCGCATGAAACCTCACCTACAGCACTTCTCTACGCAACGATAACAGCTTCATAATTAATGATAGTTGATTATGAAATATTTCCAACTGGTACTTCAGGATAATTTTACTTACTAGTAAGCGTAGCCTATTCGCAGCTGCTTCTGAGAGCTTCGGCATGTGAGTACGGTCATCAATGCGCAATAGTAAAAAAAGAAATATTCACCAGAAATTATGAGTAGATGAGCCGCCTATTATGGAGCTCTTACATTTCCTCCACGACAAAAGGCGATGTTTTCTGCTCAAACAGTGGACCTCGCCTATCCAGCCTAAAGCAATTTTCTACCACTTTTAGTCAACCTTCGTATTTTTCCACACACTCTGTAAGGAAGCTAACAAGGGCATTTCTTATACCTGCTCATGGACATCTATACATTATAACTTCTTACCTTGCAGCGCTGTTACAGAGGCGTGCTATAACCTTCTTCAATCAGTATAAACATGTTGTAACGACGGGCGTAATTAGGAACTACCTGCTCACCGTAACCACAATAAACTGTTCACTCGTGACACAGCCGCGTCATTTCGACGCCGTGAGCTTCTTTAATATGCAGCACACCAGCAGCATTTCACCTCTCGTGCTTATCCCCGCTTATATGCGCAAGCAGATGTATGCAAATGACCACCGTCTTCCTGACACCTGACTAAGAACTTCTGGCGCAGTTCGCTTGAATTGCGGGGAACGTAGTTTATTTAGCAACGAGAAAACGCATGCAGATGAGCCGATGACGTCACATTTCAGGATCTCGAAATACCGACGAGGCTTGCCACGAGTTTCCCTCTTCCGAGAACGACGCTGAAGAGCGCTGCTGAGCAAGAGAGAGGGATTACGACACACTGCCCAAAATATCGTCGTTCACGTTTGTTAGAATGTCCCCACGCCGTTGAGAAGGCTGCGTAATGCAGCACCAATGTTAAATCCGGACCATCCATCTAAGAAAGGGAATATTGTTATTTTAGGAGAGAACCTGCAGTGTTGCGAGAGAAGCGGGTGTGGCCGCTCGGCGATGTTGACAAACTATAAGGTAAAAAGAAAGAAAGAAAAAAATTACGCCATCTCCCGCTAAAGGGGACCATGAGGCGATGCGAAGCAGCACGGGGGTTGCACACCACGTTTGCATCGGTTTGGCGCTAGCAGACGGTGCCTGCATCAGCGTTGTCTCTCGGGGGCGAGGGCGCGTTCTCGTTCCTTGCGAGCTGGTAAAGCGTTCATCGAAGAAAGTACGTTTCCATAGTCAACGCACGCCGTTCGGAGAGGAGAGGGAGGAGGATGCGCCTGCGCAATGCAGGTGAGGACGCCACACGGCTGTTGGAGGAAGGGACATAGCCCCCGACCATAAGCTGCTTCGCGTCTAAAAGAAACTAGGGTCTCCTTCCCTTGGTATGCTCCATAACTGGCACGGAAAGGCACGGATGTATGGCTAAAGTGACGGTAGGTTGTGGCACCAATACCTTGACAGACTTGGCATTTGCGTCACCATTAACGATAACGCAATCATGTATGGCGCGTGCCCGCATTCCTCGACCAGGGATTTACGAGTACGCGCCTCAGGTGATCGAACGTTAACCTTTTCAGCCTATATCAATCAATTGGAACAGCCCGAATAGATGTCGCAGGAAATACCGGAGCAATAATCCTGCCAAGTTTGCAAAGTAAAAAGTAAGACAATTTTTATGCCTTTGCGGAGTGGATTTTAATGTCAAGTCGCCTTAGCACGTCTTAAGGGACCGGTGGTCTTTTTTTTTTTTTTTTCCGTCCTGACGGCGGTTACTCTTTAGGCGTATCAAGCTAGCACGCCGCCCATAAAACGGCTCACAAAGGCCTTCACCAAAGGCCAGCGCGCGCGCCTTAAGTCTACGCATTTCCGGCACTACTCGACTGCTATGGCTGAACAGAGATACTCAGAAATGTATTCCGTAATGTAGATATCGAAATACATGTGCTGGAAGCCTGACATACAGATAGTGGGATACATTGAAATGTGACGCAACGGGATATTTGAGGGATATCTTTGCAGAAACGCGAGAAAAGTATCCCGGATTACTGATACAGGAATACACATACAAGAATACAGATACTGGAATACATTCCTTTTATTTCGGGAATGCTGATGCTCCGCAAAGGCAGCTATGAAGTGTAGCATAATACTGCGAACGATGTACGTTGCAGGGCAATAAAACTTGCGAGCCGAGCGTGTCGTTCGAATCACTAATCACCATTACCAGCTAGCTCAAATCTGTAATGGTGCCTTGTTCGTCGGCGAGTTTTGATGGTGCATTTATGTCAAATGGCGCGAGACGACGAGGAAGTCCACGCAATAACGCTCATAACTCGCACTTTCTGCCAAGTGGTGTCGTGACAGTTACGTGGTTAGTAGACTGAAGAGCATTGTAAGCGGAAGAGAGCGCGATGAGATTGCGTCCAGGCATCGCTATCGCGTTCAACTCTTAAGGAGAAGCTTAAGGGTCCCACAATTTTTCTTCTTGGTTATGTCATACTCAAATAAGTTATGAAGACTCAGCCAACTACTATTTTCAGACGTTTTCACGACCAATTTTTCTTCAACCGCATTCACTTTCTAGTTACAAGCGGAGGATTAGAACTTACTCAAAGGGAAGAAACGAAAACAAAAACAGCGTGAAAGAAAGGCGGAAAGGCCGCGAAGAATAAAGGGATAGGAGCTTCCTCGTAACCCGTTTTCCCCTGTTTCCCCGAGGGCAAGCTCCCTATTCTTTGCAGCCCTCCGCTCATTTCGTCCAATCTTCTCCATTACAACGGCGGGAATCAAGTTTGCGTCTCCCTAGACGCACCCAGCTGCGCGAGCACAGACAGGGATGCCTGTTTCCATACTGCGCATCTTATAACAAACAGGCTCGCTCTTGGAGAGGAAAAAGGGCAGGGAGGAAACAACAGGGCTAACTTTATTGTAGCGAGGAGAGGTGACATTTTTTTGCGAGAGCCCACTCGAGGCAATTAAGGTCGGGGAACATTTTCCTTGCTTAACTAGAGCGCCCGCAAAGATGCTTGGTAAGCGATGCTCTCGGTGTCGCCCTAATTTAAGGCGCCGTCATTGTTTGTTCGCATTTTCCCCCATTAATTCTGACTCTGTCACTCCTTGCGGGAACCTTGTACGCGTGATGGAGGATGATGTAAGGTGTCACGCAAGGACGTGCACGCTGCCCCCCACCCCCTTCCCTCTTTTTTCTCGCAGGAGGCCAATGCCTATGCACTTCATAATCCAATTAACTCATGATGTATGAGCCTGGTTTATTACGCTAGTTGGTGCTACGTTACCTCAGATCTGGAGTGCGAAAACTGGACGCGGAGGGCGCTTAGCAACATGGGCAAGAGCAGGCTACAAACAGAAAGTTTACGGTTTGCTTCGGTTCGTACTGTCTTTAATTTTTGTTTTTTTTCCTTTTTATTACTTTTCTCCCTGTTTATCTTTGGATCGTCACTTATATACCTTATATTGGTAGAGTGCGCTTGTCTTTTTCGTTAATCGTTATTCGCGCTCAGTTTTTCCGCGGTAAACTTAAGATCAGTTCATGAAGACAAGTGAGAGCATCTGTACTGTTTTATTACGTACTGTTTTCGTACTGTTTTATTACGTCAAACTCTCTTAGGGGACGCTTAAGGCCAGCTCAAGTGATTTTTCGACCTCAATAAAATACGACGGCTACGTTCTTTGTCACACTTCATTTCTGCAAGATTACTGGCTCGAGAGATGCGAAAATTGCGTACAAATCAAGTTTTACTGATTACCTTAAACCACCCACCTGTCTTCCTGCAATTACTGTCCGTACTCTGTATTGGCGTCATTACTGGCAAAGCGACCGAAGCACATAGGCGTCATAACATGGCCTTCGAGATCTGCGCGCACCGGCCAACCGTCGCGACATTACCGCCAGGGGAAGGGTGCATGCGATGTCGCACCATGCAAAAGGCAGACGTGACTGATTTAACGCCACTGTTCGGTTGGATTTCGTCTTGGGTGTCGCGCTTTTTCTTTTTTTTTTCGCATTAAAAATTAATTTCGTATTTGCTCAGAATTTATATTATCAGGAGTTTGGCAAGAGCGCCGGACCATAGAATCGCCACTACCTTGTCATGCTCAAAAAATTGCCGGAGTTGCACTTTAAGTACGAGATCGTCGAGTAAAGGTCGAACCCCATGTGCTCCAAAATGTACGCGACAGCGACGTGCGACGTGAATCAGGCTACCGTCGCGTGAGCTGTCGTTCTCATAACCAAACCTCGTTCACGCGAAAACTTCGGCGAGCGATCTCCAGTGTTCCTGACATGAAGGCGTCAATTTTGTAGCAAAACTGGTGCATCGCCCGCGGTATGCACGTAAAGTAATATGTTTTTGATATACGAAGCTGCACGAAACGTTTTTTTTATTGCCTTGTGGTACTTTCCTGCATGCGTGCATAAATATCAAGCATATGACGGCAACCGGAAGTACGTCATTCGTGTACATTCTATTCTGGCTTTGTGCTATTGGCTACAAGGGTATGGCACTTCCGGGCGGCGGGCGTCCGATTCTAGATTTCCAAAACCAAGCGATCGCGCCATTTTGACTACGCGAGACTTCGCGCGAGCGGCCCGTTTCGTCGCTCATCGCGTCGCCCATCGCTTTCGCGTTCACTTTCGCACATATAATGTTTGGCCTAGTGCCAGCGCGATCTACATTTGCACATCGTCCAAACTCGACAGCGACGTGTGCTGCTCGAGATGCGGTCAGAATGAGGTTCAATGCTGAGGAGGGACGGCGAAGTGCGCACCGAGCAAGATACGCATCGATGCTTCTCGGGACAATTCTCGAACTATCTGCACGGACCGGTGCTTCGCATCATCGCTAACGCAATGAGTATTCGCCTGCTTTTCTTACAGTGGATGTACGCGCCATGCAAGAGAGGCGACCGTCGATAACCGGTCCCTGTTTATTTATGCCATGTACTTGGCACATTCGGCGCTCATACATCGAGTCAGTTTAGGAATGGAAGAGTCGCGTGCAATATGCACCGAGTGCCGCAGGTGCGCCGGTAATTGAGGCTCCCGAAGTACAACATCACGCCAAACTTGTAACTTGTATATACGCTGCGTTAAGACACGCTTTTAATTTGCATGCATTAGTTTCACGTAAGTAATCGGCAAACTTATTTTTATCTATGTGATACGAGTTCTAAGCTATCATCTGGCCACTGCAGATAGGCCGTATACTGAGGCGCCGAAGTTGGAGACCAAATGCATTTCTGGCGAGCGTGCATATTGTTATTGTAAATAAAGGAAGCTGAGCATGCATTAGACACATCGGCAGTTCGTAGCCACATAGTAGCCTTCTTACTTTCACAAATAGTGCAATAGATATTGCATTTTAAAAAGCCAGTTAATTATTTCGTTAGAGATAAGTTGACTGAAGGTTCATTACGCTCCGTCGTGCGAGGCAGTTCCCATGATGGTCATGTAGTTTTGTCGTCACTTCCCGTTTTATATCTGCGCCAGCTTCAATAACCGGACAGCCGAGAACATTTTTGAGCATTTAGCGCAAAGTTTTGTACGCAGTTCGAGCCCGGTTCTCTCTACTTTTCTTCCCCCTTTCCCATCCCCCAGTGTAAGGTAGCAAGCCGGACTCCTGACTGGTTAACATCCCTGCCTTCCCTTCCTTATTTCTCTCTCTCTCTCTCTCTCTCGATCCCGGTGAGACAGAAATAAGAACAGCGCAAGAAAAAGGAACATGGACAAACAAATAAAATCGACTTTCTTCTTATGTCGACGCCGTTCTTATATTTGCCCCAAGTCTCCTTCATTCCCGATTCTGCTCTGTTGTGCGTTAAACGATGCGAGCATTCGTCACAGTGGTGTAGGTGGTGCACTGCTGGTAATGTTGTGCTGATTAGAGGGATGCAACGTGTAGTGCAATAAGGATTCACCCCTGGAACCGTAATTCGAGGTTATATGCACTAAAATTTAAAAAGAAGCAATGCAATCGATGGTAAAAACTAAGATGGAAAATAAATAAATAAATAAATTATTAATAATTAATTAATTAATTGATTAATTAATTAATGGCCATACGATCGCACCTCCGTTGACGCAGTGATTCATCGCTTAACACTGGCCTGGCATCTAGCTGAGTTAATGCATGCGTTATGCAAAACTGGCTACGGTCACTGCTCATCGTTTACTTATTTTTATCTGTTGTGTGCATTAGATGGGCTTACATGCAACCAGTCTAGCTCCACGGCAGCCTAGCGCATTATGCATCAAGTCGTAAGGCGCGGCCATTTCCATAATTGTGCCAGAGGCGTTTTTAGTGAAGCTCTCGATGCGCAACTTACCCCACAGTTTGTAGCACTGCATTGAGACGCGCTTTCGATTTGCAGATGAGCATCAGGTAAGTGGCATTTTCTTTTATTGATATAATATGAGCCACGAACAGTCAAGCACTGTACGGCCACTAAAGGTAGACCGTATGCGTCTTGGCGCTGAATTCGGGAATCGAACAGCGCTTGTGGCGCGGTCATAGCGATCGTAAATGAGGAAATGGGAGCTTGTGCTAAACCCACCGGACTTTGACAAGCCACAAGACACGTTCCCGCCATTTCGCGTACTGGAAAGGTGCGTGTGCTGTACCTAGAAGGCTAGTAAATTGCTTGATTAGGGAAACGTTCACTGAATGGACTATTCGTTTTCTTCTCGAGAGAGACCTCTGGTAATAGCCATGTACTTTTGTGGTCACATCTCGTTTCATCCGTGCCAGCTTAAATAACGACTCAATTGCCGCTCCGAACTGCGAGAATTAATCTTCATTTTACGGAGTCTCCTAGTTCGACGTCGTTGTGGTGGTGTCCATAGATACGTAAATTGATAATTAACGCTGGCAGAATAAAATCAGTTTCGTAAGCAATGTATACATGCAATGGACACAGCTGCGTCGTCAGGCTGAGATTGGATGGACGAGGTTCGCGCTCGTAACAACGCAGATCCTATTAGGCAACAATGGTAAACACTTACCACAGCTTATCCAATTCAGGCCATTATTTATCCCTAGTATGGCAATACTACTAATACGAATAATTTCGTCTGATGCGGATGTCCACTATATATTGGACACCGCCATTAGTCGAGTGAGGTTTGCAGGCGCGACTTCGCAGCAACATGTAGTAGATGTGCGCAATCAACGCTGATCCGTACATTCAATTTATTTATTTATTTATTTATTTATTTATTTATTTATTTATTTATTTATTTAGGCTGTGACCTCCGAAAATAAAATTGCCTTATTTTCTCATTCATAGGTCTACTAGTTTCGCGATCATATATTGTCTTTTAAAATCCCTGTGCTCCTTTTATGAACTTCCAACGCATATTGTGGTATATAATTCGAGCCTGCTTTTTTGAGCACGCTATCATTTTTGAGGGCGCTGTCGCGGCACGCAAGCCTTAGTCACACGGCATTTTCTTTTTAATATCGCCCACTTTCTGAGGAGCCCATAAAAATTAGCACCGTTCCACAAATTATTGTGAAAATAACAACAATCATATTAGCGCTCACGCGCCGCTACAGTTTCGCTGTGACTCGCACTAACAGTACTGGTACCGGTATAAAATTGAAGATCATTAGGAGGAGGTTTCATTTGACAGTAACGATTTATTATTATTATTATTATTATTATTATTATTATTATTATTATTATTATTATTATTATTATTATTATTATTATTATTATTATTATTATTATTATTATTATTAGAAGCAGAGAGCTGCCACACGTACCTTAACGAAGCGAGTACATTTAGACAGAGATTTCGGAGGGGCAGAACAAATTCATCTGTCCTATAGCATTTTTTGTACTCAAGCAACTGCGCGTTGCTACAGAAGTTTACCATGTTTCGCAAGTTTCGAACCTTCCTGGTATATAGCGTTATTCGCTTCCCACGCAACGCTCGAGCACCAACAAAAGAACAAACTGTCAAAATCGGCGAAGGCAAGCGAGGCCGTTTATTTGAGGATCCATTTTCGCTCGGCACGCAACCAGCAGCTCGCGTCAGCTGTGCAAGCCACACGCTTCACAGGTGAAGAGCTTCGTCCGCGCCCGAGCGTTCTTTGTCTGAAGAACAATGCAACTTCAACATGCTAACGTCCTTGCTAACAAAGACAGGGAGGGGGGCGGGGGGGGGGCTTCCGTACAAGACCGCTGACACAACGGCACTTCTATGCGCATGGATATTAATAACGCAGCCGCGGTGAAAAGTGCGGCACTGGCCAAGGACGTGACACACGTGAAACGACGGTTCTTCCTCGAATCTTTGCGCAATTCGTCTGTAAGTGACAGCTGTATGCGAAGACTAGACGTCAGCGTACTTGGAGAACCTGTCATTCTGGGTGTTTAGCTGATAACGTTGGGCAGGGAGTGTTTCACTCTATAAGCCCTGTCTTTCGCGCTACGGAATAGGTCGTCGGGCTATCACTGTTTCCTTCATATGTAACCTTTTGCTGGCTGTGATAGAGTCCTGTATATAAGGTATTTTACCATTAAGAAGCCATTTACTTACCCTATGACCTAACAGCGTTCCGTCGCTTTATATATGGGAATACTAAGCGTTCACCTAAATTACCAGGTACTTCAAATATTGTTACGTTTCCGAATAATTACGCCTAATTTTCTGATTGTATACTGTCCAAACAGACGTGTTTTCATGTTTGTTTATGCTTTATAGGACAGTCAAGGCATTTGTTCTGAATGCTGCTGTGGCAGCGGATAGCCAAAATTCGCGGAATTGCTGTCGGAGCTCGGTAAAATGAAAACGGTTACAACGAATTATTTTTATATCGAAGCAAACGTAGAATCCCATAGTCATTCAAAAAGTTTAAGTATTCGTCTGTAACAAATTTTTGAACATAAGATATCTTGACGAAAATATTTTCATGTCGGATGTACTTTGTTAGAGCGACGTTCTACTGTGTAGCCGACATTTAGCCAACATTATTAGCCAGCATCACCCGCTTTGTTCTTCAACTTTGGACATGATTTAAGCAATAATTTTCTGCGTTAGCTAACGTTATCCAGTGCTTGTCAACATTGGTGGTAGTGAATAAGGCCCTTGAACTAGGTAAGAAGATATTGTTGACGTCATACCGTTTTGTAGAAGTGCGCGGGAAGTGAAGCAATACATTATCTTCCACAAAGCTAGTTCACGCTAGTAGACAATCCGCGATACTTGGGCACTTAGCGCGATGTAACATGAAGGGCAAAACTACAGGTATCTAAATGCTACTATGTCCTTTATTAATGCTTACATGTGCTGTTTTATGTACCCTGGTGTTGCACTTAGTGTAAACCCTGGCTGACACCTATTTCGTCGAAGGTTACAGTAACTAGATCGCCTAACGAAACTGCAACGAATTCCCCATCGCAGTAGACGCTGGGTAGATGCTTTGAATAGTGACGAGCTGTGCGCACATATGTTTGCGAAGAAACCTTGCTAAGTAGGCTGCAGCTACAAAGCGTTAGCGTGCTCTTCACATCAGGTCCATGCATAATTATAGCGTTCCTTGGGGAGGCGGGTAGCGCGTTCTCGCCGAAAAGCCCACAAAGAGCGAACGGGAGCATACAGAAAGGGATAAAACCATGACGAAAAAGGAACACACGGGCTGTTGAGACTTGCAACGGTAGAGTTGCTTCAGGCATTTTTTTCTTTGTCATGGCAGACGTCTGCGTATGGAGGGCACGTAAGAGGACATTGCACCGCGATTGATGCTCGTGTGGGTACTTGAGCTAGAGAGCTATACGGCATGAGGTAAAGGTCAAGGCCATTACGATACGCCCTGGAGTCCTAACGAGCACGCCATTAGCGCCTTTGTGAGAACGTTCGCTCATTTTCTTCGATGCATGAGCTTGGCGCATTTAGAAGCGGATACTAGAACTAACATACATTCACTAACGCAACGCCTGCGTAGGTTTGTGTCTATAGCTGGAGCCCACGTCTAGAGGTTGAATGCTGTATGTCCGAAAGAATAAAAATAGAATTCGACGTGACTTTCGGGACCTAGTACGGAGGTAAAAAAATAGTGCTGTGTTAATTTTGGAGTCCACGTTGCCTCACGATCAATTTGAGACTTAATTTCACTGAAAAGGCAGTTCTAGCGGTGCCATCTGTTGAGAACACTTAATTAATTTTCAGCGGTCGAATCGAGCCCGTGTCGAATAACAGGAAACGGTGATCCACCTGTGCGAGAGCTCTGCTGCCACAAAAACTATCACTGCATTTGCTGAATGTTCAGGTCTTCATCCGGAATCCCTCAGCTAATAATAATAATAATAATAATAATAATAATAATAATAATAATAATAATAATAATAATAATAATAATAATAATAATAAAGAAAACACGCGCCTTAAATCACAACAGAACATCACACCACAGCATCCTAACTACGATTTGAAGGTAAACCGTCATTCTGCCTTTTTGTCTTAGAAGTGAGTGATCAACCGGTGGCCATTCTGCTGTTCCCAACACGTTTCGCAGATTCCTGTATACGGAGCTCTTATTTTGGCGCTTACGGCAACTGGCACGCCTCGAAACACGTGACTGCGCTAATAGCCACGCGTGCGCATGCGTAATGCGGAGTGCAGAGGATTAGTGGACGCACGTGAGGCGTTATGAAACAGCCCCGATCGCAAATAAATCGCGTAGTGAACGTTGGCAAGGCCTTCGTACTGGTTATGACGCGCGGCAGCGTACGTGTTTTCAGCTGAGGACCATCGCAAAACACGATTTATGGCGGTTATATAAATGAGCTAGTGTGACAACAACAAGCGACGGGATGAGTCTGTACCACTGAAGCGTCATTGTGATTCACCTTTTTTTGCAGTTGGCACCAATCAGTGGTTGTTTTGTGAGTAAGAGCCTACACATAGACGGCTAATGAGGTTACCTGTTGGAGAGCGCCCAGAAAATTCAAGAATTACAAAAAGCACTAAAGGAGCAGCACAGATGGCTCAAGAGGGTTTATTTGCAGTACGCATACATACAAAAAATTAATTTAGAAGCTTATGTCCTGATCTACAAACAACCGAACTACGTCATAGTATAACAGAGGTAAGTTTTTAGCCAGGAAGGATGTTATTTTTCTTTTTTCTTTTTTTCTTTGTTTGACCGCGTGCATTTTAACATACTAAGAGGCGCACCGCATGGCTCGGACATGGAGCTTTGTTTAGTATGTGCGGTACTTGCTGTAGGAACGAAATATTGAAAAGTTAGCAACTTTCACTCATTGAGCATAACCTCGATGTTCGAATTATTTATGGCGCTTTGTCATTCACCAAACTATCCTTTATTAACAGCGTAAGCTGTTTACGCTAGCCAAACTTTGCTCTGTCACGAAATATGACCTTGAAATGACCTTGCCTAGCAACCAAGCGACGTTAACTCTACCAGCATAACTCTATGGCCTAGACACCATGCTACACCACGTAACATGACGTCGCACCGACACGTGATCGGAAGAAGAAAAGGATCAAGAGGATGATGAAGAAGGTGGTGATGGTGAAGACGACGAAGAATATTATGTCGTGTGACATGTTCCCGCCAGAAAATATCACGTGACTGTTACGTGCGGACCGGTTCCAGTAAACTATCGGCCAGCTTCGCTGTGGCTTGACCTTGCGCGACCTACCGGAAACTTCGTACTTTTTTTTTTAACCTGGACTCATCGACCTTCTTGGAAAGTGTCCTGGGGACATGCGCAATATCGGCGGCACCATAGTGTTCCACCACCCTTTATTTTTTAATTTTTTCCTCTCCTCTCAGACTTTGCACCCACCTTCCCGCTTCCCGTTGCAGGGTAGCCAACCAGATACAGCCCAGGTTAACCTCCCGTCCTTTCCTTTGTTCTTCTCTCTCTCTCTCTCTCTCTCGTTCTGTCTGTCTAGCAGCGTTTGCTATGTGAAAAACTTTCCGCGGACTTCCGAACTCTAAAAACTGTTCCTTTCACAGTTTTCAACGTTTTTGAACTTTGCAAGTTCGCTATTTCCGCATGCGCTGTCGGCGGGTGTTCGGTCGTGAGAGCTGAAACGACGTCCTTCACTGCGCATGGAGACTACTAAAAGCGTCCGGCCAAGAAGGCTTTAAGGGAAGTAGTAAACGACAAGGCGCGTGAAACCTGGTCGCAAAACGTTCAACCACGAGGTTTTGCGCATGATTTTGCTTTCCGAAAGGCACCTCTGTGTTTCTTGGCATTCGTTCGGGACACTTTATATTACCTTCCTGAAAATAATCCAGGTCTCCGCTGACCCCTCTTCGTTTTATAGTGCCCTTGGATTGCCTAGAAGGAAAAAAAAAACAACAAAAAAAACAAGACGTTTCATGCAGGGATACGGGTCTGTTGACGTTTATATACAAATGCTTCCTGTTTCGTTTTATTATTTCTTGTATCTTATCACGAAGAGACATTTACGAGTGGTAAATGTCTCCACATTTACGGCTACTGAGAGCAGAAGTTGTAAAGCACTATCAACAACTCTGGAAGCAGCCGGCAGCCATGGCAGAAGTTAAAAAGAGAGGGGCCCGGTGTGCAGGTGCTGCTTTGATATTTGAGTTCATGGCAAGGTGTTCTTGCTTAAGCATAGTTAGGACCTTGAGATTTGGACGAGGGCATTGGATGTCTACGAATGTCAATATCAAGTTACTTTTCGTAAGACGCCTTTATTGTGGCCTAGACAAATGTACGCAACCGAACCAGCGTACCAGATTGTGATTGAGACACTTGTCGTCGTACGCATCGAGGTACAAGATGAAAGACGAGGATGAGAAAGGTCCTAGCTGTATTCTAACAGGATGCTCTTGGATATGCCGGAACCTGTTTTGTCCATTTGTACCGCACATTCCATCCGTAACCTAAAGAAAGGGAAAAAAAATCTGCTGAGAACTGTAAATGCTAAGTCGTAAACGAGTTACGCAGCTTCCGGTATTGGACCCTCTCACCCTCTCCGGGTGTGTCATTGGTGGCATAATGAAATACAGTATATAGGACTGTTAACGGCGCGTGCACGCGACAAGATTGGAACTTTCGAGCCAGAATAGTGCGAACTAAAAGAGAACAGCGTAAAGGAGAGCCCGCAGTGGTCAGTAAAATTACCAAAAACTTGAGCCTCCGCTCGCTGCTCTCGAACCTTGGGGCACAGACCCCGCCGTCAAGGGCTTATCGAAGCCCACCAGAACTCTCAATGGTCGAACGATTTGACCGAATCTGGGTCAAGCAGTAAAACTTTGCAGAAATCCACCAGGGAGTTATTTGCTTCTAGGTCCAGATAAGGGCAGTGTATTCGACGCATGGAGAGATTAAAGAGTACATCAAAAAGTTTCAAGTTCCCTTGAATAGCATAGTAACGAGATACCCTCGGATTTAACCTCGACGGGAAAGCGAAGCCTTTGAGAAAATGGTAAAAAGGGTTCCGAGGTCACCGCCGTTCCGGTGAGGAGTTATTTTTCTTTTTCTTTCCCAGCGTCTGCGGCCCATCAGCCCATCAAATGCTGCCTATACAGGGGGAAAGTGATAAAGGAGAGAGAGGAAACGAGAACAGAAAGTTTGGTTGGGCCATTAAATCCATACGTTGCGTTCAGGCAAGCAAATGTGGCCCGTCCTTACGCGCTAATGTAGGAGGTTAACAATATGTCTCTTTCAGCCGTTTAACTAAACGGTGTTTTATGTTTCTTTGGATTTGTAGTGAGGCTTTATTTTATCTCTTTTTTATGCGTGTCAGTAGCTTTGGTACTATAGGGGAAGATGAGGTGATGATAGAGCCTTGAAGTAATGAAAGGGTCGCTGAATAGACAATGTCGCTAGAGCCAGCGTTCCGACAAGTTGGCTTTGCCTGGCCACGCGTGCCTTCCTAAGCAGGAGGCGCTGGTGAGGAAAAACATGTTGTTGTTGTTGTTGTTGTTGTTGTTGTTGTTGTTGTTGTTGTTGTTGTTGTTGTTGTTGTTGTTGTTGTTGTTGTCGTCGTCGTCGTCGTCGTCGTCGTCGTCGTCGTAGGTGGGGCCCTCAGCCCAGGGCTCCACTTGATCTTGCGGCTCGCCGAGCTTGGTCCAGGAGGGCCAAGTGGCCCTTCCTGTGCTCGCTTGCGAGCAGGTATAGAACACTTCTGTTTCTTGGCAGCGTGCCTGTTTACGACTTTTCTTCTGTGTGTATGAGTCGCATGACAAATGTGCGTTAAAGTTTAGCTGATCCTATAGCAGAAATGCAATCAATAGCGTGCGCCTTTAGCGTGCTCGCGCTGTCCCTGCATCACTCCATACATAACTAACGCGGCGTCCCTTTCAGGCTCTGTAAAAATCAGCGAGGTCAATCATAATCTACCCGTGGGCCACAGGAAGATGTAGGATATTTATTTTCCCGTCCGTGTTTTTCACCTTGTCTCTCGACTTTATGCTTATCGACTTACCGTGCACCGTTAAGAAAGCGACCGTGTCTTCTGTTACAAATCTGCGTCTGCGCTGTGCGTGCAGATCGCGCGGCTGATTACACGACACTGTAGCTATCGACCTTCTACCAAGCACATAACGCGGCTACACAAATATTCTAGGTCGGCAGGGTTACAACGATTCCATAAAATATTTAGTAAGAGCAGCATTGGTCAACGCAGCTCGGCACGAAAGCTTCACCTCGCTGTAAGGGGGAAAATGAGCAGCTGACCCCTGCGAGCGAAGCTGCCACGCAAGTCTTCCCACACAAGCTTCAGCGCCTACCGTATACGACAGGCCCTCCACAGGCACTCGCTCCACAGGTCTTTCATCTTCCCTTTCTGAGGCGCTATAAGTTGAGCTCCTGGTTTAAGTATAGGTGATCAAGTCGTAACGGCGTACACGCATCAGACGTAAGCCAGTACATAGTTTTGGCCTTCGCTCGGCGGCTTTCCGAGAGTGAGCAACCTTCTTTTCTTTATATATTTTCTTAGCGCGATCATGGTGCACCCGTAATGTTACGCAAATAGTGTTACGAGCGACAGGCTTTCTGTGGTGTGGTGTAGGGCACAGAGCCGCGAACAAGTAGCTTTTGCTACTAACCTGGAGCGTCTCCTCGTTCCCATAGCGGCGTTTTCTGGACGCCAGTTCTCAACTTTCTCGCGCCAGTTATACAAGAACTTCTTACTTACCGAGTTAGTGGTGTTAGCATACGCAAGTGCTGTAAGGCCGTGCTAAGATCGCCAGCACATTTGCGCATAAGGACGTATGGTTCACCACAAGCGCGCTAGTCTTTGTAATTTATGTGTTTCCATTGGCCGCGTTAGCCGGCGTCTGGTCACCTTCTCGACATATTAATGCCAGAGAATAGTTACTGCTGAGCAAGAACAGGGCTACCACGTTATGGTTCTGAGGACGATAACGACGATGTTAAACTTTCGTGCGCTGTTCGTACTAGGTTTTGCTATAGGTCATCTATAAGTATAACTGCATGTAACATTTTGGCAACTCTGTACTTGAAATTTTTCATGAAGGTGCTCGCTGTTGAAGGCAAGTCACAGATAATGATGAAATACGACTTTTTCATATTTTTGAGCAACAGACATGAAACTTTCAGACGAGAAAGTGCAGGCTGAGAGCATACGTCGTTAGTGGCGTCATGCCACCGCGGAGAACAATCGTCGGTTGTAATGACTCAGCAAGTTTGTGCGAGGTTTCTCATAGAACTTCGTAAGTGGGTGCTTTGACGGCATGCCGTCGAACGTCTTGTATTTGTATATGTTAACAAAAGCTTTAACCTTTGTTCCACAGTACCGACGCTTGGGCCATCAGGCAAGCTCAAGGCAAATATAGATATGTTTTACTGCTGTCGCATCATACGCACACCGGGCTTTAACTGCCGCGGCAGGGTTCCGGAGCAAAATGCAATTGACCTTGTACATCTAATTACAAGGGCAGTCGCATTTTGCCTCCATCGGAATGCTAGACGCTCTTGTACTTAAATTTAGGGGCACTTCAAAAAAAAAAAAAAAAAAAAAACACACAGGTGTTCCAAATTTCCGGAGCCGCCCACTACGTCGTTTCCCTCCTTTCAACTCTTCCATTCCTTTACCCCACCCCAATAGACGCTGCGCCGTACTACCTACAGTCCACCGCGGTGGTGTAGTGGTTACGGTACTCGGCTGCCACCCAAAATACGCGGGTTCGATCGCGGCCGCGGCGGTCGCATTTTCGATGGAGGCGAAAATGCCAGAGGCCCGTGTACTGTGCGTTGTCAGTGCACGTTAAAGATCCCCAGGTGGTCTAAATTTTCGGAGCCCTCCACTACGGCCTTTCTCTCCTCTCTATCTCTTTCACTCCCTTTCCCCCACCCCCACGGACGCTTAGCCGTGCTCCCTACATGGGCTGCAGAAATTAGCGTCCTTTCCTAATCGAACCACAATCATCATCATCATCATCATCATCATCATCGTACTACCTACAGCAGCTGCAGAAAATAGCGTCCTTTACTGTACTTATTACTGCAGGACTGCACTATTAGCCAAACGCATTCGCGCAAGCCCGTCGTCAAAAGCGTCAAAAAGACTATATCGTATTATCCAGGTTACAATGCACATGTGCTTACTCTGCGTGTTGAGAGAGAGTACCATGAATACATTGATTTATAAGCCCACAGAAACATCATAACACGTCCCTTCATTAAATCTTACCTTGTTTAGAGGATGTAGTCGGACAGAGACGAGACCACTTTTGGCTTCCCTTGCTCTGCTTAGTTATGAACACAGCAGAAAGGACAATATTTTATTTCACGTTGCCAGAACTATCTTTGCCTCATTACACGAACGAACTCTTCGAGATAGTTATGCAAGCATCGTGAGCATCGGCTTTCTGTGCCTCATTGCTCACCCATGTCACGCGCGTTACGTAATCAGAGAGCCCGGTGTTCCAGCGCGCCACCTTGCTGAACGGTAAGCGTCGCCCGCATCCCAAATTACAAGACACCGGGAGTTCACCGGGTTAGAGATATTACGTAAGCGCGCTGGAGAAAGAGTGGCATTATTTCTTGCAGAAAAGTCTGTGGATTAAAAACGGACCTCGTGCACCTCCCTGTTTCGTCACAGGCTCCATAAATTCTGCTGTCATCGTAACCCAGAAAGAATAATAGCAGCACATCGCAGTCTGTTCCCGCCTCGTGTCCTTCGAATGTCCTGCACTAAGAAAAATCAGTTTCTTTTTTTTCTTTTTGATCGGGGAACATCATAGAACTTACTCTGAAAAAGCCTCTTTGAAGTTTCATTGTACTCAGCAGAAAATCAGTCAAAGGCTGCTTAAGGGTACCATTCTTTACGTAATGAAGACGTCACGGAGCTTGTGAAGGAAATTATGTTAAAGATTGCCTCCGGAAATGGCATGCTCCTATCCTAGTCCTGTAACAGGTCTACGGCGAAAGCCTCAAGTGGCTCTATTGGCTCACCCCTGTACAAGACTACGTGCGAGGTGTCGCGAGACTGCGAGAGCCGTCCACAATGAGCGAGCGAACGTGTGAGTGTGCAGTCGTTTCTGCCGCTTACGGCATTGCACCGCAGTATCAGTAGATGCCGCTGCACATAACAACCGCATCGATGGCCCACTGGGTAGAGTGTCCGCCTCCGGTGCGGGAAGTACTGGGTTCGGTTAGAAGTGGCGACGGGCACTCTCCAGTATTTGTAATGGTCGGAGGGGTACCCTGACCTGGCTCTCGTTGGTTCGGGTACATGTCCTGTCTCGAAAAGGTGGCTTATACTTCAACTCTCCTATCCCTCGCTTCAAACCTGTGAGTGTTTCGGCTGAGGTGCCTTCAGCCCAGAGACAACGTGCACTTTGAATATGCTATTGTTCCGAAAAAAAAAAAGAGCGCTCTCTGCGTAGAAAAATGGGCATACACCTTCTGCACAGCTATGTGTCGTAAAGACGGCACCCCCCAAGTGGAGTTAAACGAAATCAGACGACCCTCTTTGTGACCTCAAAATCTGATGCACTCATTTGAAAGCTCTCTAGCAAATGTAACGCAACAGTGTCGGTAGACGTAATTCACCAGTAAGTGCAACCGCTTCTGTCTTCTGATACATGTGGAGCGAAATGCAGTGACCGCTTGGGAGTTCCTTTTAGGAAACGCGATTACAGCGCGTGATAAAAAGCTTGTTTTGGACACACAGGTATCGAATCGACGCGGGAAGAAAATGGAAGCCTGCAGAAGAGCAAATCTGAAGGCCACTTAATTGCATATGTGATAGACAGAATCATAGACAGGATCACAGACAGGAGGGATGCACGTTATAACCCTCTGCCGTGGTGGTACAGTGGTTATGGGACACGGCTACTGACCCGAAGGACACGGATTCGATATTGGCCATAGTTTCAATGGAGGCGAAAATGCTGGAGGCACGTGGAAAGTGCGTTTTTTCGTGCACGCTAAAGAACCTTAGACTTTCAAAATTTCCTGAGCCCCTCCCCCGCCTTTTTTTTATGCTGTTACTCGTAATGCAGTCGTGTATTTGGCACCGTAGAAGCCTACTGTGTACAAAAACCCATTACCAGCCGAGATATCTATGCCTATGCTCGATTTTTTAGACGCGCATATTATGAGGGTCATGAAAAGGTTCAAAATGTTTTCTTTGCTCGTGACATGACCTCCACTGTATACATATACGCGTGCGCAGTAACAATGAAATCAGTTTTTAGTCAGGACCCCTGTGACATTATCTTTATTCCTGAACATTTGGCCTTGTCCATAACGCTGTTTCTTACGAGGGAAAGTGAAACCAGATGCATGTCCGGTTTGCTAACCTTCGCTAGAACGACACGATGCAAGGTTTTTCGAGAAGCACACTGAGAGGTGGAGAAGCTCTGTAAAATGAAGCAGGCGGGACTGCATGCCAACACAGGCAATGGTGAACAAGCTGTACCTGCTATGGTACTCGCCCCTGGCCGACGCGTTTCTTCCATTACGAGGGAAGGCCATCGAGGCGTCGCCTGTTCCGAATGCATGTCGCCGTTCGCGAACAATAGAGGGCCCAGCGAATGCGCTGATAACGTAAGCCGTAACCTGGTTTGCCGGGGCGCGTTAATGGCGAGCGAGCGAAATGGTCGTTGACTGAGCTGTTTACGTATGGCAATGTCGTCAGCGCAAGGACGCTCGCAGGTTTGGAACAAAGGCGTCGCGAGCAACGTGTCCTAAGCGTTGGTGCAACAAAGGCTTCCGGCCGGAGTTGAAACGACAACGTTTATCGCACGACGTCCGTCTTGTTTAGTGCCGGAAACGGGAGGCAGTTTGCGCGAATTGGCGATTAATTTGGAGAAGGTTGAAAATGACCGCTCGCTTTTGCGTGGGGAGCCTGCGAATGGTGTTCTGGGCTGCCACGTCAATATCTACGAGCCCTAACTCTCTAGGCTTTGCATTCACCTCTGCTAAAAAAACAAAAGAAGACAGTGAACATCTGTAAGGTTGCATAAACATTTAAAATGTGACATTAGCACCTTCTGCCTTCTTCCAAGCGAAGCGGTGTTGTGATAGTGAGAGTTCGGTGCTCTTGAAGACAGTGTTATTTGGATACGCCACTTCCGTGTGAAAGCCGACATGCATGTGTTCAATTCTCCGAGGAAAGAAGGTCTCTGAGGGAACCCGTGTAGCTTAACAAACGTGGGTGCCAAAGGGCATCAGAACGATTTAAAATCCAACAAAATTATCCTTTCAGCTAGTGTTTCTGCACATTATGACAACATTTGCAAGTAGATCAGCTGCAGGAAATGACGCAATTTAGCCGACGTCTATTCCACGTAGACATACATGTCTCCGTACGTTGATGGCTCAAGATATTGGCACCCATCAGTATTTGCTAAAATGGTGTTTCGTTTGCACACTGCAAACAGTGAGAATTCTGGAGCCTGCTAAACCGGGCCAAGCTTTGTCTAACAACGTGCTTGTCAGCCGTAGGCAAATTGGATCTACGGGCCCTGCATAGCTGTGCTCTATTCCGCAAGCAAGTCTGCAGTCATAATTCGACGATAGTATCAAGTTGTTGAAGTACTTCACACGGTCGCTCAGAGCGTCCTTAATGCCAGCGGCAGCGAGCATTGTCGACGGTACTCTGTCTCCGCACCGCGAACTATTTTTATGCGGTAAAACGAGTGCTATTGGTAGCAACAGCGATTCTGGCGTTTCATCGAAGTGCCGCCCACAAGCTAAGCAGGCACCGTAAAACGTAAAAATAGAGGCGGTTCCGTTAAGATCGGGCATGTAAATCTCTACAGAAAAAATTTGTGTCCAACCCACAAACTGCTTCCAACCCTGCTTTATGCTTCATGCCAACAACGCTGTTCGAGCATTTTCTAACAAAGGATAGAATAGGTCACGACGCATGTATGTCCTCAGCACGTTGGCTTGGTGCGACCTCGATTAACTAACGATCCAGAATTCCCTCTCAGCTATCCTTTCTTTTCCCGAATTATTCTTATACGCGCGTCACGACAACTTAAGCAAAGCACAACATAACGCCCCAGTTCTCTTTTTGGTACGAAGGCGAAGGACAGGCGAGCCATAGCCTCTGAGAAGGTGACTGGAGGCACGCCCCTCCAGATGAAGACAAGAAGGGGGCAGACGCCAGCTTCGCGCTGCTGCCTCTTCTCACCGAGACGTGGCTGCGGTGTCCTTATGAAGCAAGTCAGATATAGGCAGCCAAGTCACGCCAACCCGGCCACCGTACTAGAAAAAAAAAAAGTAATCACATCTTCTTAGAGAAGAAAAGCCGCGCCTATTTGAACAGGTCTGTCTAAAGGATTGCGTTCGGAAATGAGGTCGTCTCCGCGATGTACCCTTCGTGTCGAGCTCCGCATTGCTGCCGACTTCGTTATTCGTTCAGCTTGAAAGTAAACTTGAAGCACGTTATTACAATACGTCGGTTAAAATGTCGCAGTTTTCTTTTCTTTAGGCACCCCTCATCCTCCCGTATGCCATCACTCCTACTCGAATGATTAAAGCTTATATCTCGACAGCCATACAGCCCTGACCTATGGTAGTATATGAGTGTCTGAGCATACAGCTTCTTTGTTCTTCCTGAATCTTTCTAACCGAAGACGGAGGGTTGATTGCAGTTGCGGTTTTCGAAATTGGGTGCCCAAGACTTTCCTCTAACATATGAAATGCCCAACTCTCATCTTTCGTTCTTTCTTTTCTCTTTTTATTCACAGGGAAATTTCCAGCCACACGCTACATTAGTATTATTGTCTACGTGCCGCCCCGTTTTCTTCAATCAATTCAGCTCGTCGTGCGCAAATTGGTTTTCGTTCTTGACTATACATACACTTGGATGTATCCATTTCTTTAATTCCTTTGCGTTTCCGTCCCGAAGCTCGTCTACCTAGATTAAATTGCTCTCTAAATCACGAACGACTTGGATGTATCTTGTCTTTTCAATGCTTGGCGTGTGCGTCGCGAAGCTGGTCTAGCTGGATTAAATTGCTTTATAAATCCACGAGAAAGAAATGTACAAGACAGACCAGCGTCGTCTCTTATTTCTTTAATCACTAACCTGCACGCGCCTCAGGAGAACATACTAAATGCAAAAGCACACGTCGCGCCTATGAAAGAACGAAGCCCCTTATTTGAGACTGCAACATATGAAACAGATATAACTTTACTTCCTGCCTGAACTTATCCACCACTAATACACGTATAACACGAAAAACGTAAGGCGTGTAAAATATACTTTAGAAAACTTTGATTACACTTGCGTACCGCTCATATTTTGTCATGACAATGGCCTGCAGTATTCTGACCATATCAATATGCAATTTAATGCGGAGTTTCTACCGTGCCACTTGTTCCATGTATTTACTGCGACATACTTGTAATAAATACAAAGGTACTTGCACCAATCAAGATCTGTAGCGGTCTTGCAAACTTTCTCGCTGGATACGTTGCAAGGCTTCGCCCACTGTTCAAGAGCGACTCCAGCGATTTTTCAATATCGACTGATCTCAATGAAATTTTCAATATTTATTTATTTATTTGTTATATATTCTTTTCGTTGTTCTAATATATTATGCCAAGCTCGGCGGTTGCATTTCATTTAATCTTCCTGGAAATGAATTTTTAATATTTTTATCGGATTGCCATGCGGGCAACCCTGTATTTTTGACCTCATTACCTTCAAAGCGACCTACTCCAGCAGGCGCGCAGTCAGAAGGAAAACGGCGATACTTACCTCAGCGCTCAAATAGTCGCTCTCAAGTTCAGAAAAGGTGGCATAACTCAATACATCGTGAGATGACCTCGCCACTGCCAAATTTCTGGGCAAGCTCCATATTTCTGATGGCTGGAAGGCTGTGACGGCATCGCATACGCTGCTCAAAGCTCCTGCCCGTTTCGGTTTCGGTTTGAACACGCCGTGCATTCGGCTTTCTAAAATTATCGATGTGTTTCTGAGCAAAAATGACGACCCTGGCTGCTAGATGAATTACCACTACCACTGCGAAAAATAGTCACAAGGTCATAATGAAAACAACCGCCCGAGTCTGTTGTGTTATAAATAAATTCAACTTGTGACAGCGCATAGCCCCCAATATTTCCTAGCATGGTTCAATCAGCATTATTTGCAGTGGAGTAAAGAAAACTAAACGAAAGACACTTGAAACTTGTGGAACAGAAATATGTCAGACTTTAATATAATACTCGCTCTTTATACTTGTGTAATTTTCATGCTTAGGTGCTACAGGACTTTTAATGTAAGAATTGGCTAAACGCTCTGTTGTTGTGTGCATTGCTGTGGATGCCAGCGCGGGACGCGCACGCGCATTTCTTTCTTTTTTGTTCTTTTGCGCCCTCTTCTATCTCTTTCCTTCTTTCTCCTACCTATAAGTTCCGCGCGATTAATAAACGCTTGATCTTCTGCATCGTTACACCTGCCAGTTTAACAACCGCGGCAAATATATTTGTTCAGTATCAATCAAGGCTACGTCGGTGAGCGATGCAGAAGAGGCATGCCACCGCACTCGCTTCGGGGGTACCTGATTGCGATGTCATCATCAGTGACTCTAAGACTGCTATTCGGAACTTCAATAGCAGCTACATTAGCAATTTCGCACGCTCTATACTTGCGGCTAGCCCACCTAAAAACGACGTCTTTCCCATGTAAGCTCCAGCACATCAAGGACTCCTAGGAAACAAAATGGCCCATGCAGCTGATCGAGGGTACATGGATTGAGGGGCCGCACACGCGGGTCTAACTCCAGAACACAGTGACTCTTTACAACACGTGATTAAAGACACACTACTTACATTCAATAAAATCTCCACATATTACCGGCACCAATGTCTCGTATATACACCTCTCTGTGCGCCTGCCAAGCGCGAACGAGAAATATTGTGGCGCCAACCACAAAGGCGTACTTTTATAACTCCGCGCACTCTGTCTTCATTCCTTCCCGGCTCGCACCCGACACAAAATGCCGTTTCTGCCCCGTTCAGGTAGAAAGTATCTCCCACATCATGTGGCAATGCCCTATCAAATGTCCACCCCGCACCTTCAAACCAATAATTTGTAGCGAGGAGCTGTGCGAGATTGCCTTGCGCAGCTCCGATCATACTTTACAGGACTGAGTCCTGAAGAGGGCTGAGGAGGTAGCGGAGGCCTTTGACGACTGGTAGACTGACGTCTATATAGACTTCCCTCTTTCCCCACGGTCCCTACCCTTCACTAAAAAGGGAAATAAAGTTTATTCATTCGTTAATTGTCTAATGCGGTGACCACTCTGCCAACGTAACAGTCGCGACGAGCAACGAAGAGTAACAGCTACAAAAGAAAGACGCCAGTGACGCTGTCGAAAACGCTAGCTCTGCTGCACGGACTCGGCAACACGTGATGTGCAACGCTACCTCTTCGGAAACGCCAACGCAGACGCTGCGACTAGTCCGCGCTTCCGCTGCGACGGACCTAACAGCCGTGGCACAAAGGTTACCGGATTTCGACCAAGAGGGTAATAAGTGGAATGCTTATATTATGAAAGTTGAGGCTTATTTTGAAGCAAACGAAAGTACCGGTGCGGTCAAGAGGAGCGCATTACTCATCGCTGCGCTGGGGTGCAAGACGATAGAAGTCCTGTGCCACGCCAGCCGAATGCGTTCAGGTACAAGGAAGTGGTAGAGAAGCTGAATGAGTTTTATGCCCCAACACCCAATCAAATCTCGGAGATTTTAGGGGCGAAGCTCCTTAAGGTTTGGGTCTGTCCGTCCGTTGTAGTAGCGCGTTACCAGTAGGGAACGCGCTACTAGGAGGGCGCGTGCCTCCCGGCGCGCGAGCTCTCTCACTCTTCCATCTGCTGTCTTGTGAGAGAGAGAGAGATAGTGAGAGCGAAAGGCGCGCGTTGACTATGGAAACGCTCTTTCTTCGATGCGCATGCTACCAGCTCACAAAGAAGGAGAACGCGCCCTCACCCGCGAGAGACAAGCTTGACGCAGGCAGCGTCTTCTAGCGAGTTTCTTGATTAAAAAAATTGACGGCAGATCCACGAGGTGAATGATGATGAGATTGGGCGAAGCTCCTGGAAGTAATCATCGGTTAAACCGTGAAATTTCTTCCGTTAATTCGCCCGATAAAAATGACGTGAAACGATTGATTAAATGTTTTATCAAACTTTTATTGCTGGTTTCCGTTGTCCTTTCATTATGACCGCTTTGTGGTCGGTGAAATGTAAGCTAAGTGGTTCTTGCACTGGTTGCAGATGAAAACCATTGCTTTACCTGGCGTCTTTCGTTAAGCAGCTAGCGTCTTTTCGTTTTGCTTTAGAAACATCTGGCGTCTTTCGTTAAGCAGCTGGCGTCTTTTCGTTTTGCTTTAGAAACATCTGGCGTCTTTTCGTTTTGCTTTTAGAAAACATCTGGCGTCTTTCGTTTGGTTTATTTCATCAATCAACGGCGTTTTGAACAAAATTTTTATTGTTTAATCACGCACAGGAGAAATCTCACCAGGCACTACCTTGGAGGTAAACAATGGCTGCTACTGGGAATGAGAGACAGCAGAAGTCGGCTTTTAACACTTCTACTTCTACTAACGTTTCCTACTGGAACATGCCAATGGCTGCTAATGGGGAATGAGAGACAGAAGAATTCGGCTTTTAGTTAACGCGCACGCTGCGAATTTTTTTTATTGTTCAACAACGCACAGGAGAAATCTCCCACCGGCACCACCTTGGAGGTCAAAGCGTAAGACTGGTTACGCACTACGACTACGACTACGAGGGACGAACGGGTGCCGCTTTAAGGAGCTTCGCCCCTAAAAATACCGTCTGCTCGCGCTGGAGAACCGTTCACCGGCCACCCATATATATATATATATATATATATATATATATATATATATATATATATATATATATATATATATGAAGTACCGGTGGGAGATTTCACTTTTGCGTAGTTGAACCATAAGGATTCGTAGCGTGCGCGTTAACTAAATTAATCTGGAACTCGGCACGATCTACGATGAACGTCCGGAGCTTCGCCCACTCATCATCATTCACTCCGTGGATATGCTGTGAATTTAAGTTTCCCCATTGCTTTCTGATTTGAGCAATATCTCTGACATTTCACTGCACTTATAACTCTCATTGGTACACATCTTGAAAGTCAAAGCGATAAGCGAAGAAAGAGAAAAAAGGTGCCGCTGTACTTTGCAAACTACTGAAGTTATGCAATAATATTTCCCTAGAATGAATACCGCTCACACTGCGCTACGTTTGCTGTATTATTCATTATTTCCTGCTGTTTCAATCAACGCTTATGTGACTCATGCGTTTCTTTCCAGCATTTTTTAAGAAAGGAACCACCTTTTCATTATATTTCGCGGCATACTGAACGGAAAGGGCTCATACCATTCGTACCTTATTTATGTATTCTTCATAGTGTGCAGTGCAAACTCCCACAAGCGATACGCATATTTCCCTAGCGTTTTTACTACCGCTGTATAATTGGTTCTGAAATAAAAGTTACATGCTTTACTTTTCTTCTCCCGTTTTAAAGCGTCCGCTTTCACTGAATGAGTTGCTTGACCTAAAAGAAAATGAAACGTTATACGTTTGGATTTATCCAACATTGCTAGCAAAGCATGCACGCACCAAGCAGCATTCCATTGGGTGTTTTCTCTGTTCCGAAAAATTGCGCGTTCGGCTTCGCAAATAGTAAATTTTGTAGTCACAGTTTCGTGTGATAAAGGCAGTACACGTTTATTCGCTGGCGCATGGCTTGTATAAACCACCTGAAATTACTGAAATTATGCGATACTACGGCGCCATAATTTCAGTACAAGGAAACATCGAGAAATGTTAAAGAACGCGACACTATAGTAAATGAACGGTAGCTACAGTGTCAGTAGTATTCCCTGCGACGGTTGTTCGTTATGTTCAGTACGAGCTATAAATTGTGATCAACGGGACCTAGATGAGCCAAGTAGTTCATACGTTATTCTGTTCTCTATTGTTTCAATTTGTTCAATAAATATTTGCTATTTCTTTCCACGGACGGTAAATAGAAGCTTGCTACCTTAAGTGCTCCAAGAGTACCCGAGTAGATTTTGGAAGTAGGGATCGAGAGCACTATCGCAAATTTCTATGGTCTCTCTCTCTCTTCTTCTTCTTCTTTCGTTACTCCTCAGGAGGACAGGCAAATCCATATCCTTTCCTTGCCCGTGTATTGCACAATAGCCTCACTTCGCAGAAACTAGAAAAACGAGCAAGTTCCTTGGCATAAGCGTGCATTTAATTCTGAGAAGAAACGGAAATGGCAGGCACGGAGTGCTAGTGAAGTGTCGGTGGGTCCCAGCACTACATCGCCCCACACTCCAGCACGCAGATACCCTACACTCCGCATTTCGGAAAACGTCGCGACTCCAGACCTGTCAGGGCACCTTGGAAAAGGAAATGGAGTTCGCAGCCGTTATCAAGTGGTCGTGGGTGTTTGCTTTGACGCATTCATGAGGAAGGAAATCCCTTTTCTTGTCGATGTTTATATTTCGTTGCTGTCGTTGCGAGCTTTTCTTTTGCTTCTTTCGTTGTTTTTTGTTTCATTCGTCGAGTCTTTCTTGCGATGCTGTCTATACTCCTTGGCAGCAACACGAACAACGGAAACAATGTTGGACTGAGTCGATTTCTCTCTGCGTCGCTCACTTCCGTAGCTTCAGTCGTGTCGGGTATTAACCTTACCTGCGAGCTTTCTCAACGTCCGTTTCCGGTTGCCGCTCCTTCCGCAGAGAAGGGCTGCTCTATCCGGCTTTTCGCGTGCGATATTTCTTGCGTCACTGTCCATGCCAGCAGGCCATATGTCTCGTGTAAGCCCGCTTGATCCAGGGCTATCTTTTTCTCATCCCATATAGGGAGTGAGAAAGAGTCCACTTGAGGGGCTGCGTTCTGCACATATGTATACTGCCACGTTCATTCGCGCGGGAAATTGAAACATGTTGACATCAGAGGATTCCTGGCATGCTTTCGCAAGTGAGGTCTTTGTAGTGATTTTAATCGTACTTTTCAATCAGGGTGCTCCCCGTAGTCTCATGTGCGGTGTGGTTAGCCTATATATATATATATATATATATATATATATATATATATATATATATATATATATATATATATATATATATATATATATATATATATATATATATATATACCGCACATGTTCACTTGAGAACATGTAAAATGTAAAATTTAGTTTTAGTATTATGTGGCTAGACTGCATTTACGTCGTCTTTTGTGTAACCATATAAGTGGGCATCGTTCTTCGAGATTCTCTACAGCGGGACTGATATAGATGAACCTGCTTTCTGTGTTGGTTTTGTGTACTTTATCATATATGCGATGTGTTACACTATCTTGTCTATGAAACTGAACAGCCGGCACTCTATGAAACTGCCAAAATCTCCTACGCAACACGTAATAATTAAAATAACACGTTATTGTTTTTGTGCCAATATTACAGCATGCAAGACGCAGCGTGGTGAATTCTCCTTGTATTTCTCTAGAGCTTGCGAATATTCACCTTGATTTAGCTTGCATCATGACCTGCGAACTTCTCGAAGTACCTCCTGCATGCTTTAAGTTCTTTGTAAGGTTTTGCTTTTCCTATTGCACTCAAGAACAAAGGAGCTTGTCTGCGCCAACCTTCTGCTTAAGTAAAATTTTCAAAGGCACCTATAGCATGTGAAATCCTCGAATAATCTGCAATTGCATACCAGGTTAGCCGTGTTTCAAAGTTAGAGAAATGCAGGCACGTTTATGATTCGTTTTGATAAGAAAATTATTATCCGAGTGAAAGCGAACAATTTTGTTTTTACTTCAGGAATGATAGTTCCAAAGATTTCCTTTCTTTGTAATGTGAAGGCTGTGGTTAATAATGCAGTTTTATTAAGCCTTGAGGCTACGGGGGACGGCTCACCTCAAGGCACAGGTCGAACTCCACAAGAAACCCCATAACAGATAATGATGAATAAACCTAGATGATAATGCTTATATGTACAGACGAAGTAGAAGAGCCTAATGAATCTCCACAGTACCAACATTATTTTCTCGGAATTGTCTGTTGTGCTGCCATTTACGCGTTATCTACGGTAGTTTTTGTGACAGTACAGAGCCTAGCCTGGCGAACCGCGGCCCTGCTTCCGCAATTCCTCTGCCGAAAGTACTCCATTTTTATGACCAGCACTGTCGGTGTGTATTTTGTAAATCGCATGTGGCGATTGCTAACTTCGGCGAGACAAACACTGCTGCAGTTTAACAACACCTGTACGCCAACGTTGTTCCACAGTGAGATTCTTTTTCGGACAATGCCAAAATTTGCATAGGTGCATTCTGATCTAATATGTAGACCGCGTTAGGTTCATGTGCGGCACCATCTTCGCCTGATACACGCATGATTTCCCATTGTCTTAGTCTGAGGTAAACAAAGCCATAACAATGCGGAATGCATACGCACAATTGTTTTCATGCGGCTATTGCATTATAATTGGTACAAAAGGCTCATATGAAAAACGATAACGTTATCAGTCCAATATGGCAGTGCTCAAATGCTCGCCATTAAAATCATCTATAGCATAGAGGGTGACAACTTATCTGCTAGCCAACAAGATCTGACAATGTGACGCATTTGTCTCTAACATAGCATCCTTGAACATCACGACATGAAAATTCCTACCCCACCTCTATGCAAGAAGAAAAGGAATAAGAGGAAACTGTCCATTAAATCCACTTATGGCATTGCAGAATTCAACAGAAACTCTTCCATGGGCTGTAAACAGTCCTTTTATGCACTGTGTGCGCGTTTCGTAATTCTTCTGTTAGGCCCGTATTCATAAAGCTACCTTATCCATTTCGCTTGCTTTCCTTATCGCCCTTGTGACATAAAGGCGCGATAAGTGTCCTAAAATTGTAATCACTACGAAAGATTATCACGACAGAGACGAACTGCGCGAAATAAACAGGGACAAGGAAGACACACGCACAAGCGCAGACTAGCAACTGAAGATTTATTGAAGAAAAAAACACATATATAAAGAGCAGGATAAAACCACGTGGACAATTAGAGATTGGCGGTTAAATAATCAATCTCCAGTTGGTGCAACGTAACCGATGGCCTAGCGACGCACATATTGGCATACTTGTGAATGAAAAACGCCTCAACAACCTCTTGCGCTTTCCTATCTTTATGCCGGGACAGCACTTTCATTTGGTGCAACAACGGGTGACATTTGCAATCTTTACAATGTAAGCATAAATTTGATGAAGGGTGGGCCTTCACTGAACCCCTGTGATCCATTAAACGATTGTTCAAACACCTCCCGCTTTGGCCGATATAACACTTTCCGCAAGACAAGGGAATGAGATACACAGCACCCTTTCCACATTCAGCCAAACCGTCCCGGTCTCGGTGGTTAACATCACACACACTCCACTTTTTACCTTTACCTTCAGCCTTCCTATCTACCATTCCTATCTACCATTATCATAAGGCTTGTTTTCAGATACTGGACTAATTTGTTCTTGACGCATGATAAGGGCACAGCGAAGATAAGGGAAAACAAGCGATAAGAATAACGTAGGTTTATGAATACGAGCCTTGGTGTGGTCGGCGACGCTATCGTTCCCGAGTCACTAACCCCTGGACAATGGTGCAACCACTGCAGCCTTGATCAGCCCTACAATCATACGTTCTCCTTCACGTTTGGTTTCTAAAACCCCGGAGGCAGCGTTGGTAAAACCCGTAATCACCCCGTTCGTGGTTATTATTTCAGGCTGCCTGTCATAATCGGGATCGACCTCGCTTTGAAAATCGCAGGGTTCGCGCTGACGCGGGGGTTTACGCAACGTTCGCTCTAGCAGTGTTGCATCATTCAGTTGGCTGTCTTGCAAATGGGACAAGTAAATGTAGAGGTATCTGAAGCTTGTACGTCTAGTTGTTGCAGCGCCAGAACCAGTTAATCGATAATTCAGGCGCTCTTGGATATTGCTCCCGCTCTTAGCATCTGAAGTATGTATATGACCGTGCAACAAGTTATTTCGTGTTGGGATGAAAGCTACTCTCATTTCTGACGACCAGCCCGGGTCACCTACTTGCTTGGAAACATAAAGTACATGAATCTTATTTTTTTAGGACAGTTTCTTTTTTTCTTTCCTTTTATCTGTTCCATTATATCAAAGGCGACTATAGGACAGCGCGAACAGGCGAGAAACAGCCAAAGAGAGAGTAAAACACAGGACGAGAGCTTTGTAAAGGAGCTGTCGATGTGTTAATGATATCGTGACGTGCACTTCGGCTACTAGATGCGCGTAATCTAGGAACTAATGGTGAGGCCGAAATAGATACATCAATGAAGAAATCAGCAGCTCATATCCTTGTCTCAAGGACTACACTGGTGATTCACGGGTGCATGTGTTTACTCTTTATTCATTGTGCTGGAAGGGGCGTAATATGCGCATGGACGCAGTGTTACCTTCGCATCTAATGCGCGTTGTGAAGCTCTTATCTCCAAGAAGCTATCTCCAGAAAGGACTCTGTTACGCCATAGTGTGAAGACCCGAACAAAACACCAAGAAACTTACGCTCTCCAGGGGGCGCATATTTTAATTTATTTTATTTTATTTTATTTCACAGCATACTGCGGTTGAAAGACCAAGCAGGGGCGCATAATAAAAAAAGTAATTCCCAATGTAAATTCAGTAAAAGAAAGTTCGAGCAATAAGAACATAAGGCAGTAGAACACACCATAACAAATAAATAAAGTAAAATGGCAGCAAGAAAATGAAAATTGCCACTGGAGAATTCCAATCACAAGCAATGTGATACAGTCTCGAGAGCTTGTGTTGTATGATTAAAAACAGAAGGAAACATAGTTATTAAAATCAGGATTATCATTATCACAGAACGCTTCAAAAGGTAACCCGTTCCACACATTGATGTATTGTATTACTCACGAGTGACGCCCTCATATTCATATAATCAGAGCCGTTCAACTAAAATGGGGGTTCACGGAACGGGGCTCATGGAGTGCATGATCTCTCGCGCTTAGTGTTCTGCTAACAACGCATTGGAAGCCATTGCTCTTGCCAGCAGAGCGTCTCGACACGTCCAGTTACTCTGCGTTACACGAAAGCCTCACCTTCCCTGCCTCTCAATAAAGGCCCTAACATATTGTTCCTTTGGTCGGCCGGTCCTCTATATGCGTTTGTGTTGCCGCCTGGTGTTATAAGCCAACAAGCGATCAGCAAGGTGTACCCAGCACATGCACCAGTTTGTCGCGCACTGAGGCAGTAGTCGGAGCGGCAACCAGACAAGAACGCAGAGCACGAAGGACTGATCCTCCAGGACGGTTCTTGTTGCTAACCTTGAACACTAGCCCTCGCTTTGTGACGTATGATTTGGTGGACGTTCGCTGGCTCGAAACATCACGTGGCAGGGTGCAGTCGCCACAATTTAATAAAAGGCAAACAATGTAGTAGGAAGAAAATAGAATAAAGGCATGCCAGAGGTCACGTTCGTTATCTTCTGACATGACAAGTAGGTGCTCCCCGCACCACTTCGACAAAACGAATCTACAGGAGCGAGCGCGGTTCTATGCCGAGAACGCTGCCAATGACAGAACCGCGGCAACGGTGACAATGTAGTCTTGACCGTGTCACCGTTTCTTTGTCGTTCATGACCAGCCGCGTTCGATATTCCTCCATGTGTAGGCAATAGCATTATGCGACCTTATTCCAGGGGCCCGATTTTCTGTGTTTTTTTTTTTTTTACTGTACTGGTTGTCTTCTTATTCTTTTGTCCCCGTCGGTTTCTCCAGGCACTGCATAGCTCATTCGTTTCTGGGATACCATATGATCTATAGTATACACGTGCGCGTGGACAATGGGAGCACACTACTTCGTTCTGTCATTGTTATTTTTCATCGCCTCTGAATAAACGGTTCCCTTTTGTGTACGCGTGTGCTAAGGCCGAATCAACAAGCGTAACTTGTTTCCGTAAAAAGATTTGCATTGAACATTGAGAAGGGAAGTCTCGTATTATACGAGAGAATATAATTAAATGATAACGAGCCACTGCCGCCGACAAGTAATATATCGATATTACGTTGGTATTATTCAAGGAAATACTTCACTCTTCGCACGAATTGCGCACTTTTGCTAAAATAACCCTTTGTCTCCACAGTTGCCTTATATGATGGTCTTCATGCCCCACCTTGCATCACTATAAATATTTCCTCCCAAAGGGACTTAGCAATCTCTTTCTTGAAATCCTTGCACAGCAGTCGCTATCGCAACACCATTTAACTTTAAATGTAGTGGTTTCTATAAAAGTAAGGAAGGGAGGAAATAGCAAAGAGTGAAAGGCAGCGAGGTTAACTGTAGTTCAGGCCAAGCGGTATGCTATACCTGTACTGTTAAACGTGTAAGTCGGGTTAGGGAGGTTAACTAAGTCGGCTGGAGTGCCCAGGCGCGCAGGAATAGCAGAAAGGTTCTACATGATCATTTCCACACATACAAATGATTTCTTTTCCCGTGGGCAAACACAACATACCAACGTTATATAGCTGTTTCATCCTTCTACCGCAGTGATCAAAACCATAAGCTCGAATTCGCAGGGTTTTCTTCAGAAAGCAAGAAAAAAAAAGAAAAAAAGAGAAAAAGAAAGCAATTTCCATGTGTCTACACGATGGTACTGCATTTGTCTGCCATAGGGAAAGGCGCTTCTCGCGATAGCAATGAAAGAAGGTCCTCCAAAAATTTTTCTCTCTCCGTACCTTGCTTGTCATATTTGAAAATACGTACTGATGGTTTCTACTTCAATTCCTTGCATATCATTTACCATCGCTCTTTCTTTCACGTCTCTTTTAGCTGACAGTGGGTTGTGTGAACTATATACAAAGCTTTCCGGCTTTCTTGAAATTGTGTCGCTCATTAGACTACGTCGTCATCAAATCATCCACATCATAGATAAGCGAAGCACCTCGCGCTAAGGCAGCTGTGGGCGTTATCTTCTGTCGCCTCTCTCCTTACCGCCGGTGTCTTCCTCAACTCGTTTGGCTGAGGAGTGTACGCTAGCGACGACTGCGCCTACTGCGTCGGCTGCTGTGCCAAAGCCTCAACTTGTGCCTTTGTACTTGGTTGCCGTCTGCCTTAAATTTCGTGGCATATCCTGCGAACTGCACGGTCTTCGCCACTTTCGTAAGTGCTTATTTATTCCCAGGGTGGCCTTAGTAGACAAAAACTGATTTTGCCTCATCTTTTTTTTTTACTTCTAATAAATCCCCACAGCATTTGCAAAATATGCGGCACCATTTATCACTCTGCCCATACCAAATGGCTCATAGAACTTTAATCAAGTTTGAAACAGGATGAAATCTCTCAACTTAACTGTCTTTGTGCTGTTAGGTGGTGGTCTTTAAGGTCACGTGTTTTAATGTGCGTGTATACCAGTGATTATCTGGGCAACGTTGTATCAGAGTACGAAAAACAGACAAGGATAGGCTACGCTTCTACTTCCCCAAAGCGCGGTGGAATAAATCTATCCCACCATGAACTTCCCTTTGCCTCTGAAGAGAGCATTTTTCCCCACCTCTTTCCAGCTTCGCATTTGCATTTTCTTCTGTCATAACTTATGTAGTAACAGTCCATTACGACAGCCTCCTCACTATAAACTACCACGGTTATTTTTTCCCCTATTTTGTATATTTCACCATTCGCATCAACTTGTACAGTCTTTCTTTACGATTTTATATTTCACATGCCTGCGGTACAAATAGCTACGTCGAACACTTGTTATATGAAACTTAGAAGATATTTTATTGCCTGCCTTAGGGTAGGTAACTAAAAGTCGATGAAGTTTGAAAATTATTCCCGCGCTTATTGCCAGCCATATCATAAAAGAATAATAGCCACAATTAACACTTAGGGCCATTGACTTAATTCATAACACGTGCGTGTCTTCAAGTAAAATTACCTTCGAGAATCGTTGCTGTGCAACGCAGCTGTCATTGAAGGAGCTATTACAAGCCACCTTACGTAATGGATGTGTCTTATGTGTCTAGTCAGTGCTTCGTTATTGGAAAGCTCCTGAAATCTATTGCGAATTTGTCAAGCAATAGAAAAATAAGGAACAAAGGCATAAAGGACATTGGCTTTGGGTCCCCAATACAATAAATTAAAGAGCACAGTTCATCGTACTTGGGCAGTCATTCCTGGGGAATGTTTCAATTTGCCCCTGTTGGCCGACCTCATTACCGAACATTTGAAATCGCACCTTTTCTGGATTACTGAGTTGCATGATATTACTCATTACCTCCAATGAATATGGAGCCAGAATTTTACGCATATTTCCCTTTGTTCAACGTGAAAATAGTTTCGCTACCTTTAAGGTCGATGCCTTTTGTCGACGCGCATTAGAAAATCGGTCATCAGCTTTTCAATTCATTTCTTTCTTTGTTGAATTTTTTGCAAGAAAAAGATCCTTATTTCTGCTAAAGATCAAGCCTTACCTGACATGCGCGGTACATTTGTTTTGCTGTTAAGCTCAACTCCCCCCCCCCTCGCAGTGTCATTGCTAAGGCAGCAAAACTTAGATTAATATCCCTTTTTTAAGGGTTCGGCACATTAACAAAATTCAGATGCTCGACGTTCATGCAGAACGCTCCGCAATGGTTATATCTTCATAATTCATGAACTGTAATGTTTTGACAGAGTTTCGACATATTTCGCGAATGGCCTAACGTTGATAAATACGTGGCATTTTTATTTGCATGAGGATGGCTCCTTCATTAGAGCGTGGCTTCTTTCACGGAAATTACGTAAGGTATTTACTAGAGCTCACCTGATGAAACGTCAAAGCGGTCTTAACAGAGTACTCTAACAAATAATTAGCCTAAGATCCCCGTCGTCGGTAGCCTATAAATCTATCTTCTTATACGATATAAATGTGCCATATTATAATATCGACCTCCCGAGCCTGAAAGCGCACGAATTGTTATTATTATTGTGGGAATTAATGTCTGATTTTTTTGATGAATATGCTTGTTAGAGCTGTCGAAAAAAGCCATGGAGCCCTTTGCCTAGTGATGTACGAGAAAACTGCAATTAAATTAAAACACGCGCAATATGGCAGAAAAACTCTGTCTGGTAGCAGGTGTTTCACAGTCAAGCAGCCTTCTCTGTTCTCTTTCTACCACTGCTTGCGAGAGCTGTCATCATGGGCAAATTCGCAACATCGATGGCCAATGAAATGAGCAACGGCGATATCCAAACAATTCGCTGAAGATGTTGCAATGTCCAGTGAAATCGGAACTGCGATTTGTCTTAAATGGTCGTATTTTAAACTAACAGACCTTTCTCTTTTTTGATGACTCATTCTCTTATATGTTTACGTATCTGAAAGCCCAATGGTTTGGCAACGGAGGACTGATCTTGCACCCTTATTCATTCAAGCTAATTCTGTCCACAAGCTGGTCATTCATCGTGATGTTAGCACAATTAATACACTTGTCACCTCCACTAATTCTGTCCACCCTGGTTTGCTTGTCCCCATTTTGCTCACCCTCGCTTGCCTGTGATTTGCTCTAATTATGTCGACCTTCATTCTCTTCTCACGCGCGTTAATTTAGTCCCCATAATCTACTTGGTTTATCTTCTTTTGATCTCTGGAATGCCATGTCCTCAAACATTTGGTCATGCACGTACCCCACATGCGCGTATCCCCGACCAAGAGTTCCCAGTAGGATAACAGGCTCATGCAAGTAGCCGTAAGTTTATGAGCGGCAACAGGAAGCACTGAGTGAAACTAATGCCGAGAGCAGTTCATACGTGAGGCGGCAGAAATCTATCGCGTCGCCACCAAAGGCCAGCGCCTAACGAAGACAAACGACGTAGCCCGCGAACTGTGCTGTGAACCTACAGTATCGACTAAGAGGTGAGTAGAGACGCGAGTACGTCTACACTAGCAGCACATGCGGAGGAATTTCGCGCCTCGCTCACTTTCACTAGAGTTCAGTACGTGACGTGGTGGCAAGGAATCTAGAAAGGGCAATGATGGCCTGCAACGGCGTCTACTTGTAGATGAATAGTTAATGGCGACGATGAAAAAGAAAAGAGCCGGATGACAAGATATAGTTCCAGTGATAAAATCGAGAAACCGAGTACATATACCTACGTGGTATAAGCGAATCACGAACCATTATGGTGGAATCATCGTATCCAGGATGTGCCAACCTACTCTTCAGCTATACTGACAAATTATACGAGAACAGAGTGTAAATATTGTAATCACTTCTCACTTTGTGTGGCGCTCGGTAGCAACTCCTCTTCATGCATAGTATCTAGAATTAAAATTTCATGCAATGGCTGATCCATCATGCCAGCGCGCTCGAAGCGGATGTCTGCTGCGGAGTGCGCGTTATCGCAGGAAACATTAAAACAAAAGCCTTAGGCGTTTCATGCGGAGATGGCCATGAAAGCGTTGACGCTGACTTTATCGAGAATATACGGAGTCGCCACTGACGACACCGAAATGTCACGTGACCATAGGAAGCCAATAAGCGCGCCATAACTTGGAAAAACATCTATCAGCCGTAATTACCACACGTGGTAAGGGTGTAGGAATTCGATTTGGTACATTTTTATGTTAAATCATTGATCAATTAGCCTAGAAGCACATAATAGAACCATACTCATAATAGAACCGCACGCCGCCTTGGCCACGAGTGGCGCTGCCTAACACTCCCAGGATAATACATACATAAATACAGAATAAAGTGGACGGGGGGGACGACCGCCTTTGTAGCTCAGTTGGTAGAGCATCGGACGCGACATCCGAAGGTCGTGGGTTCGGGTCCCACCAAAGGCAGGTTTGTCTTTTCGTCCACTTTAATTCCTTTCTACTTTGTCCACAATTACAATACCACAAGTAACTTCCCCTCTGCTTTCCTAGGCTTCAGTGTCTGTTTGCTCATTAAGTTGTTTCTAACAAATAAAGAACGAGCCCTTGACCCCTTCCCTTTCGTTATAATAGAACCATAGAATGAATACTAAGACAACCAGATAAGGATCCACCAGCAAATTTTTAATGGGCACATACCATTTGCGAGTCTTAACAAATAATAATAATAATAATAATATGTATGTATGTATGTATGTATGTATGTATGTATGTATGTATGTATGTATGTATGTATGTATGTATGGGTGCTTTCCAAGGCGCGAGCATCGTTTGCTTGGCAAGGTAGCATACATGGCATAAGTCACCCAAACTAGCGGATATTCTGTTTGTCAGTAAGAGAAGGGTAAGAACCTTACAGTGTCGCCGCAAGCGTTTGCTACTATACAATGAAATAAACCGAATAGGGCATTCACCTTCGGTCTATTTAATTATAAACTTGAAGGTAGTTGCTTATACGGGAAGCTTCTTGGACATTACAATCTAAATACTAGCATTTTTTTTTACAAATCTGGAAAAATGAAGGCAGTTTGAGACGGTCGTTGCTGAAGCTCAAGGGTCCGGCCGATCCAGGCAATACCGAGACTGAGCACTCCGTGTGCGCTTGAAGGGCGGCCGCTCTGTTATTTCACAAACACCGCTGCGTGAGGTGTGGCACCAGCCCTATATATCGTGGGTAATATGTATATCAACGACGCGTTCCGAGAGCCTTTTCATTATCACTCTTCTGGCCCACTTATCGTATTTATCATTGTTTCAAGTGCACAAATTGGTTGGATGTTAGAGAATGAGATCAATTTGGTATACCACTTTTCGGTCACGTGTACGCACATAATATGCGCACAGCATAACGGTCACATAAAACATACGGCCACATAAAATGAGTCTTCTCGAAACGCAAGGCATCAACACAAGTTATGCATATTCAGCGAGCATCCTGCGAACAACTTGCGATGCGAAGTTTTCATAAAACTTGTAATTGCTAATTATAAAATCAAGCGTACTGCGTACAACCTTGTACGCATTGTCACAAATTGTGTGCGGCTGTATCGTCTAGCCGGCTGCACAGGTAGTTTGTGTGCCCGTTTGCAGATGTAAGTTCTGAACTAGTACAGCAATACTCTAACTGACCCTCTAGAACTTTAACACTCACCAACGTTCGGATAAAAGCCTACTCCACCCATCTGGCAAGTCCAACTTGAAAAATTCATGAAAGCTCACATAGGTTCCCATCGCACGGGGTCGTTCGGGACAAACGATTCTTAGAGTGTGTGCCGAAGCTATGTGGAAACAGACGCCTCATTTCGTTCCTTTACGGCGCAGTAGTGCAAGCCCCCGACCACCAAGGTAATTACTCCCACCTTCACTTCCAACCGCCCACTATTGTTGGCCAAAAACAATACCACGCGTTGACAGCTGAAACGACGGAACGCGCCTCTTCTGTCGCCTGATTAGCCGAAGCGATCTGACAAAGAAAATCTAGACACACAAATGTAAAAGTGCCAGGTACTTGAGGCTCTATCCCTGGGGAAATGAAGGTAGGCATCGATCGAACAATACGCCTCTTGCCTAGCTCGACGTCACGTCTATAGGATGCCAGTGCCGCTATGCAGAGCTCGGTTTGAGCGCTGACTGCCGCAGGTTCATTTTCCTATACAAGCCTTCTCCGTTTGGGTAGCCCTCTATATTGCTTATCAGCTGCACAGGCACAGCGCACAGAATGCAGCACGACGTCGAAGGACAGCCGTCTCTACGTGCCACCACCAATTGTCTACGCCCCAACAACACGTCAATCCCTGAAGGCAGCTGCCTCGATTGTGCACACAAGGACGGCTGAACGCTCTGTCTGCCAGAGGACGTGCTCATGCTTTCCGCCTCCTGCCTCTCTAATCTGGGGCGCCTGAGTTCATTTGCTGGTTAGCGTTTCTTTTGTCTGCCTAACTTTCTTGACGGCGTCGGAGTTATACCTTCCCTAAGACGCCACCGTTAGAGTCGCCAACATCAGCCCTCCATAGTTCACATCCAAAAGGAATGGGTGACAGCTGATGTCTCCCTGCGGTAATTCTGCACCGTAAGAATTAAGTGAACATGCACAAAAAATACGATCGGGGCGACACGTCAGTTCGTTAATCAAACGGGATCGGTAAACTCCATAAGTTATTAGTCACGTGTAGGCCACATTTAGCAGTATAAGCATGGTCTATCTTCAGAGACAAGCACGGTCTTACACAGCAAATAACTGCAGAAAGATTTGCACTAATCATTTACTTGTGATGGAAGTGACAGTAAAATAACTATAATAACTTTTTCACAAAGTACAATGAACGTAGAGGCATGAACTTCGCTGCATTGCTTCTGCTGTTGATGGACCTCAATAAATCTCGGTTTTTGCGCTTGTCACATTATGGAAGTGTGTGCAGGAGCTGACGCACTTCAATATAATGGACGCGTGCTTTGCAAAGCTGCTTTAGTGGAAGAGAACGGTTAGGAGGAACCGAGGGATTTTTTTTTCTATGTAGCCACTTCTGAGTAGCATTGAAGGTGGGCCTACATAGCTATCCACACTCAAGCACCTGCACTCAAGGCGATCAAATCTTTCAATGTGCACAATTTATTTCTCAATAGTTCATAGCGCTTGCCGCACGAGCGAAATTTTGTAGTTTTTGGAGGGCTTCCGCAACCAGGTAGCTAATCTTTGACCGACGCCGGATAAGGAAAAAAATCTAGTTTACTTACCGTCATGATTGCCACTTTCTGGAACGTGGCGGCTGTTCTTTTACCAAGTGTTATCAATCTTCTCTTAATTTTATCTGGCTTTGCAGATAACGCGAAAGCGGTAATCTTACCATGAGTAGTTCTAGTCTGGATTGCTTCTTCCTCCTGGTTGGCGGCCCACCATTGTAAGTGGGTACTGACCGCGGGAGCGCATCACTGCACTATGCACACTGCGGCCAGCCAGGGTTAAGGTGCTAACAGTCAAAAGCTAAATGCATGACTTCCTTACGGTACCTTGGTACCTAACTAGATTGAGATGTGTATATGCACTTCTCTGCCGCTCGAGCGAACCGAGAAAATGACATTCGAGCGACTTAAGAAAGAACTGTGCATTGAAGATAGAGGTTTGCGTGGGAAGCATGTATGTCTGGGAAAGGCGAACCAAGTTGAGATTGAGCTGGTGCGTTCGAGACATGGTCATAGAACTAGTCTTCCTTTATTGTGCTCATTTTTTTTTTAGTTCCTAGCGATAAACTGCTGCCCTACCCCTCTTTGATCATGGTCAATACAACCGCCTTTGAGAGTACTTGCTACTTACTACAGGAATAGCTAAAGAGTGCTTTAAAACATCTTGTTCTTTGTACTCATGATCTTATTCTACTCTGATACGTGCTTAGGAGATATCTGAGAACTGTTGCGCTTGCTATGAAAAACCTGCGTCTTATAAATTTTCATGACTGTCGGCTGCTGCTTCTGTCGAGCTTCCTGTCCCGCTTACTAGGCCCCGCACTTTGCGTTTCACTTCCCCATCCACATCAGTGTAGGGTAGCCAACCGAGTGCCTTTACACTAACCTCTCTCTCGTCTGTTTCCTCCCTTCCTTCGTTGTAGTATTCTGCCAGTTTTGCTAAGTATAAAGTGATCATAATATTCCATGTAGATTGAACAATGAAATTCACGTTGACTGCGCAACAGCAGGAGGACTAAGAAGAACTATCTGCATAGGCGAAATGGTGTTTCTCGTATGTCTTCTTTCTTAGTCGTGTTGATGCTGCACACCCGCATTGCTTGTGCCCCACTGTCATTACCGGCCTGTCTTTTGCATCCGCTGCGATGCAGTTCGTTCCCTGACATGAGCAGTTCCTTCGATGTCTTCGCAGAACACTGAGCTGCAACGTTGAAGTTGACTGAGACGAAGAGGACGATCCTGTAAACAACGGGTGTTGCGGACGCGCCAATGGAGTAAAAAATAGTGTTTGAAGCTAAACACTTCATGTTCCTGAAAGCAAGATAGAAATGCTGCTGTGTCTTTAGTTTTGGCTCAGGACATTCATTATTTGAGTGGCACTTTCCACTTACCAGCGTAAAAATGCAAGCCAACCATACATAAGAGGTCCTGAAGGTTAAAGGATTGATTCTAAACAGACACTTCACTATAATGTTCTCCTCCCCACTATCAATCCCGTCGTGAGCACCGCACTGACTAATCTATAAACTCGGTTTAGTTAAATATTCAATTCACCACTGTAATTTGCGAAATTTGCTGAGTTGTTCAGCAACTTTTCCTTGAATTTCACTATTCTGTAATTCTTCATAAAATTAAGGATAGCACATCAAGTGCACTCGTTAAGGGTCTTCCAGAATACCTTAAACCGAGACCACGTGGGCAGCATGCATGCAGTTACTTAGTTACTCCAAACATAAAAGCTACCTCTAGTAGCGTGTTGCACTCGAAATGTACATATAGTCTTTTGTTTCACATGCGAACATTGTTAAGATACAGCCGCAATTGACCGGGATCGGAAAGCCACTAGTTTCTTTTTCGAAATCTTCTACCGCACCGATGCAGAACCAGAGCGCTCTTGAAATGGGAGTCCACTACGCCTTTGCACTTTTCTGTCAACAAGAAAAAAGAAAATCTGGAACGCAGCGGTGTTAGGCTACGTTCCAAAAAAAAAAAAAAGAAAAGAAAAGAAATGTCTGGCCTGATCAAACTTTTTTTCACAGTCAAAAAAGTCGAACTTCGCTTCGAATTTCTTTGTGCAACTATCTCTCTTTGGCATACGTTTTTGTTTCTTTTTTGCTGATGCAGAGAAACGATCATTACGGCGGTTGACCCTTATTGGTTTCGTTATTGATGTTAAATTTAAGCGACTCTCGGTTCTGAAATTAGATTTTATGTGTTACAGGAAGCAGGTATATTAGAAAGAGGAAAGAGGGAGCATAGTTTCCGGCGGGTGCCTAGCTGAATTGAACTAATCATTTTGGTCATTGAGCAGTCGCCTCACCATACGTTTCGTGTGTGGCCCTAACAATCTTGTTAAGGATCTAGTCAACAACAGAAGAGATGGGAGAGGGGATACATCGTGATAAAACTGAAAGCTCCAAAAACAAGGCATCTACTAGCCACTTATCAAAGTGCAGTCGAGTTCCAATCTGCGTGTCTTGACCCAATTTTTCCGAATGCGTTTGCGTCTCTCTTTATGTTTGAAATGGAGTGGATTATTCTTTTCAGCTTTTCGAGTTATACTCTGTAAAGGTCATCGCGATAACAAGAGATTTTAATCCTTCGATACTGATCACATGCGAAATGAAAATGCAAATGATTGCGTCTTCTACAAAGCTCACTTAATTAGGCATGTTCAAACTTGTTCTCGTATTTTTTCAACATTGATACTCCTAACTCGGAACTGCTGCCTAGAGTTTTTTTTTATTTAGCTACTACAACCTTTTCATTTGGAAATGGCTATGCTCTGTTAACATTGATTAATTTACGGGATTTTGCGTTTGAAAACAACGATATGATCATGAGAGACGCCGTAGTGGAGGGCTCCGGTAATTTCGACCACCTGGGGTTCTTTAACGTGCACTGACATCGCGCAGAACACGGGCCTCGATATTTCGCGTCCATTGAAATGCAGCCGCTGCCGCCGCCTGGTTCCGATCCCACGAACTTCGGATCAGCAGCCGAATGCCTTAACATCGTTGCGGGGCATGATCTGCTATGATGACCTCACATTTCTTTAGAGATAGATGTCCTTGCTTGCTTGATTTATCGATTAATTAATTAATAAATAAATTATTAATTAATTAATTAATTCTACAGCTGCCTCTAATCTCAGTTGCTACCTTAGGCAGTAATGTGAAATAGATTGCAAAAAGCCAAATTAATAAAGGGACCTGGGTATTCAAATGCAAATATATCAAGACGAGTATAACTCACAGCACATAAACATGGGCAGTAAGCAAGAAACGGAATGAACTTACGGGCCGTGTGTACACAAATATAACTCGATGGACCTGCAGAATGAAGTCAGACACGGATTAGGTGACAGTAACACACTTCTCATGCGTCGCTCTATTATTTGTAACCAAACATGAAAAATATACCAAAAAAACTTTGTGAGCGCCACCAATGCGCAAGGCACAAAACGAAAGCATGGCACTTGCGCATAAGACGCACATAGTGGCATAAATTGATAATGTAATACGGTAAACGGTAAGTGCTGAGCGCATGTCAGAAAAAGTTCAGTTCAGGCTTATCAGGAGTTTGAAGAAACCTGTCTGGCGGGGTATGAGCATCATGAAATGAAACGAACACTCGCCAAAGGTAAGATGTATTAAAAAGAAGGAACATGACGCTTTGGGGCCCGTAAGTGTCCCTTGACCACAATGAAAGAAAACCCAGCGGCTCTAAGAACCTCTGCGTTTGTTTTCGTTGTGATACAAGTTAACCTTAACGACTGCAGGATAACGTGCCAAAGTCTACCTCCTATGCGTGCGCATGGCGGGTTATAGTTTAGCACGAATAGCTACCCATAAATCTGTGTCATCGCACAGATGTTGAATAATCGAATAAATATCGACCGATCGATGGCACCACCCATTTCATTCCGCGTACTACTAGACTCGTTCATCGTGCATGCAAACAGCAAGCCTGCAACCGGTTTGAAAAAGAATGGAGCAGGTCATATACAGGCAAATACATTCATGCAATCAAATCTCATCAGGTGTACATTAGCCTACCGCCGCCCTGAATGAACGGCCATGGTTCCGTTCGCCCCGAGACGGTGGTCTAGTGGTTATGGCAGGTCGCGGGATCGAATCCCGGCCGTGACGGCTGCATTTCGATGAAGGCGAAATGTTGAGGTCCTTATGCTGTGCGATGTCAGTGCACGTTAAATAACCCCAGGTGGTCGAAATTTCCGGAGACCCTCACTACGTGGTCTCTCATAATCACAGCGGGTTTTGGGACGTTAAACCCCACAAATCAATCAAAGTTCCTTTCGCTATGCCTGTAGTGCTCACGTGGAAGGTCGTGCGAGTCGGTACATGGTAGATAAAATTGAAGCAGAACAAAAGACGACAGGCTAGGGGATGCAAGGTAAGGGCAACAACGTTCTGGTATTATAGCTTAAATCGATAAGCTATGCGAACGATAGAGCAATAACGACAACCACGTGTATAATCTCTTGCGTGACCTCCTAGTAGCATCAATTTGTAACGCTTTCACATATCGACAAACTTCGTAGCCGTGGACGTAGGACATAATGTGTCGTTTCAACCGCGACGTTGAAAGGAGTTGGGGAATGATGAAAATCGCCGTTGCGACAGATCCGGTGAGACCGAAATCCCAGTTGTGACCGACGCCATTCGTACACGATAAAAGATGTACGATCGTACATCTTTTATCAGAACGAGAGCCGCCCGGGCGTGCACGAAGTTCAAACATTTCATAAATTCGGATCATCAGACTCGTATGTTATCCTAGCTGCAGAATTGTGTACATTTGTCAATTGGGCACACATTGGAAAGTATAATCCTGGATACATGGACGAAAATAACGCCATATCTATTGTGTGCAATGGTTATAGCTTTCACTGCACTGCATCCAATTAGTGAGAGAGAGTATAGAGAAACCTGAAGTGCGAACGCACCAGGGTCTAAAGTATGATGGATAGACACGAGGTCACGTCTTCTCTGAATACTGAATGTATCGTTCCATTTCCGGCGTTTCGAGCCAGCGACCAATGGCAGCAGGTTTCCAAGAAGAATTGTGTTCTTTCGGTTCGTACTTCAGTTTATTGATTGCGTCAAACTTCTTGGAACCATCCTCATCCCGACCTATTATTCGAGAAGAGTGAAACACAGAGACTCCGCGTCCTACATATTCCCCTAGCCTTATACGAGGCAGTTTTGAAAGTACTTTACTTCGCTCTTTCATCGTGGTACTTTCCCAAAAGAGCGAGCGATCAGTTAAAAGAACTCATCAGCCCGAAACAAGTTATCGCTCATGATCATTTATCAGCTTTCAGCATCGTGTGCGCAACTTTTCGGTCAAAGCGCAAGAAATTTCAGGAGAATATTTATTGTTAAATCTCAGCTTTTTCGACTTGGTTGCTCAGTCATCAAGATTATTTACTATTTAATAAAATTAAGATATTTCTATTCATCTCGATGCAGTCGAACTTATGAAAATCAGATTTCTTTGCGAGAATTGTGCGAGAACTTGACAACTTTGTAGTGTGATTTTACAATTATCTTTTCGATTGTTGATTTGATTATCACTTGCAAAATTGTGCCATCCGCTTTAGCGAGAATATTTTAAGAAACTTGTGTAGAACTAATCATGACGTAGCGGCCTGTATGGTTAAGGTTTGCAGTTTATTTGTACGAGCATCTTAATTTTCCTTTTGCTGTTTGTTAAACAGGTAATAGATCATATCCATACTGATTTTATTATGGACTTCATTGTTTACAACGTATTCACGTCCACACCCTTTTAATATGCGAAAAAGAAAAAAGCAAAAGCAATCTCCTCTTTCCGCGTTTAAGCTAAGCTATGTAAAGAATGTTACTCCTTACAAAAGATGGTCATGTACACGTCTCTTTAATCAATCAAAGTTAGATTTTATCTCCCTCTATGTTCATTTTATATTTAGAAATGAATGCACTGTGTAGAAGCACTGAATTACCGAACGTCACAAAGTATAAAAAGCCTGCATACACTAATGCTTCACAAGATATTTACGAAGAAACATTTTGTTATCGTATCATAATGTCAACGTTAAATGCACTTCATAGCCTAATACCGGTCGATAGGGACCTCCGAAAACTCTTCTAGATAATGAAGTGAGGAGATTACAAAGCCTCAGAAAATCAATTTAAAGAATAAGAACAACAACGTTTCGATCGCTTGAGAAAAAGCGCTGTTCACTCCGTTATCCAATGATACATATTAAAAGACAAATGTTGTTAATCCTATACTTGTTTAGCGTAGCTTCCAGCAGCACCACGCCAGCACTGAATTACACGAAATATGCCAGACAGAAAGAGAGAAGCCAAAAGCAAAAAGGCAGGGATGTTAACCAGAGTGTATATACTTGTGTAAAAAATCGTATCTAAGCTAAGAAGGACTGCTATCGTCCTCTCAACGCTCTTCACTGCTTTTTTTACATAACATTATGTTTCACAAGCTCTCATTTCCTTAAGTTTCATTTCTTGCTTTGGAAACGGCATTTTAACATAAATATTGCTCACTACTTAGCGCTACAGAAAGGCAGAACCTCAAGAGGTACACATGAAGATAATTTCCGGATATCTTAGCTACACATTAATGCATACGCTAATTCTTTCTTTTTCCGAACAATAAATGAATGTGCACAAACTACCAACCCCCATTATTCAAAGTGATACCGTAGCACAATTTGAAAACGAGCTGAAGGAAATCATGTCCTAAAGAAAATTTTTGTACATTATGTTGGATATCAAAAGACTGTACTCATTGTCTCTGCATATTGCTGTTCTATTTGTACTGTTGCTAGTTCCCTCGTGTTTCATGAATGTAAAAGACAGTATTTGATGTATAATTTGCTTGCATTGCGTATAATGTACGTTACGTTATGTGATTTTTTTTCTGTGCTGTACCCCATTCCTGTAACAGCCTCAGGGCCAAGAGTATGCCTAAATAAATCTTTGTTAATTACTGTAGTTTGCGAAGCTTATCAGTGATTCTCTGCCGATGAAGCCTTAACTATTCAAGACCAGTCGCTATTCAACGAGATGAAGTAACGTGTGTTGTACAACTGAAATATACGCTGAATAATAGCAGTGGACGTTGACAGTTGGTAGAGTACTTCCTGCTTCTTGAGTCTTCTTGCATCGTTATTAGTCCTACCCCATCAGCAGAAAAAAAAAAAAAACAACGATGGGGACAGACAAAACAAGGCAAAGAGAAACTAAAAAAAATCTGAAGTAATGTGCATACGACAATCAAAATTGTTCCTTTAATAGTACGCGGAGATACACTTAAATATGATCGCCTCGTTCTCCTATTACATATTTGCTGGGGCTGCTTTTACATTAGATTAAATCACAAACTACTAATGCTTTCATACCATGTATAACGAGCTGCATACATGATCTTCCATAATAATAGGAATATATTGTTCGCCCTAATGAAGTCGTTAGTCCAAGCACAATTATACGCGGGGCCGTCCGACTAAAACCTAACGTTAAATTTTGAAATTTATTGTCGTATCTGCTCGTATTATTTTCAGTGTGAGTTCGAAGCCCCCCCCCCCCCCCCCCATGACAGTAACTGAAATTAATATTTTCTCCAAATCAAATATTATTAAAGCGCGATCTAAATACGAAGCACGGAATGTAAGCTAAATGAGCCGGCGGTGCCTTCAAAGGGAAAAAGGAAATAGGGATCATGAATGTGCGCTATCGATTTCACGCAGTCGGCGATGAGCCGCTTACGCTCCTAATTTGTCGAGTCAAGAAACGGTACCCACCTGAACGAAATGAAGTAGACGCACCGTAAAAATAAGAAAAGTAAACAGAAATAAGCCGGCTTATTGAACAGGCACTTTGAAATTTTCCTTTACCTTTTGTCGCTTCTTTCATTCGTTCCGCTTCTTCGATCGGCCATTCGTCATTAAGGGCAGCGGTAACAAGTTTGCCATGGGACTGAAAAGCTAAATTTGGCTTATTCAACGTAAATGGAAACGGGGAATTTGGGAAAGGGTGGCTAGCCGTCGATGAATACAATATGCGAATTCATATGCGGCATGCTATACCTTGTGCCCAAAGAGAGAAGGAAAAAAGAAAGTAAAAACTTAAACAGGTAAAGCGAGGAAAAAGGCCACCGAGAGAAAAGTTGCGGGCTACGTGTCGACGGAGAAATGTTCGTTCAGATTGTAAGGAATCTTATCTGGGTGGTCAGTATTTTGTGCCTATTTTAGTTTTCCCAATGATGACTTGTTTCACGCCATGCCTTTATGTAGGAGTTTTGTCATAATTAACTTTCCAAACGTGATGTATCACGAAAATTGGGCTTTCTGCTCTTTCGAAGCATAACCAAGCAACGAAGCGAGGTAATGGTGAAATTGAGACCACGAGCAAAATCTCAAAGAACGAATGAAGTATCCTACGGCTTTATAATAATGATTTGCATTTTAGCAGTAAAATATATGATGCACCGTAGAAGTCGCAGAGGATCATCACATGTAGTTCTGCACAACAGCGCCCAGTGCGGTGGTCCAGTGGCTACCACACTTGACTGCTGGCTCGAAGGTCGCGGGATCGAATCCCAGTCCCGGCGGCCGCATTTCGATGCAGCCGAAACGTTGAGTCTCGTGTACCGTGCGATGTCAGAACACGCTAAAAAACCCCATGTGGACGAAATTTCCGGAGGCTTCCACTACGGCGTCTCTCATAACCATATTGTGTATTTTTTCGTCTTTTTCTTGCTCCTCCTAGAACGTAAAACCCCAGAAATTATTATTCTAGACAATAGTTCTCGTTTGGTTCCCAGCCAGGCCTTAAAAAGCGAATGAAGATACGCCAAAACGAAAAAAAAATGCACAAGGAGCAACGGGAACTGATGCAAATAGAGATCCATACAGTCAAAGTTTATCGCTGACTTTTCAATTCTTAACCATCTTCCACAATGGAGTGTCAAATAACCAAGATATTGGGGAACAGCGGCATCAATCGCATGCTTGCCTGTTGCTTATGCTTGCCTGGCGAGACTAAAGCTGCGGAATCTTCTTAATCACATTCAGGGAGCAGTAACTCGTCTTTGTCACGAAAGAATTCTTGTCTTTGTAAAGACTATTAAGCGTAAACCATTGTGAACGTTCTAAAGCTGCTCTTGTCATCAACATTTGGTTAACGCTTCGTCAGCCCATATTTGCCGTCGTAAGGACACGCGCACTCCTGAAGAACGTTCATTAACCAAGGGTTCCATAGAAGCGTCCTTAGCATAAGTCTAATAATGATCTCTTGATTAAGCCAAGCCTTCATCTTCCCCTAAGATTCTGTTCTGGTTTCTAATGAACAGAAGGCATTCTGCCTCACTCAAGGAATTTGTAACTAGTACCAGAACTTGGACATTCCTCATTTTTAATGGTCCGTTAAACCAGGCCGTGAGGTGTTTGATAAAACATCGTAGGCAACAGTGATATCGGCCCGAGTTTGAAATATAATAACGTTTCTTGGTCCGCTTCGGTGAGCGGACTAAGCGTGGAATCTCTGGTGTTGTTACCACACAGCGTAGTCGTTACGGTAGATCATTAAATACGGATTACAGCGTCATCCACTGGCGAGGACCCAGGGAAAGTATGCGAAACATGTCTTGCATCATCTCTTGCCATTCAAGCCAACAGTCCCGCTTGCACCTAGCCATAGAACACGCTAGAATGTATCTGGAGTTTTTCTTTTTTTTTTATTTCGCAGCGTACCTTTTTACTTACTTGTATTATGCTTTATTATACAAGTGCCTGTTAGATTTTATTTCATGCTCTCTCATTTGGCCTTCAAGCCATCTGGAATGCCTGTTCTTTTTCTCTTGCTCTGTGATTACTTCTACACGTGACGAACGCGTGGGTTATCTAGTGCAGGCTCGAGTATTGGTGAGACTAGCTCGCAGCATTCAGCAGGCATAGGACAGAATCCACCGATGTGCAATCATGCTTAGAGAGCACGTCATGCGGTGAAAGTTGTTGTTCTTCTTGCTGTGTCCTCGATAATTGGCACATCATTAGGTGAAGCTTAATAAAACTTTGTTCTCCTTTCTGCTGATGTCCCGCGTCCATGTTTAAACAGTTAGCGTTCAATAAAAGGCCGTTTTAGCTTATCATACAGCTGAGTGAAATTGACCGAGGGCGTTTTTGATTTCCGTAGTGAAGATGCTTTAGCGGCCAGCCCGATGTGGGCCCCAAGTTGCCACCCGATAACACCGTTTTTCGTCTGCTCTAGTGTTCTCTTTCATTGAGTTGTCTTTACAAAGCCTCCTTTGCAGCTTATTAACAATAATATAATCGCATATGTGCAATAAAGGCTTATCTTAACAGGAGACAATGTTGTTGTGCAATCACTTAACGATGCTACGCTTTTCATCAATATTCCCTAAGTGACTGTGAAGAACTGCGGTAATCCGTACACATTACTCCGTGCTATCTACCACGTATCCACACGTGTAAACCCAATATATTGCGTATTCAGCGTAAGTTTTCATGCGACCCCCGCCACGGTGGTCTAGCGCCTATGGTACTCGGCTGCTGATCCGAGGGTCGCGGCGGCTGCATTGTGTGCTAACCATGATAACCACTGTGTGCTAACCAACCATTGTGTGCTAACCATGATAGACTATCGAACGACTAATGAGATGCATGGACGACCCAGAACATAACAGACACACATAAGTGGTGGCGCGTATCTGTTTTGTGTGGTGTGGTCTTGCATATGATGAGTCTTGCGGTATGCTATCCCGGTTAAGAGCCACCAATACGTCTTAGAAAACCCTTTGCAAGTGATCCAAAATTCGGTCCCTTTGTTGCAACAGGGTAAATGTAAAGTCCCTAGATATTTTTTTCCGTTTTTAAGTGATGGCAACTACCCTCTCGCTCAAAGCCCGCGTCGGCAGCCATATTCTTCCTAAACACGTGGAGCGGAGTACGCGCGCGCAGATATGATAGTGTACGTGCCATATGTAAGGAACGCCTATTGAGACGCGCAACTTGCTTTGACGTTCTCTCGCTGCGGCATTCAAGTAACAGCTTTAGGAAGACCATGGCTGCCAAAAGCAACACCGACCAATCAGATGCGCCAGCGGCACATCAACGCATTTCGCTACTTAAACAACGGAAAAAATATCTAGGGGCTTTAGGGAAATGTACTGAATCTGAAACGAAAGCTCCATTAAAATGCAAACATAACTGTAGTCACCGAATCCTTTCGGTGCGCCTTCGGTGCCGTTGTTAGGATATTCATCGCAGCAGCCTCTCTGCCTCTCCGCTGTCCCATCTCAGGGACGCAGTAAGAGTGGGCCGATTATGGCCTTACCTCGCCAAACCTTTCACATTTGTCATTCGCGTGAAGTGCTGCGAACACACCATATGACGAGACTGAGCTTTGTCTGAAGCGCATTTGGGAAGGCCGCTCAAGCGTAAGCCCATCCCAGGATTCTCGTAGTGCACACCACGTGACAGAAGGTGATGAAATGTACTTGAAACAACGGTTTCGCATTCAGCATGCCCTAGCGTCGTTTACATCGAAATGCTTTCAGCGGACAGGAAAATTTTCCCGCAACATTGGTGGGAGACCTGACGCCTCATGGGTGTCAGTGTGATCCGCTGGGTTTTGTTTAAATATATTTGTTTTCAGTTTGGAACATCTGCCCACAGAATTATGCGTAGAACATCGAAAATATTGGATGCCTACACGAAAACGGGAAATTGTGTCAGCTGTGGCGGAACGGGAAAAGCAATATTGTGCTAAAAACTCGAACTAACGGAATAAGAGCTTTAACGCAAATCCATCAGAATGTCTCAAGAATTGCTGCTGTCGGCGCTAGCGGGAAGAAATTCGTCATGCACATTGTGGAAAAAAAAATGGGAAAAAATCAAGGTAATAATCACAATAAACGGAAGATTTTATTTTACTATTTCACCTCTGAAATAAAACTTACGTGCTGGTTATTCGTATTCTGCTGTGCATAATATGCGTTCGTGTAGCGTAGAATAGCGTCTAGAGTAGAGCGTAATGCCAATGTTTGAACCCGCTTTGTTAGTGTACGTTATTTTTTCGTCATTTTCTGCACTGTCGTTTCGGTCATCATGCCTGACATCAAATAATAAACGCGAAGATAACCGTATTTAAGGAAGGGTACTCTGTTACAGAAACTTTCTCAGCAACTCTGGTAACTGCTTTTTATGCATTTTAATTCTTGTTTATTTTTTTATTACATCAAAGCATGGATCTACTTTTGATTACGACATGATACCCCACTACGACAAGTGAGCTTTGGTATTGTCACATATTCCACAGTCCCATGATGGCTTTTTAAGTGCCGCGCCTCATAAAGTTCCGTACTTACCTTCAATTTTAATTCCATGTCTCTGATCTTGCATTTTATTTGATGTTCACCTTTGTGCTTTCGTAATAATGTTCTCTCCTCACGTAGCCACGCTTCCAGTTATTTTTGTTTACTTGTCGTCGGTAATTTGCGATCCCTTGTTACACGCCACCCTGGTCTCTATTGCATTTAAGAGACCACCATACACATTATTCGTAAAGTAAATCATAAATGCCAGTCCCGACTTTGGAACGCTAGCATCTGCAGACCTTCACGAGCTATCAATATCTCTAGTACTGAATCTGAAGCTGCAGTGACGGTAAGCGACGATGTCCTCACGTATGCTTATGTGGTTGCATCATCATAACCTAATGCGATGACGTCACCGCATGTTTACAGGACTCTTGTTACCACTCCCTTTCAAACCACAACATGGTTTGAAAGGGAGTGGTAACAACCACAAAAGGCCCGTGTACTGTGAGTTGTCAGTGCAAGTTAAAGAAGAGTTGTCAGTGCAAGTTGTCAGTGCAAGTTAAAGGTGGTCTAAATTTCCGGAGCCCTCCACTACGGCCTTTCTCTCCTCTCTATCTCTTTCACTCCAATACATGGGCTGCAGAAATTAGCGTCCTTTCCTAACCGAACCACAATCATTATCATCAACAACGCTCTTTCTTCGATGAACGCTTTACGAGCTCGCAAGGAACGAGAACGCGCCCTCGCTCGCGAGAGTCAACGCTGACGCAGGCAGCGTCTGCCAGCGTGAAACCGACGCAAACGCGGTGTGCACCCCCCGTGCTGCTTCGCATCGCCTCACGGTCCCCTTTAACGGGAGATGGTGTAACTTTTTTTTCGTTTAAAACGGAAAAAATATCTAGGGATTTAATTTCGACCACCTGGGGTTCATTAGCGCGCACTGACATCGAACAGTACACGGGCCTCAATTCGCCGCCATCGAAATGCAGACGCCGCGGCCGGCATTTGATCCCGCGCCCCTTGGATCTGAAGCCAAGTACCGCAGCCACTAGACCACCGTGGCAGGGCATTCACATTAAAGTTAATTTAGTTATTTGAGAACTACGATTGCGGGGGGCATTCCCTTCGCTGTCGCCTCTTGTTTGTCACTTGTTCGATTATATTGCGTCTTCGATTTTCTTTTGTAGATACCCGTAAAATATCTGTTTTCGTTTTAATTTTTGCGGTTAGTTGCCAGTAATATTTCCAAGCGCCTAGAAGGTCAGCCAGCTGAGCATATTCCCAGTTTCAAAGCGATACCTAAACAGCAACAAGAAGAGATGCTCATTCTCATGTTCCCATACTTAAATAAAAAAAAAAAAGAAGAGATACTTGGGCTAGTAGGTGGACATTCATTTTTCAAGGACCACAGCTATACAGAACGAGGACGTGTCGTGTTCTTGTCCTCGTCTTGTTCTGGTTGTTCTTGCAAAATGAACAGTAACAAGATTACCGCCCTCGTCATGATAACCTGTTTGCCGCCGCGGCAATTGACTGCACAGCCCGCGGTGTAACTACAATATTTGCCGGCTGCTGCAAGTTTTCTGCTCACCTTCCTGGTAGGCCACATTCTCATCGGTGTTTCTGCTCGAAGGAAATAATGGTGTCTTTTTTACAGATGCCGAAAGAGTTATTCTACGGCCACTCGATCAAATTTCATAGAGTGGTCGTGGTTATTCAAGCGAAGCTCGTTACGTGTCACAAGTGTGGGCGTTGTGGGACATGCACGAAACCAATCGTAATAATGAAAGTTTGACGTTAATAATGAAGTTAATAATGAAGTTGAATGAAGCTCTAGGCTGTCCTGTACATTCTTTATCGCACATTGTATTAAACCGGACGCTAGCGACTTAGGCTATAGGTCCAAATAATGATTGTATCTTCATTATTACGTCACGACAATAAAGTTCCATTGATTGATTGATTGATTGATTGATTGATTGATTGATTGATTGATTGATTGATTCATTGATTGATTGATTGAATATTCAAGCGCAAGCCCGCGCGCGCAAGTAACACCTACACGCTCTTCTGTGCATGATCGACAAGCAAAGATGACGTGAACATACGTGTGCCGTATATGAATATCACGGATTTCGTACTATCCTACTAAAGGAGGAAACAAAGAAATAAAGACAGAAGATAAAGCCATTTCCCCGCCTGTGCTATCTGAGTAAAGAGCGGAGCTGATCGAAGGGTATCGAGTTCGCTATATCTATCATGTAGTGTTATCACTATCACTATCATGCAGCAGGGGGCTGTGTATGGCAAGTGGTGCGGATAGTGGGCGGTCGAGGGTGAACTTATCTTGCGCAGGCTGTGAATAGCCTCTCTCTCTCTCTCTCTTTCATTTTCGGTGACGATCTCGTCAGCATATGTCAACTCCAGCCACTAATCAAGAGTTAGAAATAAGGTTCGGCGTTTCTTGCGTAAATGTGACCAGAGGCGCGTAGATTTTGGACACGTGTAATTTTTAAGCGCATCCTTTCACAAAATATCTGAAAGGAAACTTGCGCGGCTATATGAACTGAAAGCCCTCTCTGTCGGAGAGCTCTTTGCATTGGCCCCACGTGCAGCGGTGAGTCAGTTTTGCTATAGCTGGTGAAGTATTTATTGGTAACTTTTTCAAATGTACTCGTGCGGTGGGGGCGAGGTGTATATGTCCTCACGCAGTGGCCACGGTGTGATTCTCAGAAATGTAGTCGCACACGTGGGAAGAGGGATTCGCCTTCTACAGCTGTGGAGGGAAGAACGTGACCCATCACTGTCCATTTCTTGCGAAAAAGTCTAGTTGGTACCAATCCTCCTTGGTTGGTACTAAAGTCCCTAGATATTTTTCCGTTTTTTGAAACGGAAAAAATATCTAGGGACTTGAGGGTCAGTGTGCGAACTGCACGAATATAAGCCAAGGTCTATACAAATGGGTCGCGAAGCTTCGGGCCAAAAGCGGTTCAGACCCTATTGCCAGCGACATCAGCATGGGGAGTTATGGGAGTGGCGATTGAAGCGCGACTATGTTTGGAGGGAACAAACACTAATAACAAAAAAACCAAATTTTATTCAACCAAAAAATAATTTTTATATTTTACGAACGAGACTTATTTCCGACAAACATTTATTTAGATTCAATGTGCAAAAGGTTTATCAAAATGTATATGCATTATCAAAAATCTTTTTATTGGCGCCCTCTAAAGAATGGCACATGTCATTGCTCTTTGATGCAGTCCTTGTAGTGTTCGGAAAGGCGCGCGTAAAGTTCGTCTGCTAGGAAACGCCCCTTCACGTGTTTAGGTGTTGCGTATTTGCATTCGTTTTTCCCAATCATTTTGGAGTGAACTTAATTTTCGCTGTGCGTGGAGTTGCGAGGTGCGTTATATTGCGGGTGAACACGTTTAGTACCGTGCCCGACGGGCACGGTGTCGTACAGGATGATGCGGCCAACGGCCGCGGAGCGCTTTCTTCAGTACCCACGGAAACGATGTGCTGTACAAGGATGCAACAGCAACTCCCGTACGCCTGGTGTTTCACTGCACCGTTTTCCTCTCATTTCCACTAGGTGAGGCAAAAGTATAGTACTGTTAATACGTGCATGTAGGGGTTGTGTAAGGGAAAGTCATGGTGCTTTGGGAAAAAAAAAATGGGTCTAAAGCTTAACGTTGTGTTACAGTTATCGCTTGATTTTACCTCAGGTTTGGCTCGGAACAAGTGGTGCCAAATACTCTAGGACTTCTCAACGTATCAAAATAGCGCAAGTATTGTGCGTGACTCGGATTGCTTCAAACGATTCGCTTTAATTGTCTATTCAGTGCCATCTCTATTGCATTGAAATGCTTGTAGGGGTCGTTGCTTCCGGCGCTTGGAATGTGCAAGCAATCTTTTCATCGCAGTGCTGTGTTGCGCTGCTCTGTACTGCGCTGCTGCTACATCTTTCCTGCTACGCGCTTTTACTTACTGCCATCCATCGCTTTCTTTTGCATTGATCCTTTTTTTTACTTCTCTATTGCGACAAAATTGCCTAAACAGTGTTACCACGAAATTGCAGGCGTGAATACTGGGTGAAGTTCCGTAGAGGCCCATGTCTACGTGATAAGACGCCGGGACAGCTGCGGTTCAGAGTGGTGTGCTCGCTGCACTTTCGTGAATCGGCATTCCTGCGGCCCGGTTTCCTTCGTCGAGACGCAGTGCCTACCATATTTCCTGTTATCGGTAAGTATATCGCTGAGCCGTCTTTCTTGCTACAATATGCATGCATGCACATTTGTTCACACGAAGAACAGTGTGTTTATGTGTAATATAGAAGGATTTATACATCGAGATAATTTATAGAAAGAATTGTCTTAGCAGAACTTTAAAAATTAATTCCTAAGTTAAAAAGATCAATAAGTGCATACTACATCTTTGTCGCAGGCACCCGATCTAACAACCACGACGACGCGTGTGGTGACCGTGGCCAGAATCATGTCCAGCCTTCAAAGACTGAAGGTGACTTTTGTTGCAGCTTTTCACATCGATACACTTAACATAAATCTTTCGTATCGCGTCTGCAGAGTCGGGTTCGCCAGGCCACGTGAGCTCGTACATCCAAGAAAATGCCTTGTCCGTGGGCTGCCAAATGCCTGATGAGACGGCCGCGCGGAAAGTATCCAGTTTAGCAGGTAACCTTGCTTTCTGAAGTTAGGCCAACATATAAAGAGTGAATACACGACTACTATCCTGCAATAAGCCAACCCCCCCTCCCCCCCCCCTTCCCAATAAAGAAACTGCACGGTCGTGCGCAACGAAGGATCACTGCTACCACACACGCGCACGTCCATCACATGGATACATAGCATCTCCCCAGGAAGTCCCAGGTAACTCCAGTTGTAATCTCTGCGCCGTTCTCGTCACCTCTTCCTTTAATTTTCTTTTGTTCATCGTTCGACATGCTATATTGCGCCATATTATCTGCCTCATTCGCAGAACACCGGGACGACGATCTCATGGAGAACGCTGTTCCTGCACAAGAGGCCAGAGTTAACGCGGATCCACAGTCCGCGTTACCACAGGCTCCAACAATCAACTCTGCCCCTGGCGTAGCTGCTGAAGTTTTAAGCAAATGTGAGCATACTTACACGGTGCTAGTCATTTTTAACGCTTGACACTATATGTGTTACGGGTAAAGTCACTTTATCGGCGGCTAAAGGAAATCATAATGTATTTAGTGTGCATGCACATTTTGTACTCGTTTCCATACTTCTTGCTGATTTTGTACAGTGTAATAAAGCTGTATTATGTTTATCCAGGAATAAAATTGAAATGTCATGATTATGGCGTGACAGGCCCTATTTCTTCTCTTAGAAGAAGCACACAAACCACGCAAGCATTACATTGCCTTGATTTATACTTAAGGCACGCGCGCAACCTGCGTATGTGCAAATTTAACATTTAACAACCAAGCAGTGGCGTAGGCAGAAAATTGTCACAGGGGTGGGGGCAGCCAAGTCTGTTCGAGTGTCATTTAAATTCGTGCTCTGTACAAGCTCTGTATCCCATGGCAGAAAATAAAAATTTTGTGGTGGGTGGACACAAGCCCGGTTCCCAGTTTGTCACCCCTTAGTCACACCACTGCAGTCAACGTAATCAACTGATTGCTTTAATACAGCAAGACAAGAATACAGAATAAAGCTTCAGAGAAAATGCAAGATGTTTGCAGCAACACCGAGGCGATTCATACAGCATTATGCTCTAGTCACGAGACTGCACTAGATGAGCTGGCGTTGACTTGAAGCACACTCGCCAGCTCGCGTCGGATGGCAATGCCGTGAGCCGTCAGTGATCAAAGGCCCGCTTAAGCTGATTTGAAGTCAAATTTCGCGCTAATGCAACCAAAATGACGTCACTCATTTACCGGATCTTGCGTCACATCCGGTTTATTTTTTGTTCCGCCGGAAGTGTTCCCTCCTCACAGAGATGGCGCTAAGCCCCGTGAGCAGGTTAAGAGCCGCCATTTTCTGAACGTATGGGCTTCTATGGAAGCTTCGCTACCAGTTACATTTACCTTGTATAAGCAATGAAGTGTTTAAGACTACTACTACTACTACTACTACTACTACTACTACTACCACCACTACTACTACTACTACCACCACTACTACTACTACTACTACTACTACTACTACTACTACTACTACTACTACTACTACTACTACTACTACGAGGGCAGCTAGGTGAAAGACGGGACGAACACTAAGGAAAAATAACTCCTTTAATGAACAAAGTTCCAGAATTCATTTCACTAAAAGATAATATTCTATGACGCCCGAAATCAGGCATGCCCCATTTTTCTTTCGTATTTAAAAAAAAAGATCTTTTTCCTAGAAAGGAAATAAGAGGGCGTTCCCGACTCTGCAGGAAAATACTCTTGAAACTTCAGTCTGCCACGGTACGCCCCCTTCTAACGTGGTTCCATTCTGCGCCTCCCTGTCTTACTTAAATTGCCGAGCGCCTCGTTTCAGAAATGTGTTAAGTCGAGAGTAGCGCGTTCAATGAAAAGTGAAGTGAGCTAGAACACCGGATAAACGTGTGCTTCAATTCAGTAATCTTCGTACGACGGCAGCGGCCGAAGAGACGAACAGAGAACACTCACGGCTATTCCCGCTGAAACGACGCCTGCGCAAGAACGCAACGAATTCTACAGGTACCCGTTAAATGAAAGATTGTAACTCCTACAGCAGAATTTTAGAATGCGAAACCACTTGCGTGGCCCTTTATAACCGACTTGCCAAACGCTGTCATACGAAGCATTCAGCGAGGCTGTGGCGAATTGCTTGGTGTATTCCACGAAGCTGTACGAGTGGCATGAACAACTGTGCAAATTTAGTATAACTGTGTGCGTAACCTGGTCGTGCCAGGCTCGTCGGCAGCCCTGTGTCTGTGCGTGTTCGTGCACAGATGTTTGTTTTGTCGAAGAGAAACCCACGCCACGAGTGCACTGATGCGCATGTCATAAGCGTCATTTATTGGGGAATTCATATAGGGGGTCGATCAAAGCTGGGCGAGAGCCTCACGAGCGATAACTATACGTTTGTGGTGTGCGAATATTCGAAAATTTTGCATAGCGAATCGAATAGCGTTCTATTCGATTTGGGACTCGAATCAAATTGTGAATATTCGAAACACGGAACATTTTTCGCATAGCTGACGCGTAGTCAACGCCGACAAGAAAACTTCAATGAAACGAAACGTGGGTATTACGAGGGGTTATTTTTTAATCATTGAACTTCAGCGGAGCTTGTAGTCAAAGCTTTCATGGGACTGTGGAACTGTGGAAGCCATATTTATTGCAGGGTCTAGACGTTGGTGTTTCAAATTTGGGCGCCGCGGAAGCGAAAGTGTCAACAGTCTATTGTGTTCACGACTTCATCTCGCTGCCGATATCGTCATGATATCAGTTGGTTGTGGGCCTCAGTCTTTGAAAGGGTGGTACGCTTGCAGTCTGAACGCGCAGGTTTCGGTTACAATTCACAAATTAATCCGTCGATCTTTTTTTCTTTGAACTTGTTCGTTTCTCTATCGATAACGACAACGACGGCCATATTTGAGCATCCCACGAAGCTGGATATATCGTGTTCTAACACGCAACGGTGCAGCAGCGGTGAGAGTTCTTCTGCACTTCAATTCAAACACCGGTATATAATGATCCTGATTCAGCAGATCGTAACGGATGAAATGGGTCTAGACAGAAAGTGGGTCCCATATAGTCCACAACCTGCAATTAACAGGACTTGAATAGCGTATACTTGGTGTTCTCCCATTCGCGGTCCATTAGGACAAGCGATACCCCCGTAGAAACGAAACGGCGCTCTATTCTACTTCAAGCACGGGGCCGCAAATCACCGTGCAGTGCATAAAATCAAGTAAAAGAAAATGTGCTCCTGTTTTTTTTTTCTTTGCAAATGAAAGTGAGTTCGACATAATGGACTCGGAAGCAATAAACCACGGAAAGCAATAAAGAAGACTTACGGAAAGAAACCGGCTGTATTCCGCCTTCCAACCTATCGATAATAAGTGTCCGTGCGTATACTAGTGAAGTGTTTCTCATCAAGCCCTTAGAGCACATTCCTGGCATCGGTCCACGATGATCTTCCTACCAGAACGGCTCAAAAAGGGAAGATTCGAAGGCCCGAATGAGTGTCAATGGAATTCGTTCTTGATGCTTTCGGTTCTCAAATTGTTAACGCTCATTTAGTATTTATTTTTCGGAAACCGTACACTACGCGATATACAGAAGCCCTAGGGCGTGGATATTTGATTTTCCTTTTACTCTTAAATCTTAAAGTTTCATTTCATTCTCTTATCGAAATAAGAAGTGGTCAAGTGCTTAAGCACTCTTCTATCGCAGCACTCATAATCGCGCTCGGAACTAAAGCGCGTATGACGCAATGTATATGGAAGCCCTCGGATCGCAAGCTGCGAAGAAAACTTTTGCGGTTGCTGCTTTCTTATCAAGTCTCATATTGCATACGAAATAGCCCAATTTTCGTTCACTGAGTGTTTAACGTCCCTTTGCCATGAATTTGAGCGGGGCTTACTGGTGCAATAGCTCCCACCATGACTGCTTGCAGTCACAAAGAAGAAAATCACTGTGTACGCGGGCAGTCAACAAATGTCTGATGCATTTCGATGGAGGCGAAATGTTGAGGCCCGAGCATTGTGCGATGTCGGTGCGTGTTAGGAGCCCCATGCGGTCGAAATTTCCGGAGCCCTCCACTGCGGCGCCTCTTATAATCGCATCATGGTTTTAGGGCGTAAATCTCTAGAAATCAATCAATGATATCGCTGTCAGAGAAGAAAGGTAATTTCCATTTTTTTTTGGAAATTCGCTTACACATGCATGAGGAAGAGGAAGAGAGGAAAGGTGGCGAGATCAACCATACCCGCGCCCGGTTTGCTACCCTACTCTTGACGAGACGATACAATGAGAAGGGTTAAAGTAGAGAGACGTGCCACTGTATGGGTTGAACCTGAACTGCAAACAAGGAACCTTGCTTAGAAGGCGTTTTCCCATATTTGTGAGATGCGTGCTTAGTTACTGCAGCCACGTCGTCTTAATTCTCGGTCACTTCCGTCAGAGCGTGCCTATATGGCCCTCTTGTCCAAGCCTGTCGTTGGTTCTAAAAAGTTTAATCATATTTATCTATGTTAAAGCTCCACTGATGTAGCCAGAATTAAGAAATTTGCGCGTTACCTCCAACCAAATTATATTTGTTGCTACCTGCATAAGTTTCTTTTCAAACACGCTTAAAACACTTATTATACAGAGCATACAGGAAAGAGCTGACGCATTCATGAGTGTTCCAAGAAAATGTAACAACAACCGCACACTACGCCTGAATACACCTTTTTATGTCCATACACGATGCATTTTTTTCGCAGCCTCCTTCACTACTAGTATCAACGCCCATAGCATCAATATAGAACTACGATTGAGGCCGTGCGATGCCTAAAATAACATCTAATGCATTATCGAGCTGTGCGGAATGGATGGCACTGACACGCAGGATTTTTTTTCTTTGAGCTAGTACTCGCGCTGTAGACGTACAATTCCCTGTCCGAAGGTTTTTATATGGTTGTTTAGTTCCGCGGAGGTCGCCCCAAATTTACATAAAGCAGAAGGAGGAGAATCTATAGGATAATATAAAACTAATATAGAAGTTCAAAAAACCAGGAGGCCACCATGCAACCCGCATTTGACGCGATGCTTGACGACATTCTGACATTCTGGAATCGGCAGATATTGCAAGATTTCATTTAATGTCGCGCCCTCCGAAATAACGCCTCGTCTGATATATGCCGTGTCACATTTCTTTGCATGTTCCACGAATTTGTGTCATATTCCACAAAAAGAAAAGTGCATCTCCTAAGCTGAGCCGTTGCATTGCCTCGTTGAATATACTAGTTCTAAAAATGTTTCCGTCGCAGACACGTGCGACGCGACATTCCATTTTCTTCCTCACAAGGTCTCTTTGCATATCAGCGTCTCTCAGTGAGGGATTCCATCTTACCGCGCATTTCATCTGCGCGTTGCCGTATTCTGGCTTCCCACTAACATTCGTGTGCCCGTTCTTTCGTTCTCATTGGCAAAATCTACTTTGCATATGGTAGCTTTCCAATGAATGTGGAACTTAAAATGGCATGGTTTTTTTTTTTCGCAATTTTGTTCCGTACGACGAAATGTTTCCACATTTTCATAACGACCGCAGCCACCACCTCGCTACGATAAGCTTTCACCGAGAACTTTTTTCGCTCGCGTCTCTGTTGCCGTCACATTTTGAAACTCTTTCGTCGTTCTTTTTGAACCCGACGTCAGCCGTTCCCCCAGCTGTGAGCTCGTTTACGGTGAGAGGCGCAAGTAGTTGGAGGGAACGCTGTCAGCTGCTCAAGAATAAGTATACTTTGCGATTAACAATACTTCGACATAGTAAGCAACTGCGTTGCCTGTCGTCTCATCCGAAGTACACGCACCGACATCGCCAGCGGGAACACCCTTAGCAAGTGGCGAAGCACGGGCTGTAAACAAAAGCGCTGTGTCCTTAGGGCGCCTTATTTCAAACTACAATAAAATGTCAATCTGGCAAATTAGGGGCCTGGTATATCGGGCAAATTAAGTAGTCTCTTATACGGATCGCTCTGCCGGAACCGACGACAGACGTACCATTAAGCATGAGCAATAAAACTATAACTAACCTAGCGGTGAAATTTTCTGACTAAACAAGTTTCATTTACCTCATATTTTGTTCACCCTAACCGCAATAACTTTCTGCAGCGCAAAAGCCCACTAGTAGCAATTTTCGCGCATACAGCAGAATAGAGCCCTCCGAGATTTCGCAACTGAGATGAAATGTGGTTCGGGGTAGCTATTGCTAACCAAGTCCATAAGGGCTTTCCATCTCAGTTGGCTGAGTTAATTAGGGCTTGCTCTATAGAAGTCAGACAGGCTTTCCGTCTGAGTTCCATCAGTCACACTGTTTCGGCATTTCAACGAGTGCGGATGGTTCACATAATTTGAAGTCTCTCTGTCCTTTGAAGAGAGCGCGGACACGAGCCACACATAGAAAGAAAGTTACTGACCGCTGTGAACACGTCGCAGGCTTTGACCCCTAAGAACAGCCACATGGAGATGTTGCGTAAGGTCTGGCAAACACCAGAACTCCCTCGAGCTTTTTCCAAATGGAGATTGCGATGTCCCTTTTAAAATGATGAAATGTGGTAGCAGCGCAGTCAATGTTAAGCTTTTCGTAAGAAATGGTTCTCTGATTATGTAATTCTATAGGGAGTGCGCACACGTGTAAACATTGTGTGTGTATGTATGTATGTATGTATGTATGTATGTATGTATGTATGTATGTATGTATGTATGTATGTATGTATGTATGTATGTATGTATGTATGTATGTATGTATGTATGACCTGGGAAAGAGAGACGACAAACGTGTGAAACATAACTAAAGTATCGGTATAGGTGCCTTCCTTGGACTTTGAGAATGTGTAGTGTGTCGTACGTTTCGTACGAACCACCAGTTCGTTTAGTATATGCTATGGTTTGCCCCACCTGCACAGTCTGCTGTTTCCTTTTTTAGTGTCAATCTTCCCGCTGCTTTTCTTTCGCACATTGCTCGTAAACCTTTATATGGCAGTCAGCGCTTACCCCTTCTCCCTGTCGCCGTCCATTCACAACTTTCGCGAAGCATTCTCCAAGATTACGTGTGACCAAGCAGCCTAATTAGCCACCTCTTACGTTGTGAGCTACTCGGATCTTATGCTACGAGTGATAACTGACGCGGCGAGAAAAGATTGCTCACGTCCTTTGTGATTGTCGTATAGGCACTGTTCTCAGCGACAGCACGCGTTGATGATCGATCGTCATCTGAGCAAACAGTAGCGATAGAGAGAGAGATAGAGATTGAGAGAGCTCCTTATTGAAAAAAGAGAATTCTACCGGCGTAGGAATGGGTCTCTACATGCCAATTTTTGGGGATTCCGGAACGACAGTGTCTCCCAGCAGAAATCCACGAAGGCTCTGCTCAAGTCTCTTCGAGCAACGGTCCTCGTTGACCGTCTTAGACACTGCTGTGTTTGTGTGCGTGCGCGATTAGATCTTTCTCTTTCTCCCTTTTTTTTCTTTTCTTCCATCTCTTTCCGTCTCTCCGCACCCCTTCCCCAGTGCAGGGCAGCAAACTGGATATTTTTCTTTCCAGTTAACCTCCCTGCCTTCCGCACAACATGTCTCTCGCTCTACTCGGATACTAAAGTACGAAGGAAAGGTGTTCCTCTCCTCCAACGTGTCGTGACTCCTTCCAGCATCCTCCGTCGCGTGTTTTAGATTTCTACGAGGGGCGACGGGGTTATAATGAGTGTGGAAAAATTGTGCGCAAACAACGTCGGCATCTTAAACGAACGAGACACCGAGAGCTCGTTTACAGAGCAGCTGTGCAGGCGCTCCTATCAAGCAAGAAAAATGTGTCCTTACCGTAATTACCTCGAGTGGGCTCTCGCGAAAAAAATGTCTCCCGTACCCTAGAAACGGAGGCACTCTTGTCTTTTCTCCTCTCACTTTTTTCGTCGTGAGCGGGCCTGTTTGTTCTTAGATGTGCAGTTTGGAAACGGAAGTGATTGTGCCTGTGCCCGTGCGACTGCGTGCGTCTAGGGAGCCGCAAACTTTTATTTCCCGCCGTTGTAATGGAGAAGACTGCACGCGTACGGACGGCGGCTGCAGAGCAAAGGGAGCTTGCCTTCGGGAAAATAGAAATAACGCGTTACGAGCAAGCTTTCGTCCTGTCATTCCTTGCGGCCTTTCTGCGTTTACTTCCTGTTGTTTCGGCCGCGCTTTTTCATTATTCACTGAGCAGCCAGTGACGGTGGTTCGGAAGAAAGAGAAACTGCTGAAAGCTATTTGAACAAGAACAGACGAAATCCGATGGGAAATAAGGGGATATAATATCTCACGATCACATTTCTGAAAATTACGAAAAACGCGAACGTCGCCAGAGGCATTCCATGTCTTCCTTTTTTTTTGCCTTTTTGTCGCTTTCAACGATCTGTTCATCACAGGTGGAGGTCATGAGGCCACGCGTTACAACCACACCGAAATTTATATTACGAAAAACAATTCGTGAACGCATCAAATATATCTCTCAAATGCCTCATGTGAAAGGGAAAACTGGAAGTTCTATCACAAAAAAAAAGCTGAGTGTTGATTCCTTCGTGATTCAGCTATCATTCACTGACTGCCCTCGCCGCGTCATCCCGAAAGCGAACAGCCTTCGCGCTATCGCACGGGCCTCAACAACTGATTTATGATCCTTGCTAATAGCGGTGAGTTACCTTGATGCAGGTGTGCATCAGGCTAACTCCCCGCTTGACGAAGCTTAATTACCTTGTGCCGAGTTCGACATTTCTGCAAATAATAATAATAATAATAATAATAATAATAATAATAATAATAATAATAATAATAATAATAATAATAATAATAATAACGGGTGAGAGAGAGAGACAGTGTGTGTGTATGTGTGTGTGTGTGTGTGTGTGTGTGTGTGTGTGTGTGTGTGTGTGTGTGTGTGTGTGTGTGCGTGTGTGTGTGTGTGTGTGTGTGTGTGTGTGTGTGTGTGTGTGTGTGTGTGTGTGTGCGCTCGCGTTCTTCCTTGAATGATCCGTAGTTAATGTTGGAGCGACGATGGACTTTGCCTCGAGGTCGATGGTACACTGCGGCAGAAAATTATAGCGGCTATGTTTTGGGAGTTCGTCATCATTGATTCTGCTTGCTTGTTGATTCTGCTTGTTGATTCTGTCATCATTGATTCTGCTTGCTTGCTTTTGCGTGCTCGTCAATGTCACTCTAGTGAAGTCATTAGCGTGGATATATATGAATTCATGTGAATTCATCATTGTTTATGATTACATCTTGTCAGGTTTATTCGGTGTTCAGAGACTCAGATGGTGTAGTCAGTTCAATCTCATACCCTTCACGTTGCTGAATAAGCCAAATTCCTTGTGGCATTAGTTAGCTTACGCTAGAGATTAGATATGTGTGCTCGCATCCCTCGTAATAACACATCAGACATGCTCACATCTGCATTCGCAACATTGTGCCTACGTGGTATGCATATGGCGCTCTTGCGATTTGCGTGAGTTACCCGCAAGCTCACCGCGCATCCCTATAGCGTGTTCCGAGTTGTGTTACCTCTAATATGTTTCGCCAGCAACGTGCCGGCTGGAATGCATTGCGGGCACAAGGAGAGCTATCACAAAGGATTTCCAGAATGCGTGACTATATTTCACGCTTCCTCTTATCAGGGAATTCTAGTAAGACACGCTGTTGGGCTAGTTGGTTCATTGCAATTTAGAAAAACAGCCAAAACGGACGCACACAGGGATATGAATTTTCCCAGCCTCTATCCTGTCCTCTTCATTTTCCTGTGTGCGTTCGTTTTGGCTGGGTTTTTTTTTTTTCTTATCAAGGAGGTGACGAGAATTTAACACCGGACACTTCTAACCTTTTGCAAGAGTGAAATGCTGTTCGATTTTTATTTTTTTATTCTAAAGCTTCATAACATTGCAATCTATTTCTTTTCCTTCAATCTTCATCCACGAGCACGTAGGATAAGAGAAATAGCGGTCACGTCCGCTCCACTCGATTCAAGCGGCGCTGCAGCAGGAGGTGGTGCAATGATACTTGTGTGTACGAGGCTCCCATGGCAGGTCATTATGCTGATGTAGAGCGCAGCAACAGTCGTTCGTGGTCAAGGCACGCACGTAACACGCATGAGCTTACGTTGCATTGTTGCATTGCACAAATATGCTGGCGTCCAGTTGTAGGCACATTCTTCTTTTCTTCGTTCTTGTTTTGTTGCTCTCTTCCTTTGTATCCCGCTTCAATTTCACTTCCCCGTTCAGAGGCTGGACACCCGTTCAAGGTCTTCACGTTCCTTGTTTGAGCGTTAAGTTTGTTTTGAAGAAGCATTTTCAAGCGAATAGCGGATACGGCAGTAAAAGTAAAAATGTAAAATTTCTGTTGTCAGTATTCTTTTAGTATACATAAGTCATTTCGTAAAAGCGACAGTTATTCGAAGTCTGCAAACGCAGCACACACGGCTTATAGCTTGGCATTTCCTCAACGTGCTACAACGCACTCAGGTGGGTTAAGCGAAAGTTGCTGAGATAGATCGAGAATGTCACTCAGACCTTTGTGAGCGACATGCATCTACCTAAAGCTCAATTTCGACCAAATACCTCCACTCGCTTAATATATACTCACTGAAGCATATCCAAAAGTCCATGAACGCTTCTTCCAATTTCCTGGAGTCGTTTATGTTTCAGTAAGACGGAAAGACAGGCTAGCTGTTCTGGCTTTATAGTTAAAATTTCTGTTTATATTTGCATAGGAATCTAGGTGCACGAAGTGACGTATTCTGACACTACCTGAAACTTTCGATTTTTTGTTTATTACAACGTATATGTAGTCAATAACAGAGCCGAGAACGTTAAAGTCTCTAAGAAACTACCGTCTTAGACTGAAGCGACTGTGAGGTGCCCTTGTGAAACGTCGGCTTACGCGGTGCCCAAGGGGGTGGATCTATTGTTTAGGGAAGTTCCCGTTGAATGAACAAGATAACTTGTCAAAAGTGGCGATAACAGACTTCCGAGTAGAGCGTGCTTAACGAGGGCGGCAACGTTGCACAAACGTTAGCAGGTGCACAAAAGCGCGGGAGTTGAAAACTCGTCTCAAGTGACTCGCATAGTGCTGTCAAAGCGTTCTTTCGAGCATGGGAAGGCAGCGTCGCTGCTTCTGTGCATCGCGAATATACGCCGCCTTTGCGAGTAATTGCTTCCGGTGCAGTAAAGGAGTTGCACTCAGCAGTGCTTGCGCCATTTTTCTAAAGGCACACTGCCTAGAGCGTTGTTTACCTAACCCGATAACCGTTGCAGGACAGCCGCATTCACAAGTGAGAACACAATGGAAGGGCCCTACTTCTCTAGGAGCCACGCAGAACAAAGACGTCTACTGAGAATAAACTATTTCGACGCAGCTCCTTGTGCGACTGGCCTGTATAGTCTAATGATAGAGCACAGTTTAATTAAAGTAGACAGTAGGACAATTGGCTAGGGTGCCGGGCTCGTACGCTGAGGAGTGTGCTGCCGATGGCGTCGTAGTCATTTAGTCGTTTATTTCAGTGTTCTTGCCCGCAATATAAATAAGTAGGTAAGCAAGGTAGGTTTTGCATCGACACCCCATTCAACGCACATGGCAACATTCTTCTCAGTGCTGCATAGAGCCGTTGTTATTTTTGTTTTATCTAAGAACAAAGAAGATTGTTGTTATAGCCAAACTTAGGCAAAGCTTTCAAACTTTTGTTGTCGTAAAACATGAATCTCTTAAAGGTGCGTAATCGTGGTACACTTTGCCGCGCTAACATTAGTGCCATAATTACAGCATGTGGCTCGTTGAAGGAAACGCCCTCAGCCATGAGACAGTAATTTCAACGGTCAGCAGGTCGTTCCGATTTTGTGCACCTATGTATGTATGTATGTATGTATGTATGTATGTATGTATGTATGTATGTATGTATGTATGTATGTATGTATGTATGTATGTATGTATGTATGTATGTATGTATGTATGTATGTATGTATGTATGTATGTATGTATGTATGTATGTATGTATGTAGAACGTTCAGGCAGTGCTCGAGGGGAATTACCACGATCGTACATTATCAGTGCAGGTTCTGCCTACCCGCTAGCGCTAATCTTTGAAACGTGCTGCGCTGCCTCTCCACTCTCTACATTAATAAGCAATAGAAAGGGCACTGAACGCTTTGAGGCGCTTACTAAGGAGTTAAACCGGGATTACAATGGCGCTTTCTGTGAACCCACAACTTCGAACTAAACACAAACACACGCGGGCACATACTCCACACAGGGCCTGAAGTTTTCTGCAACTCGCACGGTTTCGCACTGCCTTCGGGAGCGGACTGGTCGACCATCGTGACACCGAGAACAAAGCGCACCGCCGCCACAAGGTCGACTAAGACAGCTTCGATGAAAAACAAGGGAAAGAAAAGAAGTTCACGCGAAAAAACAAAAGGACCGGGTCTCCTTCGTACGCGAAACCCGTTTTCCGAGGCCCCGGAGGCCAAGCTTCCTTTCTTTTCAGCCTCCATCCTCCATTCCGCCCGGTCCTCTTCGTTACAATGACGGGAATAAAGTTTGCGCCTCCTTGTCCTTGTGCACAGCTCCATGAGCACAGAAGAACGCTTCTCTCCACACCGTACATCTTGGAGCAGGCAGACTCTTCGCTGAGACAAATGGAGAGTATCTAACAAAACAGCTTAGACACTGTTCTAGTAAGAATCAGCACCAGTCTCCAAGACTGCCCATTTCAGGCAATTACGATAGAGGCCCATGTTTCTTTTGCGTGAGAGTCAGCCGCAGAGCGAACACGCTGGCAAGCGGAACTTGTGGTGTCGCGCCGGTGTGAAACGCTATATTGTTTTCAAGACGACAGTCTTCCTTGGGATACTTGAACGTACAAATTTTGGTCTGTCTTCTTGTTTGTCAATCTGTCACACGATTCAGTCACCCTGCCAAAGTTTATGCACTTGCCTAACGCCCAGCCATCTTGAACTGGTAGCTGCGTTCATACTTGCGAACACTGTCGATCAAAAAGCAAATATTACGCATATCTCAGGCGCAACATCAATACGTAAGTGCTAGATAGTGTGTTACGTTACGAAGCAACACGAACGCGCACGCACGTGCACGCACTCATACGCACACACACACACACTGGCGCTTTTGAAATGCTGGCGCGCTTTGCACCTATGCAAATTTAAATGACATGGAAATTCGCTACTGGCTCAAGCTACAGGTTTCTCGTTGGGGAGCGGCGGTAACTACACGGTTACTGTATTATCACAACTGGAAGCAGAAGTGAGGTTCACTTTTCTGGAACCTCGCTGTTTAAAAGTTTGACCCGTAGCTTTTTTTTTCTTTAAACAACTCGCTTTTTCTGTCAGCCGTCATTGAGAACACCATGACATCGGATCTCATAGTCGCCATCATATTTGGTGTGCGTGTGTTATAGAGACCTAAAAGAGGTGGTCACATGAAATATGATCGCAGCTATTTTTGGCGAGGAAGTGGTGGTTGAAGCCTTCTACACCAGGTATTCGCCAGCGGCTGCCTGGTGAATATGAACTTAGTAGCATATGGTGGTAGAGCGCAAGTCGAATTAAACGTGAAAGAGAGAGAGGGGGGTTAAATTAAAAAGGGTTCATGCAAAAAGGGACGATTAGGAGGGATCAACCTAAAGAGAATTAACCCTGAGTTAAGCACCTCTTCGATAAGCGGAACTATACACAAGGACGGTAAGAAAATGAAACAAATAAAGCGTTTTGCAGATGACTTGCGCTGCTCTAATCACCGCTGGCATATTCCAACTTTTTTTAACGCCAATTTATCGACATCCGACGCCAACTGAAGCTTTCGTGAGGTCATGTTTTTATCTGCATGTTCTTCGTACAATATACAATTATGTTCATGCTATCGTGAAACCTTGCAACAGGGTCGGTGAGCTCATCAATCTGTCGAAACGGAGCTTGAATGCACTGCTACCCTGTCTCTGTCAAAGCAGACAAAATCAAGAGAATTGATTGATTGATTGATTGATTGATTGATTGATTGATTGATTGATTGATTGATTGATTGATTGATTGAAATGTACGTGGGTACGCCGGAAATCACTTTTTGTGCTTGCAGGAGTCCGAGGCAAGGATCTACCCCAAAGACAGACGGTTTACCGCATTACTCCAGTAAGCTGCGGGGAAAGATTGGGTAAGAGCAGCCCGCTTTTCTACTTCAGCTCTCACAGCAGAAATAAGGGTTAGTAGGGTCATCGGTTCCATCAACTGAGTGGCGAAATACATCTACTAGTTTCTACACACCTATCATTGTATATACGAAGGTGATTGCTGGTACTCGCCAATATTCGTTAATGTAAATTAGTGCTTGCAAAAGTTCTTGAATGATGTCTGTAAGGCTGTCCTTCCCAATTTGCGCACTGATGGCAGACGTAAATAAATTGTTATTTCTTCTCAGCTTTTTTTAAGTATTCTCCAATCACTATGGCGACATTACGTGGGTGTGATGCGTTGCAGTCATGTTTCGTCTGCCACGAAGAAATCGCTGTTGCGTCTATAATTTACTTATTTATAAACAATGCTACTTGGGCACTTACTCGCACCAAAAATGGTGCACTACTCGGATGCTACGTGATTTGCGTTACAGTCATGTACACTTACGCCGACTACAGTCAGATCTTGTATAAACGCTACATCAAGTTTCACTCGTATCCGAAAGCTACAGTAATCTTGATTCTGCGCCGAGAGATGGCGGCACCTGAAAGCGAAACCGCACTCCATCTTTCAGTTAACTCCCTCCGCGTTCAAGACAAGCACTTGGACGCCCCCGCTCGTTTATCCCCGAACTCCTTTCCTTCCCGTGCAAGTACCTTTCCCCATTCCATCTGTCGTTCGCTCCCCTCGATCCTCGTTTGTTGTCGTAATGGGATCTCTCACCTTTCCTTTCCTCCTGTTCTCTTTCCGCATTCCAACTGCGGGCTCCATGAACGCACCTTGAAACGACGACAAGCGGTCAACGAGAGAGTACCGCTCGCTCCTACACTTCAGTTTACTGGCCGCGGCGCTTTGATAAGGTGTGCCTTGATGCGTTAACTTGACTGATTAATTATCACCTGTTGTCACCGTCACTCAATTACATACGCAAATTACAGGGGCCTCATTATGTGCCCGTACGCTATGGCGCAACGCCATCGGAAAGGAAAACTGGAGCAAATTTTGCGGTAATTTATGGAGACTGCTTTCCAGTATTCCCACGCACCGTCTCATAGTGACTGCCTGTGACATTGCACTACATGTGCTTCCTCTCTCTTTATCTCCACTTTTAAATCTCCCCCGTCTCTTTGTGCAGGGTAGCATACCGGTGTTCCAACACTAGCCTAACCTCCCTGTCTCTTCCCTCTCGGCTATTATCTTCCTTCCTTCATGGATGCCACTTCGTTTCCGTTATTTGCAGTTCGCGTTAAGAATACGTGAACGCTGACATACGACTTGCTGCTTTTTTTGAGTAGTTCACGAGAGCAAAGAAGAATATTTGAAGCCGGGTAGACGTGCTTATATTAACGCGAGGATTAACTCGGCGGACATTATACCCTTTTGTGCAATGTCCGCAAGTTCTCTCCCATTTGCGTAAACAGCGTGCCGTCGTAAACAACGTGGCATGCGTACACAAACAATTCTGAAAAGAAGTCGCGTGCTTCTAAGCGTTTTGTTTTCAATTTTGTCGTCGGAACTCCTCTGGGATGAACGTGTTTTCTTGCTGCCGCTATAGCTACTGCATTCAGTAAGCGCGGATTCGCATGTCGCTGTTTATTTCAAAACAAAGGACATGGCAGCTGTCGTCTCTGGAATGTAAACGTTTTACGATAAGCTTACGAAGTGCAAGATGTCCGTGCTCTTTTTCTTTTTTTTAACCGATCAAAGCGAAAGGGTGCAAAGCATGGCGCACTAAGGCTTTTTCGTGGTACGCTGTTTGTGACGGCGCTGGCCGAGTCCGCAATATTGTTCTGCGTTTGCGAACGCCAGCCTCGCTTCCGAGTCCCGAACGCGAGAACATTTTTTCTCTTTGCGGTCGAAGCGAAGCCTGGTTGACACACGCTTGCCGTTTTCAAGGAAAGGCACGCTTACGCCAACTATGCAGTGCGCCTTCGACGGTTCCTGTGTACATGTATACATGCAGTAGCGAGACATGGAATTTCATAAAGGATGTCGGAACGTTTGAAGGTTTTCCGTTTGCTACTATACCTCCTTGAAATGGACAGCGGATTGCCCTATATCATTGTCAAATAACATGAATGCATGTAACGTGAAGTGAGCGCGGGTTTACTTAGATGATGTCATAAACCCTTCCGCTTACGGTTCAGCTGCGACTATGTCGCCATCAGGAGTTTGCCAAAGCGCTTGACTCGATACATTTATTTCGTGGAGACGATTTTATGCCATTATTTTATCTGGAAATGTCAGCTAGTCTCTTATTTCGGGCAACGTAGAGGCGTCTCTACAAACGTAGAAAAAAAATTTTGCCAAGTAGTGTTTATTTACGTGTCTTGAATGGTACTAGCTGCTAACCTTTGGTGTGACGTTGGTTGACAGTAAAGTCCTTAGCTTTTCCGCTGTTTGTGAAGTAGCGAGAACTACCTCTACCCCTGGCTCCCTCTCACCTGCAGGCCGCGCCAGCCGCCATGTGAAAAAATGCGTACATAGATATTTGGTCCCTTAGCCTAAACCGGCTAATAATGGGTGCAATAAATAAAACAAGGTTACAGTAATTAGCAGTCTCGTACAAACAAGGAAAAGCGAAAGTGTCTCACATATGTTCTTCTTGCTGCCTTTCAGCGGCTCGTTACGATGTCCACCACTTTATTTGACGACTACTTCTTGTTATCATTTCATCCTTCAGCTTTGGCACCTTGCCCTGAATTCACTTCCTTGAATTGAATAGCGATACTCGTTATCATTAACAGTCGTCACAAGGAAAAACCTGTGTCTATGTATCTAACGAGTTCCCGCCGTAATAAAAAAACGTTTCTGCGTTTTCCTACAATTCAAAGAGGCGGTAAGAACCGAAGTGCAAAATGGCGTTTCGCAGCTTTTCCTAATTACTGGATATGTCCTGTACTTTTGAACTTTATGCACGGCACGTGTACAGATAAGCTCAACGGCCGCTCAGAGAATGCGATTTCGAAGCGCTGTGACAATTAAAAAAAATAACCTGCGTTCGATAAAACACAGTGCAATTACGGAAAAGCATTAACGATTACGTCGTAATTACCGTTGTACGCCACTGTGGCTACCAATGTTCCGACCGGATGGAAACGGAAGTCCAATGGTTTTCAATGGATTCTGTCCGCGTCATCACATACTTCGGGGAGAAAAATGTAATTAGGGCACCCAACTGCATATACTCGGTTCCTTAGATAACACACTCTCCCTAATGCAAAATAAAAGTGTGAAGTGTGAATGGGTAATTACAGGGATACTGCAAAACCCCATTCTCTTTCTTTTTCTTTTTTTTGCCATCGCGGTGCGGCATTACCATTATTTTTTCTTTCTTCTCACGTTTCCATGACGTCATTGTCAATACACAGCCCTTGAGCGGCTGCCCATCTGAACGATGGGTTCGTAGTGATTATGTGTTCGTTGTTTTTTAGTACGATACCTGCAAACGCTGAGGCATGGCGCACAAGTGTGCTTTGGTGCCATCCCCAATGTCTGCAATTGTATATCGAAACCTGTAAACATTTTAGTTTCTTGTTCGTCGGGCTTTCTCGTGGTGATGGCTTCATTTCTAAAGAGAGCGGGAGCCAAACTTCACTAATCAAAATTTAATTGCCGTACATATAACCGATGGACAGTTAGAACGACGGAATGGATACCAAGAGAGGGCAAGCGTAGCCGCGGACGACAGAGAGTAATGTTGAATTCCAATGGCGGAGTCGGAGCAAGTTTTTCTGCTCCTTTCGGAGCAAGTGTGTTCCAATGACAGAGTGAGGACGGGAGTCGAGAGTTCCAATGAGAGAGCCGGAGGGGATTCAGAGCGGGAGTTGCTCCGTGGAGCAGTAAAAGCTGCTCCGTCAAATTCGGTGGAGTGGACCGGAACTCTGCGTGACGCATTTCCTTTAACGCGCTTGCCTGCTTGGGGGCGCGGCGGCGCCGCCGGTCGCGACTCGCGAGTTGTGGTAATGGTGGACGGCATGGGCTGCTCAGGTGCTTCGGCAAAGCGGGCGGCATTGCTTCTGCTACTCGATAGCGACAGCTCCGAGTCGAAAAGCTCAAGTTCCCGCACGAGTGATTCCTGGGACACTGACAGTGACGCTGAATCTTACGCTTACGAGCGGGAATTTGAGATGATGTTCTGCAAGAGACCACGCGCAAGGTACCGTGGGTAACTCGGCAGCTTTCGCCTTGCTCCAGCGGCGCGGGTTCCGTTCCAGTCGCGGATTTGGATGATTTGCTCTACGCCAGAGTCGAGTGCTCGCTCGCGGAGTCAGTCGGCTGCTCCGACTCCTCCATTGGAATTTAACATAAGAAGGGGGGAGGCCCCGCCACGGTGGTCTAGTGGTTATGGCACTCGGCTGCAGATCCGAAGGTCGCGGGATCGAATCCCGGCCGCGGCGGCTGCATTTCGATGGAGGCGAAATGTTGAGGCCCGTGTGCTGTGCGATGTCAGTGCACGTTAAAGAACCCCAGGTGGTCGAAATTTCCGGAGACCTCCACTACGGCGTCTCTCATAATCAGAGCTGGTTTTGGGACGTTAAACTCCAACAAATCAATCAAGAAGGGGGGACGAAATCAAGAAATTCGCAGACGTCAAATGGAATCAGCTCGCGCAGGACAGGCAAGAATGGAGAGGATTGGGAGAGGCCTTCGTCCTGCGGTAGACATAAGATAGGATGATGATGATGATGATGATGATGAAAATGATGATGATGATGATCGCAAATAGCGAATTATACTTGCATAATCACTTGGAATGGCATTTGAGGGTAAATCGAGTTCCGAGACAAGCGGCAACTCACTGGCGTGAAAAATTCGCTGTTCGTCGAGTTACTTTTTACTAGAGCCTATGTGGTATACCTTGCAGCACACGCAACTACAGCGTGTCTGTAGTTTGACCGCATTTTAGATTGACAAGATCAAAAGTAGTGGTCATCCTGAAGGTTCATCCAAAATGCGCAAGTTTCCCAAAATCACGGCTTCGAATTCGTAACTTCCAATGGGTACTAGAAAAAGTGCATTAAATATCACTGCTAACCTTTGTTGCTAAGTCGACTGTGTTTGAATTTCCCGTCTGCCCATTTGTCGCTGTTTGGAGTAACAAAGCTCAGGCGGCTTCAGTTATGCTACATTTACCAGGCAATCAAAAAAATGTATTTTATCTACAATATTTACTTTATATAACGGACATGGACTGCTATATAAAAGGTTCTGCAGAATCCATATATAGGGGACATTTCAACGTAAACATGGCTCTTGACAATACACCGTTGAAGCTTAACAACGTTAACAAAGGTTAAATGGGGCATTCACGATATAAAGATCAAACACTTCAAAGAACGAACACCAGTCAACTTATGCCTGAACATTCACGAATAACTATGATAAGCTTGAACCTTGCACCCTTACGTTGTCACAATGCTGGCGTTTTCCACGTACGTGTCGCAGCATGACGCGGTCGACATTAAACTTTGCATTTGCTGTCTCTGAACGTTTTCCACTTGTGTATTTTCATTAGCCCTAACAAAAACAAATAAGGTCATAACGTCAAATCGAGATTTATCTATAATTTGCTCGACTACCACGTGTAGACAATTTTCATTTGAGAGTTTTTAAATGCAATTTTCATCAATTTCGGAGCTCGCGTCGCGGCGGCAAAGCGAAGCCTGTAGTCTTCTCCAACGTCGCTTTGAGTTCGTACTTTAATTTCCTCGCTCATCAAGTTCAATCATCAGATCACATGCTTCAGAACGGGACAGGCCACATAAAAGGAATGATTCATTCCCTTCTTTTAGACTGAAGACTAATTTGCTGTGATCTCCACAATTCCCCGAGAGCTATAGCCCGTAATTAGCCGGCTCATGGCGAGACATCCAGAGCGTCCTTCTAGAAAGAAAAATGGGGAAAATCTGGCACGGTACAATCATTATTAAAGTTTACTGAACTGTATGTAATGTCAGCTCGGCCTTAATTGGTGTCTACATTATGGTGATTAAAATAGATGCGTGTCCAGAGCTTTGATCTTGGTGGAATCTCTTCTTTCCCAATGGTCGCGTCACTATGGAGCGGTATTTGACTCAGCAAGGGTCATCAAACTTAGCTGCACTTATCATTCTAGTTAAATGCCCCATTGGCGATGGGTGGTTAGCAAGACGCACAAAATATTGTCTCTTGGGAAAAAAAAATCAGGGTACAGCGTAGAAAGCGGCACGGGAAAATCACGCACATAAGACTACCATATGGGTATAGTGATTTTCAACCAGGTTTAGAGACATTCTACAGTTTTATCAGAAACTTTCAAACAGTATGAATAAAAGAAGTAAGGAAGTTTTTGTTTGACCTTTATTGTCGGTCATAGGATGGATGCTCTGTTTTAATATCGCATCATGCGACTGGGTTACACCGTTTTTGAAAGAGAGAGAACAGAATAACGGAAGCTAAGCAGATAACGGAAGCCAAGAACCTTCAGATAACGGAAGCCAAGCAGCATCAGTTTTCTATCTCTACTATGAAGAGAACTCGGGATGTTGTTAAATATTGTTACTATGCGTTGGAATAGTTCAAGTGTTTGGCGTGTCCGCACAATATCTCTCGTTCACGTTCCAGTTAATCACGTAATTCTAATCCATCGTCATGTGAGGATAAATTTTGCGAAGAAAATGAGAACACGTCGCGAGAAGCATTTTCTGACATAAAGCAAGAATAACGTTCAAGACTAATGACCGTATCTTGTAAATTGCCACCTTGAGCGTCTTGATTACATCCATGGGATCGGGAAAAAAATGCAAAGGCTCCCCCTGTGCAAATACAGTGGTTATGGCACTCTGCTGCTGATTCAAAGGTCGCGGGATCGAATCCCGGGCGCGGCGGCTGCATTTCGATAGAGGCGAATTGTTGAGGCCCGTGTGCTGTGCAATGTCAGTGCACGTTAAAGCAACCCAGGTGGTCGAGATTTCTGGAGCCCTCCCTTACAGCGTCTCTCATGATCAGAGCTGGTTTTGGGACGTGAAACCTCATAAATCAATCAGTCAAAAAGTGCGTCGAAGATTTTCTGTGCAGGCGGGGTTCTTCTCTAACTGCGTATTTTGCTGCAAGGTCGAACGTATGTCGGGGAAATCAATGTGATTTGTCCCCTTCTATGATACAGCTTTCCCTGTTGTCCTGGTAGTCAAATCTCGCTCATTTCCAGAATTTCGCATAAGATAATGAAGGTCTTGTGTAGTGGCACAGGTCTATGAGGTTATAAATTAGGTAAGAGATAAGGAAAGGGATCTCTGCTGTCAAAGCTTCATGAGAGCTGTGAACATCGATATTTTTGTCTAAGGAGCAACACCGATGTCAGCGGACAACTTCTCTTATTTACCTCATTGCTTACTTATATGAGGAGGCATATATACTAATTGCAAGATCAAATCCTGCCACTAGTTAACGCTGTAGTCAGTTCTTCATCAAAGTTTGTAAGTGGTACCACCGCAAATTGCTGAGATATACACTCTCCTCGAGATGCGTTCCTTTCCTCCTTGAAATCTCCGTTTGATACATTCTTCTGCCATATGAATACAACTTTATAGAAACAGCGCTGCAGGTTTGTTGTGGATGTTGAGCTGCTTATTTACGAAACCTAGAGCAAGGTACGAAGACTAGAGAAACATTCTCCTTTGAGTACAGGTTAATGCGTCCAACCGCAGCCCGGGTGAAGGAGAGGCTTATTGGTATGAATGATGAATGAATTTTATTGCTCACAATTGTTACATAAAGTTTGCACACACTGTGTGGACCCATAGCCATAGGCTAGTTTGGGATGTGCGCATACATATTAAGTAAAACACAAATTCAAGATAGTGGTTATAGCTGGTCAGTAAGGAGTGTTGGTATCAAAAATTGGAGCACGGGAGGAAGGGGGGGAGGCTAAAAGGAGAAAAAAACAAACAGGTCGTGCATTCATGCGCACGTGGTTCTCGCGCGAGTGTGTGTGTGTGTGTGTGTGTGTGTGTGTGTGTGTGTGTGTGTGTGTGTGTGTGTGTGTGTGTGTGTGTGTGTGTGTGTGTGTGTGTGTGTGTGTGTGTGTGTGTGTGTGTGTGTGTGTGTGTGTGTGTGGTTATTGGCTGGATGTAATTCATGTTTAGACATTGTTGAACAGTAATACGCTGGATGGAACTACGTCACATAATATCGCTACGAAGCGACCATAATCCTAGGTGGTAAGTGTCATACTAAATGATTATGGTCGTTTCGTATACGAAGATTTGTTAGCCGTATGATAATCTAAGTGAGGAATCAACATAAACATATTTATCATAATTACAACAAGATGCAACAGCGGATGTTATATAACACAAAGTTTGCGTTGTAATATAAACGAAGATAAAATGGGGACGCAGTTAACGTAAATAAATAGCACGAATAATGGCGCACCATAGCGACCACTGGTACTTGGCTATTTGAACTAAACGAAGTAGTGGTGATGTAGTGGATGCAGCGGTGTTATATTACACAGCTGTCGTGAGCAATGTCAGTGAAGATTTATTGTACGCTCATCAAACATAGATACACAGCAGGGACGTGAAACTGTGCGACCTGCAAGCATTAGCACATAGCTAGCAAGAACTAACGCCCGAAAGAACTTTATGTTGAATGAGAAAAGAAAGCAGGGCAATTACCAACGTTCTGACCATTAGGAAGAAAAAAAAAAAAGAAAAGGAGTAGACGAAACACGAGAAGCCGGACCTTCTATCGAGTGACCCTAGCGAAGCCAGGAAGGGAGTCATGCCGGTAACTTTGGCGCAGGAAACTGTCCGGGCCGGATGTGGCTGCAGGAAAGGAAATTACGTGCCTGAGACTGCAAGAAAGAACTAGAAGCAGAAACGAGTAGAATAGCATGCACACCAAGTTCGGCAGGCTGCAATGAACTGCATTGACCAGTGGATTTCGTAAACAACTGCAAACTTTGACTCTGAATGTGTTGGCCGGTTTGTGAATTATCTGATTATATTGCCGGCTGTCCTCCAAGAGTACATACATAGCCAATGAAAGGATGCAGCAGAGATATGATACTCACGAACTATTTGCACAAGCAATTGGGACGAACATTATGGAGGGGCAGGTGGGAGCATTGCGAAAATGGCGTTTGTTGCGTACAGCGGTCTGTGGCAATCTCCTTTGACAACGTACTCAGTTACGACTTTAGTGCGGTCGTATGGAATTGCATGGCTAAGATTTGAACGCATGCTGCAAAACGGGCAGTGTACTTAGTGTTGTTTTTTTTAACGTCAGAAATCGAAAGCCAACAGTTTCGAAGCAAACAGGTTAACCTGTCACTACACAGCTAAACATTTGCAGTATGACTCTAATCTTATGTATACTATAAGTCATTGCCGACATACTCGAGTTCACACAAGCCAAAGAGCACGCGCCGTGTCCTTTATACGGTGCAGAACTTTCTTTCTGATAATATCCAAAGTAATTCTCTAAAACTCGGCCAAATTGCCTGAAAGACTATTCACCCAATGAATGGCTGTATGCAAGTATATGGGATAGGTGTTTTAGTGCAGTATGAACAAACAATCAGAAGAGATGCTGACAAGCTCGGATGGTTGCAGGTAACCGTGTGCAACAGGCAATCACAAATTAATGGGAAGTACGCTAAGTTGTAAACAAATTATGCCGCTACAGAAATGTTGATGCCAATGTGTGTACTTCTGCGATGAGCGGTAACGGCAATAAATAATAATTGTGCTTCAACTTCCTTTAACGACATATAAACGGCGTTAACCTTTCTATGCGCAACACAGATTGCGATTACGGGACTATGCCGAGCTTAGCTGCATATAACGACAAGGAAACAGCCTTGCCGAGTTTCGTTGCTGTGAATTTCCACAACACCGAAGGGTAGTCGTTGCGCCGGCACTCTACTTGGCATATTATACTGCTCGGGACAGTTCAAAAGGTTTACGATATTTTGTAACATCATCTTGGAGGAATCTTATTGTACGTTATGGCATTGCGTCACTCATATCTTCTAATTATCTGCTTTTAGCATGCATGACCATGTGTTCCCACCCCGAATGTCTTAAAGCTTGCCTCGATGAACAGATCGCTAAAAACGATGTAGAACAAGGAATGTCGCTGAAGCCAACGTTTTGACAAGTGGACTTGCCTTCGTCAGGACGGCAACTCAGGACGGCAACCCCGATAAGTGGACTTGTCTTCGTCAGGACGTTTGCCGTCTTGACGAAGAAGTCTACCTGTCGAAACGTTGGCTTCAGCAACATTGCCTGTTCTACATCGTTCTTAGCGATCGCTTCACCGATTCAAGCCTCCATCTTCCCCTGAGATTCTCTCTAGTTTGGGTTTTAATACTTGCCTGCCACTCATCACGTGGATGCTATGCATGCAGTGTTTGAATGAGCGTAATACCGTCGCACTAATTTTTTACCGTCCAGCCGCTATTACGCGGTAGCAACATGTTTTCCGAAAAAATCATGAAACAGGAAAGAATGAAGTACGAAACGGGCACAAAAAACACCATATGCACAAAGCGATTGCGCGTCATTTAAAGACGTAAACCACCCTTCTCCCAGGTAGTGATCGTCGACATAAGGAGGCATAGAAAATCTAACTACGTTCGGATGAAGAGGCTACTGTCTAACGCAGCCGTTGACGACTAATTTATGGCGGCGCAGCGTCCCTTAGGAGCCCAGGAGTGATGTCGGTGCAGGATTTCACGAATGTTTCGCCAACGACTGCAAAAGTCAAAAGCGAAGACGAAGCAGTCTCGGCGAGTGTGCTTTGAATAGTTAGCGTAGTTATCGCGATGTGCTTCCCTCTAGCAAGAACGAAAATCGTAGGTGAGTGCCTTTCGAGTAGTTAGCGAAGTTATGTCGATTTATTACGTTCCGGCCTCATTATCGGCAACTTAAAGTACCACTGGTGCCGCATATAACCTTCGTCAATCGCCTCGCGAGATAAGTCACTAGTGCGCACATATTTCACCGGTATAGGAGACAAACCCGCGAACTCGTCTCGGAAAGCGGAGCTAATTATCCCATCGAGTCATTCGTATGCAGCTTTCTGGAGACACCCAATGTCCCTTTGCTCCCCAATCCCTGAAAAAAAAAAATGACGACTGCAGACATCGATTAATTTGGCTCTGAATAGATGTGTTGCAACCTGCACGACTCATTACCCGCCTGATTTACGCTCTTGCTTGCTTTGTGTTTACAATGAGGGTAGCTCACGTCTAGCAAATCGCACTTACAGGTTGCGCAAGATATCAAGTCTATAATAAGACAGGCTGCATGGAACATGCGCGCACTCGGTTCAGTGAGGGGATAAGACCACTAAATAAGCAGACGAAAAACTTGGCACAAGTGACTAATATGCGAAGACGAGACAATAGTCAGTATCAGCACATGCGTATCAAGAAAATTCTCATATTATACAGGCAGGTGCAAAGGTCACTAATAAACACGCACTGTGCGTGCTATCTTGTTCTAGGCATACCGCACCTAGTTAGACTACTGCTACGTAGTTAGACATACGTAGTTTCTAGTGCAGGTATGCTTAACACCCTAGGCCGTGAACGAGTACTAGCACTTACGTGCTGCTGTGGGCGTCTGTTCCTATGGTTTCCAAGGCGCCGAAAGACACATTAAAACACCGTGGAGACCACCACAGTCATCTTTTCTCAGAGTCATTGCCCCTCGCTTTTATTCTTGAAAGGTCTGCTCACGCCTACTGGCTAGCCTCAGAAGATTCTCACTGAGTGACTGGGGCAGCTTCGCCACAACAAGGGTGCAACCGCAGAGAAGTCAGCTGTACAGGTGGCGGCCGACACGGTCGTTTCTCTTGCGGTCCTCATTTGGCTTAGCCAAGGAGGTTCCATTAAACGTCCGGAGTGGAAGTCCCTGCAGCCGCCTGCGGGGCCAAGTGAAGCCGGCGGCGGCCACGTTACTAGAGGAAAAATTACGCGGGCCCGCCATAGACGGCAATGCATCAAGAGAGGCGCTCGACTTGTTTTGCAACCTCACGATGAAACCTTGAGACAGAAACCAACCTCATACTTATGCCAATTACCAACGGTGTTTTCTAGTTGAGAAAAAAATTTTCCCGCGTCCGTACTGGGCTGCAGGCGTCGAGGAAAACAAAAGAACACAGCTGGCTCAGAGGTTCTATGCAAATATTACTTGCTGGCTTGCTTCGTCTGTTAGTAGAAACTATGTTTTTGTGATGCGATGTAGCGCAAATACGCGGCACTGTGCAACTCCCAGCTGACGTAAAATGCATTCGTGCCCTTTATTTAAGCATGTATCCAACCCATCGAGTACAGCGCATGATGATGATGATGATTGTGGTTCGGTTAGGAAAGGACGCTGATTTCTGCAGCCCATGTAGGTAGCACGGCTGAGAGTCCGTGGGCGTGGGGGAAAGGGACAGAAAGGGATAGAGAGGAGAGAAAGGCCGTAGTGGAGGACTCGGGAAATTTAGACCACCTGGGGTTCTTTAACGTGCACTGACAACGCACAGTACGCGGGCCTCTGGCATTTTCGCCTCCATCGAAAATGCGACCGCCGCGGCCGGCATCGAACCCGCGTTTTTTGGGTGGCTGCCGCATGCTTTCTGCATGTTGCCTTAACTAACCGCACGCTCTATTTATTTTATTTTTTTCGTATTCCACGTGCGTTCTTCCAAATGGTTCGTTGCTCTTAGCGTTTGCGAAGTCTTCTCAGATCCACGTCTATGAAGACCCGTTGGGTGCGTTCGGAAACCTTTATTTAGTTCTGACTGTAAACGTATACGTAGGAGATTTCTTACACGGGGGACACGCGCCGAAAAGCTTTCAATTGAAGACAGAGGTCGGGTTGTTCGGTGTCACTAGAGCAGAGGTGATCGAGTGGCTGTTTTAAGCTTTCCATCCACCCTTCCGAACACCGCATGTTCTCAGTCAGAAGGCTACGCACTGTATTTTTAAATTTTTTTTCTTCATTTTCGAAACCAGTAGCACGGAGAAACACGCCATATGTGCGTGCTCGCTGCATTTGCGCATTCGTCAACACGTATATGCATAACAAATTCTGCGTCTATGCTCCGGAAAGATGCCCTTCCTCTAAAGTTCGCATACAAACACTGCAGGGACTATCCAATATGTGCATCAGACGCGTGTTTTAGCAGGACTCGAGCCCGTAGCAAATCATCATCATGTATACACGCATCTGAAAACGAAGCACTAGCAAGTACTTAAAGCTTACAGTTAACTTTGATACAGGCGTAGGGATGTAATATATGGATGGGAACGTTTAAAATTGCCCTCTATTTTAGCAAAATGCGCTGAAAACGGGCAGCCGTACGTGAAGAATGTGAGAAAAACTTACACGTGAAATGTTCTTCTAGGGTTCTTATGAACGCGATTTGTGCAGCCGAAAGCGCTGCGCGAAGTCACCGTTGCCTTCTCAGATATTTAGATGCTTAGGAAAAACAGGACACAGTGTTTAAACACCACGAAAGAGCGTCGCGTTGTCTACGCGCTCCGCAGTCTGTGTGGTCGTCTGCTACTGTTTCCCTGAGCAAGATGGCGGCGACGGCTTCACCTTCGGCGGCACGCTTCCACTCCAGAAAAGTAATATATAGCCTCTTTGGGCTTAGCATCGGCTGCACCAACGCGCTCGCACACAACGGCCGTTGCAGCACTTTCATTTCCCGTTGTGTTCGTGGCGCGGTCATAAGCCGATGGGAAGTTGCTCGTTAGAGGGGCCCTTTTTTTTTCGGCTACGATCTTGCGCGAAACCGTGCGCAGTCGGGCAGGGAAAAAGGCTGGCCCCAATTATTTGGGACAGCCCTGCCACAAACCCGCCAAGCGTGTCAAGGTATAAAACTATCTAAAAAAAATTAGTGGTAGTCGAGAAGGAAGCCGAAATGGGCGTACAGTAGCGCCCGCCTTCGATGGACGCAGTTAGCCTCACAGAATGAGCCGAACAATTTAAGAAAGGAAAGCTGCTAACTACCGAATATCCGAGCTTCCTGAAAAATGTCCTAAATTGAAGTTTCATGATATATATATATATATATATATATATATATATATATATATATATATATATATATATATATATATATATATAAGCACACGCGTCAGTAGCAGCAAATTGCCCATGCTCATTATGCGTGGAGGGTAACACATATTGCGATTTACTTAACGCAGTCCTATTATTTTGGGCATAATAAGGACTTGGTTTACAGAATCACGTCTATTTTGACATTGCCTTGTTAGTGCAGGCATTTAAGAGCAATGTAACCTTAAAAGCTAGCCCCGAACAAAGACTGGATCTTGGAAAGCCAATGGGTGCGATGATGGTTGTGAATCCTTTGAGATGTTTCTTGAACACGGAATGTTTCTTGCAGGCCCAGCATCACTGAAGTTCCGGAGCGACCAAACGACTAAACAAACCAGAGTTAAAGTATAGTAATTGCGACTATCTTGATGGTCCTTCAATTCAAAGCTCGTAACAGGGCAGGCATGAATAAGAAAGTGCGGGCAACGGGACCCAATTTTGGTGGAGGTGAAGCAGTTAGCCTTACCATAACGGTTTCTTTCACTCTAGCAGATACTGCCTCCAGCTCTATCTATCAAATACTACACCCCTGCTTCTCAAACAAGCACACTGTGTGATTAGAAAACAAGGATGAAAATAGCTCAAGAATAATCTGTTGTTACTCTCGACGCAACATTTTAAGCTTAACATTTCGGCATGATTGCCTGTCCAGTTTCGCTTGCTTTGGTTGATTAGTAGGGGCATTTCAATGGCTCTTACAAAAAAAGATCCTTCATTTTTCTCACGTTCCGATTCCAGCTCAGTCCCCTCATCAGCGCTAGTGGTGATGGAAATGGACATTTGAAAAATTTTATACGTGTATTTTAAGGCCACGGTGGTAAGAGACAGGCAAGAGGAGTTGCAGGTATGTAAATAATTCACCGCGCACTTTTCCAAACTCTTGCCGGGTTGTTATTAAACCTTGTCCCCACATATTTCGTCGTTAATGTTCGCCTAGATAAGTTGCAGAGAACCGTTTCTCCGTTCTCCGCTGCCCTGACCGAGTGGCGTAGCCTAGCGGGAAAATTTTAACTACAACTGTCATGGTGGCAGTGAGACCGCCACCTTAAAATGTCACTTCCACAAATGGAACGTAGGTGATAACTTACAGCTGGGAGAAAATCGCGCATTTTTGGTGCGTTAAAGCACCTAAACTCACGCTGCGTTACGTTGCGCACATATATTCCCCATTAGTGTCTTGAAGTACCTCAAGTATTTTAAATAATATAATTCATACTGAGCACGAGAAGAGACACTGAACAGTCATGTCCAAACTGTCTTCCTATCTCTCGCAGTGGAGCTGAGACCAATGCCTGCATGACTTTTCGGATCAGAAATTTAATAAGCTTCCGACGTACTTCGAGAAACTTCTTTCTTCTGAGTGAATCGTAGAAAACTGGAAGCTATATATAACACTGCTCTTGACCGTCACGTGGTCCGTGGGAGCCGACCACTCTGCATTCAATAAACGACTGGGCCATCTCGCATGGTAAATTAGATTACTTAGCATGAGTGCGAGCCCTGAAGCTTTCCGATGCTTCTTTTAAAGTACGAAACTTTTCAAAACTATTGCCCCATGCCTGCAATAACTCGGAGCAATTCACGGTGCTGCGAGGAAGATAGCTGGTGCGCTTGGTTTCTGCGTACTGCGGAAAGTGGCGTAAAGATGAAGCAGCCGCATTCCAGAGTGTCTGGATAAAGTGCGCTGTACAAATGCCCAAGTCGTGAAGAACGTTAAAGAAATACATTATTCTACGCGCCACAGAAGTCGATCCTAATGGCATTCTTGAGCCTTCGGATCTCTCTCCCACGACATTTTCAACTTCAGCTGCCCCCCCCCCCCCCCCCTCAAAAAAATAATAATAAGGAAACACCACCGCTAACTCGATTGAAAGCGTATATAAATAGCAGTAAGGAATTGCTCTCGTTCGATGGACACTTCGCGTGCTGTTTGAAATTGGAATAAGAGTAGCACAGTTTTCTTGTGGTCTTTGTAAATGTTTTCTGTGTTTTCTTTTAGGGCTCTGAAGCTATTTTGCATTCGCAAATGGAAAGGACTCAAACTATTTAAAGTGGCATGCCTTCACTTATTGCGGTGTATTTTGTGACACGCAAGCATAGAAGTATGTTGCTTGACTAAAAAGGCGTCGCATTAGTTCTAAAAGAAAATTTAATGAGCGAATTATGCCGATCCTATGGTTTCGAGTTGCCGCTACGTTCTGCGTTCCTGCTGGCACTGCCTGTTCACATTAGTATTTGCTTTGATACACGATGTTCGTCATAGATGCGTGTGCGACGTTACAGAACCTTATCTGTGAAGTGCTTGGAAATGACATCTACCGTAGTCACCTCGATGGAAATTAAGTGTTTTAAAGAAGCGTACTGGGCACCCAAGCTCCGCAGTAAGTAATTGTCGCTGGAACTATCATATTACAATAAAGCGAATTTCCGGGCAGCGCGTTATAAACTCTTGTAAGGAGTAAGAGCCTCACGCCGGAGTAATAACCTGCCGATTTATTTTGGTCACGTGGAGTTGTTGGACATCTACTTAAGTCGAAGTACACGTGTGTGTTCTTTATATCTCACCTGCACCGAATTGCGACCGTAATGACCGAGAATCAACCTGCCCACCTTGGTCTCTAAGCTGCCACGGTGGGATAGTATCACGTAATACACACTTGAAACTATCGATGCTCATAGTGCGTCCGCACTACCGTAAATGTAACGTCTAAGCTCGCACGAAGTGATCTGAAATTCACTTCATCCATGGTACCAACCACATAACGAGCGAAGTGTAGCGATCTGTGGGCGCCAAAATTGGCGGCTATGGTTCACGTGACTCACCACTGACGTCACTGGCCAGCTGTTTCGTCGCAGCCTTTTGCGAGTATGCTAAGATCACGAGTGCAGCTGCCTCTTCACGTACTCGCTAGAAGCACACAAGGGCCACCAACGTGGAGATGCGTACTACGTAAAAAAACGCCTTTTCCTTTTCTTTTTTTTTTTCGATGGACGTGCTTGCATCTCGTCTTTCCGCGTCGCGCTGAATAAGGGCTATAGTGCTAGAATTCGAAGCACTCGCGCTTTTAGTGGACAAGAGCACGGCCAAACGACTAACGTTGTTTGCCAAATATGTTGATTGATTTGTGGGGTTTAACGTCCCAAAACCAGCTATGATTATGAGAGACGCCGCAGTGGAGGGCTCCGGAAATTTCGACTACTTGGGGTCCTTTAACGTGCACTGATATCGCACAGCACACGGGCCTCAACATTTCGCCTCCATCGAAATGCGGCCGCCGCGGCCGGGATTCGATCCCGCCACCTTCGAATCTGCAGCCATAACCACTACACCACTGTGGGGGGGGCCGAATGTGTTCTAGAAGATGGACGAAAAAGGTGTGAGACGATGGTGTCCTCTTCCAGTTCTCCACAGTGCCGAAAGATAAGGCGCGATAGGACAAACACACACACACACACACACACACACACACACACACACACACACACACACACACACACACACACACACACACACACACACACACACACACACACACACGAAGCGCCCACATACCTTCATGTGCATATAAAATAGCAGTGGTATCGTGCGTTAAGTATGGCTACAATGAGACCTTGTACATATTTGAAGGTGCCCCGCCACGGTGGTCTAGTGGCTATGGTACTCGGCTGCTGATCCGAGGGTCGCGGGATCGAATCCCGGCTGCGGCGGCTGCATTTCGATGGAGGCGAAATGTTGAGGCCCGTGTGCTGTGCGATGTCAGTGCACGTTAAAGAACCCCAGGTGGTCGAAATCTCCGGAGCCCTCCACTACGGCGTCTCTCATAATCAGAACTGGTTTTGGGACGTTAAACCCCACAAATCAATCATTACATATTTGAAGGTAGAGTAAGCATAGCTTAAGGAATATCGCGGTCACATAATTAGTGCGAGTTCCTAAAGCTCGACGAAGGTAAACCCGAGGTTGCTTTCGCATACGAGATGCTCGCAGAGGGGCGGTGACGTAATCCGCATTTAATGATCTACCCTGGTGAGAGCATTCTGTGGGGACTCGGGCAGCGGGCACCGGTGCAATGACGAATTTCGCGCAAACTCTGCTCGTGAAGGAGGCGCAAGGGTTTAAATTGTGAGTTAGATCCCGGTTCCGGAGCTTCTGCTCCAAGAATGATGGCCGGCGCAGGTCTCTACCGGCCCATGCGGGCGGGCCAGCCAAGGATCTGTATAATGACTGAATTATGAGCTCTTCGAGGAGAAAAAAAGAATGAATGAAATATTGAATGAATGAAAGAAGGAATGAAAGAGAAGAAAAGGTATTGAAAAAATGAATGAAATATTGAAAGAAAATGAATGAATGAATGAATGAATGAATGAATGAATGAATGAATGAATGAATGAATGAATGAATGAATGAAAAGGCCGGGTGTCGAACAGAGGAAACGACGGAAATGAGGAGGCGAAGAAATCATTGGAAGCAGTGTAGTGCTGTCATTGCGGAATATGCTATAACTACGTAAATTGTGGGCCTGGACGTATCTGTAAAACTAAACTGGTTAGATTTTCCGCGCTTCTTTTAATGGAAAGAAACTATCTGGAGACCTTAGGTGATACATGCCCAAGGACGCCACGGGGCGCAAGATGTATAACACAGAGAATTGCATTTGTGACTATGCATGTCTGCGACGGACGCGAGAGGTAACACAGAGAATTACAGTCCTCTACCGACTATTGAACGATGGTGCAATATGATCACCGGACCGCCCAATAATATCGACCTTCATTCCTTCAGGCGACAGTGGATATACAGTCAAGCAGCAAGGCAAGCACCGCCACCACCACAAAAGGTACACACGCACCCTTACCACGACTCATGTTGGACAGCCAACACCTCAAGTGGAAATGTAATAGTTTTAGTTTTACCACGTTCTAGGTTGCGGTGGGTCGTTACAGCAGGTTGTTCTACTTGTGTTCGCCTACAACAATCGCCTACAATAATAGGTGTACTAATAGCCATGTAATCCATGGCAAGGTGGCTGTTCCCAGAAGTAGTACAATCACCGATGACGCATAAAATTATTATTATTATTATTATTATTATTATTATTATTATTATTATTATTATTATTATTATTATTATTATTATTATTATTATTATAACTGTGCGGTTGCACAAACAGAGTTTTTCAACTAAGCTTCATTTTAGCCACGTCTGCATGGCCACAGTCGATTTTTTTTTTCTTTACTCAAACGTAGCGCTCATTCATGATGATGATATCACTTTTCATGGCCAGATGGATGGATGGATGGATGGATGGATGGATGGATGGATGGATGGATGGATGGATGGATGGAAAAACTTTATTGAGGTCCATTAGGTCGCGCTAGTTTTCTAGCGCGAAGCGGGCCGCTCCCACGTTGGGACAGAAAGGGATAGCCTTTCGGCCGCTTCGCGGGTCTCCACGAAAAATGCCGGCACTTTATAGACTTGTAACTTCGCTGTGAAACGCACACTGAAAATATCGGCGGCTAGTGGAAACTGTCATGGGCCTCCTATATAAATTTTCAGTTCCACATTTCCCATAGAAAAGCCTCTGTCGTCAATAAACGTAGCTTCCTACGGCTGGCAGTTATTGCCTGCCCCTTCTCAGTGCGTTCCTTGGATATTGTTTAAAAAAAATTTTTTTTGTCTTCTTACAGGGCGCGCTACACTATTTTCATTGGTGTTGCTTTGATGGTGACAAGCGGGTCTTGTGATAAATCTTTTCTTTTTTGTATACTATGTGTTCGCGAAGTGATTCTGGCTTTTCACTTGGTTCGCCTCACAATTGACCGAGGGGACGAAATGCAAACGTACGACTAGTTTCCTCATTCATGAAGGTCCAGTCCTTAAAGCGAAGCAAAAGAAAGATGCAACGACAACAAAAAAGGGAAAGAAAGAAGAAGAAAGAAAGCAAAGTGCCTTGTCAATTAGCCAAACTCTCATCTCCTTAAAACTTCTTTGTTAATTAGTGCAGATACCTCATTTTCTTCAAGTGCGGTTCGTTTGTTGACTCAAATTAGCAAAGTCAGTGCTTCATCAATGAACGCATGCACTGACACACTATTTGACACATTGAAAAAATGTAGCGCAAAGGAACACATGGACAGACAAAAAGCACAGGGCGGGCGCTATTTTTTTTTTTTTGTACTAGGCTATTACGATGCACTAAGCTATTACGCCTAGTGCATCGAAGAAATAAAAAAAGGCTGGCTCCAGGATGCCATTTCTTGTAACTTCATCTATTCTTCCTTCATTTTTTGAGATGCGTCCGCTTCTTTCGCAAGCCTGTATCTTCCGTCCTTCTAGCCTTCTGCAGTACGACTATGAGGTAATTTCCTCTGCGTGTTTTGCCGATAGAAAACGGCGTAGTCATTTCGACCGTGAGGCTTCGAAATCGAACCAGTAGGGGAATACATTCAATTCCGTTGTTGTTGCGGCTGCTTGTTAAATGGTGTTACTTTGGGGATACTGGTCAACTGAAGGTCCTCCCTCGTACTATCCCAAACGTAAAAAAAAAACTACCTATATTTTCTAGCTGGAATCTAATTTTCGCTGTACTCACGCTATACCAAGCACCTTCGTCTCCTTCGACCAGGGATGCGTTCTCGTCGTGAGTGGCCACTTGATGCAAGTGCACCACAGAATGGGGAGCAAAAAAATAAAAGAGAAATCGAGTGGAATTTCCGAGGTCGGGCAGGCAACTTTAACGTTAGATAAAATGAGAGAAGGTGAAACGAAATGGAAAAAGTGCCAATGAGGCAAGGGCAGTGCCACAAATGCAAGTGCACATCAGGTTGGCTGGAATGCCCGCTAGAAAGTGGCGGACATTACCGAAGGAAGCCTTCCGTTTCTTTGCTGTTTTGTACTACTCTGGAAGGAATTGGTTTCGCAGAGTTGCAATTCGAGAAAAACTGCGCCCTTGCAGTACATGCGAAGAAAAACCTAGAAAAGGGTTGTGACAGCACGCATCTACCGAGAAAACGAGGCGGCGAGGGTGTATGTTCGAAAATTATTAAGTGGCGGTAAGGTCATTGGAGTTTCCGCGGCAGAAAGGCTCTCAGGCCTTTCGGACGTAAACACTGCAAGATGACACGCAGCTATGTTTAGTGATGGTCACAGTATTCTCGTAATCATTTTCACTAATTCAGCAGCTCTGAATGATTGGAAAGAATTATTATCAGGCAAAACATTAGCTTTGAAGCCCGATGAAGTGCTGTTGAGGAGAGTTACGTAGATTCTACACATTTCCATCATTTGTTGGATATATCATTTGTATTTACGCCCACATCCATCTCTGTACAATGCTCATTTCCACACGCGGTTTGTAAACAAGAAGCCTGATGTCGGCTGTTCCGTTGATGCGTGCGTTATGTAGTAGGTGAAATTTGGTCATCCTTTCCCCTGTTCATCACGGACTATATCGCGTCGTGTTCGGTATAAATTACGGGCTGTTTTCTTATTATACATAATTTTATTATATCCTGTATAGTCAGTGTCAACATCGAAATGGTGGGAAAATGTTATAGCATCCGGCTCAAAAGCCGGAAGTACTTATAACCTGCGCACCCGATTGAAAGGGCACCTGGTTTGGTTTCTTGTTTTCTCTTTCTAAAGGGGAAATGGAGAGACAGATAGCCCTGACCTGGCGTCCGATATTGTGGGAATACTCATGCCAAAACTTGCGCTCCTGTTGCCTCTTCATGTTCCCTCTTCATGTTCCCTCTTCATGTTCTCTCTTCATACCACTTCATGTTGAACACTAGCAACTCCCTCGGCACGCCCCCTTATGTAACTTTACCGAAGCTGCACGCATGCAAAATTGGAACCTTACAACGCAAACACGACTGAAATCGTCTTTGCCATGTACGTATCAAAACCACTCTCCCTGGTTGTTTATTCTTTTGGTAAATATCCGCTCGTGGACGGAAGAGGAAGCTAAGTGCTTCCGTTGCTATCTCATTACACGGCTGAGCGGGTGAAGCACTCACTTATAATTGATACGCGCTCAGTTTGCACTGGGAACATGAGTAAACAGAAGCGCTCAAAGCTCCATTCGTGTTTGCCTTTGCGTGCGAAAGAAGTATATTAACGTGTGGCGTTCGATCATTTCAAGAGTCTGCGGATCTTCTTACATTATGAAAACGAGAGACAGGCTTCACGTGCAAGGAGGCTGGATTCGGAGACTCGAGTTCTTGTTGAGAAGGGGAGTGTAAACTGACGGATTTTTTTTTTATGTACCGATGTAACACACAGGTTCAATCTCAAATTATGCATACTTTCGAACGCGCACGTCGGCTTCAACAAGAACCATGGTACAGAGTGATGCAATGTTCCCAATAGCGCACTTTCAGAGATAGTTGGCGAGATGTACTATGGGATGTTGATATTTATGTACGGAAACACAAGAAAAAAATGACAAGCGACGCAATAACTGCACCGTATATGCATAAATGCAATCTTCATTTATTAGTATTCTTGAAAGCATTCAACAATGTCCTGCGAACATTCAGCTGGCAAGACACAATGTCCTCGCGTAAATTAAAATAGCCCTTCTGAACTTTTACAACACAGCAAGAAACTACAGCCAATCAATCGTGGAGGCCCGTGTGAACATCATCAGCCGAATATTATTTCGCAACATGCATTAAGGAATTTGAACCAAAGAGTAATCCATGCTAAAAAGGAAGAAGCACAATCACGCCATTAGGGTAGGAAAACCTGTGAGCTTCGCGGGCGGCGACGGAGGCGAGTCACGTGATGTCTTTTATTACGTCAAAGCAGCAGCAGCACCAGCCTCCTCAGTGGTGGCCCTAGACGCGAATATGTACCTGAGTGAGCGCTACAATATTGCACAAAATCTCAACAACCTACGGATTGTGTGGCAGCAAGCATCAGGGTTTAAAAATACATATGGAAAGCGCCCGCTCTTCTTTCCTCAAAACACGTCACAACTGGCCCGGACTACGAACTAACATTAGCTCCCTCCCGTATGCAGTTTCTGCGGATGTCGTGAGGTGGCGTCACGTCCCCGCATTTGATTTCGCATGCATACATGTATACATGCGATATCACACGTGGGGACGTGCGAAATCACTTGCGAAATCACGTGCACGCACGTATGCAACTGCATAAGGGACGCACAAGCTTCTCATCGTTGCGAAAGAGCAAATACGTTAAAGAAAAAGACTAGAGAAAATGTACAAGCTCACAGCATGAGCTTGCGTAGCTTCTCGGCCCCCTTTCACTCCCTTCTATGTAGCTTCCAAGCGCTGGCCGCGAGGAAAGGAGGGTGAACGCGCTCGGATTGCAGAATTTTCTTCAAACACGACGCTCTAATTCCGGTAGTACCGAAAGGATTTGAAAGGATTTTGTGCCAGGTGATTCGTGTGGCAATAAGTTTCTCAGCTGATATCCATAGAAGATGACTTGGTTGTATAGTGTCCCTCTAAGTACACCAGAGAATACAAGTATCGCCGCTTAATCCTTCCCTGTTTGGAAATAATGTACCCACTTTGCCTTGATTATGCTAGTAGGTTCCGTAAACTGCTAGCTATGGGAGGACTCTGCAACCGCTGAATTAGGTCATACGTTATTTCAGGCATCGTGGACGTCCTTCCCGGTTTCGTAAAATAGATGGAAGAGGCAGCTGAGGAAGGCATTCGCGTAAGAAAAACTTCCGTTGGCCACTGTGTCTACATTCCCAAAGTTTTATTCACCAAGTTCATTTAGAGATTGGTAATCGCATTGAAGTTCACATACTCGTCTCGTTATCATGATGACGACAATCTCAATGCCAGGTTTCCCAAGAATGGCGAATCTGGAAAGAAAAAATTTATCAGAATGTCGTGCTCCTGTGGGCTGCAACTCGTCGCTAAACGATAAGATATTTCAAAGCGTTGCATAATTTGGCAAGTTTACCCTAAAATTTAGCCAATCTGTCCCGCCCCATTCCCTCTCCAACCCTCCCCCCCCCCCCCCCTATAACATATATGGGCCTTTACCGGAGATTGGGCTATGCTATGCGGCGTCGCCTTGTCGCTCGCTGCTTGCCCTTTTTCCCGGCGGCAGAGCAGTGCAATCCCAATCTAAAGGACTCCCTGCCTTTCGCTTTTGCCGTCATTTCTGTAGATGTACATAAGAAAGTAAATATTCCATATGAAGCCCATTGTACACGTGCTTGGCAGCGGTCAATAGGTATGGCGTGGTAATACCTCGTAATTTTGTGCCATAGTTAGCAGCTGTGGACCAGCAAACAGCATACCAAGGACAAACGTGCACAAGAGGAAACACTAAAATGAAGTACAACGCTCTCTCTCTCTTAAACACACACACACACAGAGAGAGAGAAGAGAGAGAGAGAAATAGAAAGAGAGGAACGATTTGGCACAAGATTACTTGCAAGTAGTTTGCGAAGTGCTAGTAATATTGGCCACGCCTGCACGTTATGTAGAAAATATCAGGCAAAGCATTCTTTTCTATCCCATAACGCGGCTTGAAGCCCTCATGACAAATGAAACTCAGGGTGACGTAACAGAAAGCGGCAGGCTTTAAGTACTCAAGAAGTAAAGGAAGCTACGCAGGAAGAAAAAAGCAACATGGTGATTACCTGGCCGTTGCACGAAAGAAACAATAAATCGCGAAAGGAAAAGTTTATTACGCAAACAGTCAAGGTACATTCAAAGAGATAGATGTGCTGTTGTAAATTATGGCGAAGACATTCTGACTGGATAGAAAAAGTAAACTAACAAAGAAAGAGAGATAAGCAGAAAAAATACAACATAAAAGTTTCGAAAGAAGTTGCGCAAACGACTTCATTCATCTTCATCATACTTATGTGGTCTTCCAGTTGACTTGCAAAGGAGTCATCCATGGTTCCAGAGTAGTGGTCCTGCCGCGGAAATAATTCGTGGCTTTCCGCTACAGGAAATCGTTATTGATGGCACGCCATTTCCCGATTTCTTGTATCGTTCTTTTGGTTTGCCCTGAAGGGGTGCCCTTATGGTCAATCGCTTGCCCCCTAACTTATAGCGACCTTATTCATGTATTTATCTTATGCAGTTTCAGCTTTTGTAACAGTCGCCCAATCGAAGGCAAGGTATAGTGAAGGTCACTCCACCAGGCACTTTTCCCAGCTCCGACTCCAAAACAGCCAAATGTTCTAACTTACCAGAAACAATAATTGTGTAGCCGTTTTTATACGCCTATTTCATATTGCTGTACCTGGGGGGATTTGCTCGCGATAGACCAATGTTAACATTTAATGCACTACTTTAACGCACACATATGCCATTCAAAGTGGCCATCACTAAATCGTGCCTGCGATACTGAGAGTGACCTGTCTGACGTTTCGACAAAGGCGTGGAACCATTTGTCTCATGCAGAGTTCATTTCGAGAAACGCGTTCTGTTTTGTACCCCATACAATGAATGACTGATCTTTAGGATTACCTCAACCCTTTTCTGTTTTCTTTTCTCCCGGAGTAGCGTAGAAAACCAGGCGTTTTCCTGGCTAACACTAGTTTTTTTTTATTATTTCATGCGTCTGCGACAGTCTGTATTATAACGTTTGTGGCATGTGCCCTACAATTTCTCAGGCAACCTGTATTGCACTGCCCGTGCAGATATTTCTGTTCTTTTCTCTTCGCGAAATATTGTGATACATTACGTACACAAAACTTATCCGATAGTACGCGATTTGATTCATAAAACTGTTGAATGATTGCGTTAATGTGTAACGGCAGAGACTGCTGACAAACGAAAGTGTTACAGGATTCACTTCAAAAGGAGCACTCTCGGTGATTGAATGAGTGGAGGGCCCCGGAAATTTCGGCTAGCTAGGATTTACATCGCATAGCACATGGGCCTCAACATTTTACCTAAGGAGAGTGAAGAGCTGGGCTGGTTGGTGTGCGATGCAAGATCGGGCACAGGGAGCAATCTAGCTCTTCATGTAAAAGATTGTGATGGTTGCATGCCTTTATTGCGCCAAACCAGCATTCTAGGCAGAGGAAGAACAAGAATTGCGCGCGAACTGCTCGAGGCGTTTTTTATCAAAACGAATGGCCAGACCTGCATCAGCGAACCTTCTGTGGCTATCACTGAAAAAGAGTGGCGCTTTTTTATCGGTACCTAACTATCAGGTAGTCTAGTCTTCATGTCATAGCTCAGGCGCTTGCGCAGCATATATGTATAAAAGCTCGTGGTTGCCTCAATAAATTTGGTTGTTGGTCCGGCGTTGGTGTGTCTGCGTGTGTTCCCTCTTGTCCGTGTCCTGCATTGCTGGCTTCTCGTCAATTTGGACATTTTACCTCCATCGAAATGCAGCCGCCGCGGTCGGGATTCGTTACCGCGACCTTCGGATCTCCATCCGAAGGTCGCGGTATCATAGTCACTAGGCGCCATAGTCACTGGACCACCGTGGTGGGGCGCATACGGTCAAAGGACCACTGCATTGAGAAAGTGCATGGCTTCCGGATGTTTGCACACGTGGGCAAGTTAAACTACTGGCGGTTTGAAGCGGCTAGCTTGATCCCAAATTCCTCGCATATCCCTCGCACATCCCTCACTTTGTCACAAGTTCACCATAGTGTTCGATCTTTATGTTTAAACACGCAGCCTGTTGTTTAAAAAGATTGCATGAATGAAAATAGCCTTTTCTTTAGAATAATTCTACAACTGTACACCGACGCCCTTAGTACACGGTGTCGAACAGAAAGAAATACCAACGCAAGTTTTTAGCGAACGTTCGCATTTCTGCAATAGATGTTTGTAAGCAACAACAAACGCATCGCTGCGAGGTCATGCTTTCCGGGGCTTCTATCTAAACACGAGTGCCTTAACTCTGATCGTAATGCCTCTGCCCCTGGAGGTAATACAAACGAAACTAAACACAGGAGGGAACGCGAACGGAGAGCGACATAGTGTATCCACTGACAACGTGCACGTGCAAGCCCACCGCCGATACAACTCAGCGGTGTTGACTGTTGACTTGGCTCCGCATAATCGCTGAAGCCAGAACAGGAGCGCCGTGTTGATGGTGCAGCCTGGCTATTTGTGAGCTCCAGGTCGGGCACATTTCCTCAGTCCATGGGGTACTCTATATATATGTACGTACGCCTAGGGCTTCTGCACACACCACGGGTCACGGAGTAAGAATTATTTCTTACTCTATGCCATAGATAGCAAGGACTCCTGTATATATAGACGGCCCTTGCCTGTTTTCTAAAGATTATAGGAAGACTGGAGCCAATATCAAAGAGTACCTGTGGGCGAATATTATATCACACTCTATCAAATGTATGTGTGGGAACATCGGGCTGGGTCTGCTAAAGCTGCATGTTCTTGTGTTAGTAGCATGTATATTAAACATAAAGATGAAAAAGATTGCCGTTGTAAGAAGCTTCACATAAAATTCTATTTGCATTCAATAATATTGAGGTTCTTGGCATCCTTGCGATTTGCTGATTTTCCTTTCCTTTTATTTTTCGTAATTGTAAGGGGTGGGGGCAGGGGGGGCTGCAGCCTCATATATTTTCGACAGAAAAAGTATAATTTAATGAATCATATGGCGTGTGCGGTTGAAGTTCATCTTGGAGTATCTTCAACTGCGCTAGAGACAGGGGCAGTTAAGGCAAATTAATCCTGCAAGAATACAGTAACCAGACTTTCAGCCCTCCGTATGCACAAGCAAAAGAGTTGACCACGAAGATAAAAAAAAAATCTGTCCATATTCCAGCCAAACCACTGCAAGCTTGGACAGTTACGATGGTGTGGTTTCTATTGCTACTAAAAAAAAAAATAATAAAATAAGAGACGGAGACAGAAAGTCACTTTGATGGCACTTAATCAGAATATTACGATACTGCAAAGCCCTTGCACTCACAAATAACGAACTTCCGTCCTTTGTCAATAAAGGTATGATAGAAAACGTTTTGTGGGCAGTTATCAAAGCCAGTAAGTGTTGCATTGTTCTGATGTAAATGAATGAGGTATACTTATTCTCGACCGCGTCTTGCGCTCTTCTGCACATGTCGGAGTGCAGTAGCGCAACTTTCTGGCACAAACAACTATTGTAGGAGTGACACAACTCTTCTGATGTGCGTTTAACTTCCACGAAATAAGAACTGAAATAAAAAGCGAACTGAACGTAAGAAAACCAGTAAGAAATAGAAGTGTTGCTGGATACAAAGAGCAGCGTAAACCAAGAAACGAGATTTCCTTCCGTGGATATTGTCTACTCACGCATCCGCGTTTCCTTGACATGCCTACCAACTTCATTTCCTTTTCGAGCCTCCGCGGCCCTTTTCTTGACAGGTCAGAATCCGTAGCACTTTCAGGGAGCGGAACGTGCAATACCTTTGCGAGAGTACAGGGACATCTTAGTCTGCGGAGTCAACGACAGTTCCTCAGTCCCCATTGTTTCTACCATTTCCGTTTACTCCCGGACACGGTCTAAGAATATTCTATACATTCTTACACCGTGCCCTGGATTTCGAAGCAGGAGCTGGGAGAGGAGCTCGGTTTATCTTTGAGACGTCAACGAGGTGCAGAAGGTGAGATGCGTTCGAAGAGAATAACTGGCGCTCTTGGTTGGCACTACATGCACAAGGAAACAGGTTAGTGCTCAGGAAGATGAAAGAAAGTAAAAAAAAAACGAATATCTGCAGTACTTCGGCTATTTCCGTGTGATGTGCTTCCTGTGTGAGCTCTTTCTTTTTTCTCGCATGGCATATATATTATGTTTGTTATTATGCTCTTAGTAGTTATCATGAACACACGCGATAATAAACCGCTTTCACTCTCACTGTTGTGCCGGGGGCTACGAGCTTCTCAAGCTGCTTTGTAGCAGCTATTATCTTGACCGCTGTTATCGTATGCTTGCAATGGGAACAAATCAATAAAGAAAGAAAGCAGTCGTTATTCTCTGAAGATATCCTTAAGTATACGAGGCTGTAGGAGGTACTTCGCTCTCGCTCGGCTACTGGTAAATGTATCCTTCCACTGATAAGTTAGCGATAGACTGAGAGGTTATCGTTCGTCCATTCCACGTGTAGTGCCTGTGTGTCAACATAATTTTTATTACTGACACAAGGCGCTGTCAAGTGCACCCAGCAATATCAAAGGTTCAAAGAACCCACTGTTAGACAAAACACACTGGAGTTGAAATGTTTGCCGAACACAAAGGTGAATTATTTACCGACAAAACAGTTAAGTAACGGCACGATGCTGGCCTTTGGCCCTGTTTCGTCATTCCCCGTAGGGCGTGACTACCAGCACTCCCTTTGCAGCCATGGTTGCCCGATCGCTCGTCTTGAAATTGAAAGATAGCTCCTACGTTATACAAAAGATTCAGCGAAGTCACGATAACTTTTGAGGTTGCGATTGTACAATACACTACCCCCTCCTCAGTGTCGTCTTTCAGGACACGCTGCTTTACACTTGGGAAAATCGCCTCACCAATGCGGTTGAAACGAAACGTGTCAATTGAATGTACGAGGCAAACATTGAATAGAGTTATTGCTTGCCAATCGTGGCCGCAGCCCCTGATTTAGTGTGCATGGGCCATCGCTTGCCGTCGCTGGATTATGTTTAAAAGCCGATCACCCACAGACAATATACTCTCGTCAAAGCTTCGCCACTCATCGGCTTACAATCCTTTGACGTTAATGGACTTTTTCATCCTTCATGATGTATTACACCGGCGTATAGCATTCACGAATACCCTGGAGCGATACAGACGAATCTCTTGGGCACAGAGACCATTATCTGTGAGGCACGGCTTATATCGGCGTGCATGTATTTATCTGACGAGAAGCGATCGTTAAAAAAAAAAAGAAGAAAAAAGTGCGTAACCTGAACAATTTACGAGAGCAAGGGAGTAGCGTCTTTCTCTGTTCAATATTAGATACTTTCTTCATCTCTTTATACCTTATTTTCATGAAGTTAGTTGACTTCGGCATTTCCTTTTGTTGTGCTCTGTTTCCAGGTGAGAAGTGTATATCGACTTGATTGAGCCTCTTTAATTTTCTTCTGTTTCTCTTTGAACAAAAATGCTGTAAAGGAAGTTGCGCAACAATTTATACCAGCTAACGACTACACTCGCTACCTCATTTGCCCTTTTGAGCAGCTTAGATTTTGTGTTCACCCGCAGAAAGAGGTGAAGATGGATGCTTTAGCGCACCCCGTAATCTGAGAATGTGCGCTGCGTTTTAGCGCCATTCTCGCTATTTGGATAATTGAGTCATGAATTTTCGTTAAAACTTGCTTACTTTTAAGCTCTCTTAAAGCCTGAAAAACACTCTTTCCCAACAAAATAAATAAAGGCGAACGCATATACTAAGTAAGACAAGGTAAAAAAAAAGTTAAATGATGACTTTGAACGCAAGATTAGGACATAACATATGAATGGAGATAAAAGAGCGGCACTCGACATAGCGGTCAGTGCAAAGGTCATGCTTACGATTAGCCGCGGAATTAGGGCAGGGAAGGACGCCATGCCTGCGAGAGCTGCACAAAAGACAAAACGCGAGTGAAAGATCAAGAAAACTGCAACGAACGCGCAAGGTATGTAATGGTGATGGATGGGCGGAAGTCCACTGCGGCAGAAACGACTCTGGCTTCCTATAAGCGTTCTGAAGTGATAAAAAGAGGCTACGTGTGAGCCGGATATATAGAATGACTTCTGAGGCTTAAGTACTAGAAGAAAATATAAGCAGAAACCTGTACAAGAAAAAAATGAAGTGGAGGAAGAGTTCATACTTGTGCGAAAAATGTAAGCGGTCAAAGAAAAGATTAAAGAAGCTAGCGGAGACCACTTGTTGAGTGAACGAACCAAACGAAAGTACAAAGGCCGTGCTGTGTGAATCGATATGCAGGCTCTACAGACGATACTATGGTTGTGAATGAAGGCCGAACGCTTTGAAAGGCAGGGTGAATAACAAAGTAGCGAGGAGCAGAGGGCAATGTTCTGAGCTAGAAAAGCATTGAAGTAAATACTGTATGGCCCAGTGTTTAGAAAATAAGGAAGTAATGAAATCGCTCACCGACTCATCCATGGCTTTTATCTATAGGACAACACGCAACCGCGCATCCCTTGGCGAACAGCCGGGCTATTCCGATGGCTTTCAAGTTGTGACACTGGCTTGAATTTTATTTTTAGTTACAACTCGTTAGATGAAATGGAGCAATTAAAACAAGTTTTCTGATAAAGTAGTGAGGGGCAGAGGGCAATGTTCTGAACTAGTAAGTTTCTTGGACACTGTGGATGCATACTGCCTTTCGCCAATAAAAATGAAAACACATCTCTTAACATTGGGAACGCCATCATTAAAGGCCTTTTTTGCTCCTCACTTGGCATGCGTGGTTCGTTTACGCTCAAACGCAAACATAATACTTGTTCGCCCTGTTTTCTGGGAACAGAAGATGCTCGCGTGTCCAGTAAAATCAAGAATAATTTGGCGCTGCTTGTGCTTTGTTTTAAATTCCGTGCGAACGTTAACTTCTGTTCTCAGAAGTCACCCCGCATTCACCTGTCAAATAAGTTTAACTAACATTTTTTTAACCTTGTCGAAGGAACGACTTTACAGTAGGCGTCTAAGATTTTCTCTTCGACTTTGAACTGCTTTTATAACATATTTATCCTTCTGATTCGGAGCCTCTCCTCATTTAATGTCAGGGAATAGTGCACGCGGGTATGTGTGCACGTAAGTGTGTGCTTGTGTGTGCATTGCGAACATTGAAATTAACGATTGAACACGAAAAGAAAACACGGTATCAGTGCCTCATTTCTTTTCTTAATTAAGACAAATGCATTGTCAAAGTAAACTTTAAGTAAATGCTTTGTCACAGTAATGGAACTCTCGCTGTTACTTTACCGCACGCACGTGCCATGGCATTCCTGGCGAAAAGAAAAGCCCGAAACAAATTAAACATGAAGTTTGATTAAGAAGGTTGTTCTGGAAACTGTGACCTCCATATCTTTTCGTTCATTCGCATTAAATACCTCGCTAGCAGAAAATACCTCAACCGAATATTTAGAAAATGAACGTAGGCTAAAACGCTAAGAGCATTTTTGTGTCATACGTCTGAGGCAAAACGCTGAGTAACGTAATAACATTTTTAATAAATCGCCAGTCATAAGATTTGATTTTTAAAATAGCACGTTCTATGTTAGCAATAAATACAAAAAAAAAAGCTGACTGAATTTAACTAATAATATAAGTAGAAACATAAAGAATAAGCTTCCAGCGAGACTTACGCGATCTTCGAGGCTGTTACAGAATCGTGTTACAGACTGTTACAGGTTCCCAACGTTGTGTTTGTGTGCCGGCCACACCGGCCCACGAAAACACGGCGCCGGTCTCAATAAATAAAAGAATATAGAAGCCGTAGCGGGCACAAAAACAGAACGTTGATAAAAGAGATCTGCATCACCCGACCGGCAACGAGTGCTGATGACAGGACAAGATGGGAACTTTGTTGAATTAGAGAGAGAGAGAGAGAGAGAGAGAAAACATTTATTTAAATGAAAAGAGGGATCTTCCTCGTAGGGTGGAGCCCTTAGTTCAGGGCCCCATTGGCTCGCGCCACTCCACGTGCTCGCTGGATCAGCCGACGCTGCTCCTGCGGCGCTGAGCTGGTCAGCGCAGTCTCCTAGGAGGAATGTGATGGTGATGGGATAGGGGAACAGCCCGGTGGACATGGGCATTCCCACGTGCAGTGATATACTGTGGGCTGCGCTCCACAGTAGGAACAGTATGAGGGATATTGTGTGGGGTGAAAGAGGTGTATACGGTGAAGAGACATGGGAAGGAATTAGTCCGTAGTTGCCGCCACGCGACAGCTTCCTCCCGGGTGAGGGAATGGTGTGGTGGGGGGAAATAACGTCGGCTTTGTCTGTAATGTTCTAGAGTGTCAGCGTAGTTCAATGGTTCTGTTGGTGCGTCGTCTGGATTGAACAGCTCTTCCGATGACGCCCGGTTTATAAGCTCTCGGGCTACCGCATTAGCGCGTTCATTGCCATGGAGAGAGGCGTGTACAGGTGTCCAAACGATACGCGCCCTGTGTAGTAATGAGGGGTGTAAAGATGTCAGAATGCGGTGTGTGTACGGTGTCACCATTCCTTGTGCTATGTTCCTGCAGGCAGTTTGCGAGTCAGTGACCACTGTCGTAGGTTCGTCCCGTGCTGGTAGGAGAGAAGCATGTACAATAGCCAAGGCGACAGCCGCCTCTTCCGCCATGGCACTGTCGTTAGTGTTAAGCGTGGCCGAAACGCTTAGAGTGTCGGTGTTGTCTACTACGACAAGACACATGGCCTGTCTTTGTGGGTACCGTGCCACGTCAGTATAGAGGACCGGCGTATCAGAGGTACCATCGCCTAGAACGCGCAGTAAAGCCTGAACCCTTGCACGTCTCCGGCCTTTATGACGGTCAGGATGCATATTTCGTGAAATCGGGGCCACCTGAATTTTGCTTCGAATCTCAAGTCCAAGGTTCTTGCGTTCTTGTAGCGCTTTGTTCGGCAGGGTGTATCCCAACCGGGAAAGAATATCAGTACCTTGCCGTGTTCGTTGGAGGCGTTGAATTTGACTGTTCAGGTGGCCTTCCACCAGTTCTCGGATGGTGTTGTGGACCCCAAGTCGCAGTAGGAGCTGCGTTGACGCGTACTGGGGTAGTCCCGGAGCCGCCTTTAGTGCCGTGCGAAAAAGGGCGTCCATCCTGTTCGTCTCGGTTTGAGTAAGGTTATGGTAGGGGAGGTGGTAGGTGAGTCTGCTAATCACTAGAGCTTGCACAATTCGGAGAGTGTCTTTTTCCAGAAGCCCATGTCGGCGGTTTGTAATGCGCCTTATCATGTGCGTTACTTGGGCAATTTGTTGGCGTAGTAGTTGGACAGTATATGTAGCCTTGCCATTGTGTTGGATGTGGAGCCCTAGTATGCGAAGTCTATCTACCCTTGGAATTTGGTCGCCATTCAGATGCAAGGTTACGTCTGGCGGTTTGTCTGTCTTTTTCCGTTTTTTGAACACGAGCAGAAGTTCCGATTTTTCAGCTGCGCAGGTGAGTCCTCCGGCAATGGCGTACGCTTGGACTACATTGACGGCTTCCTGTAGTGCATCTTGAACGGCGCCGTCCGACCCTTTTGTCACCCAGATTGTGACGTCATCGGCGTACAGAGCGTGCTGCACATTCGGAAGTTGTTCCAGGAGCGGTGGTAGCTTTGCCATGGCCACGTTAAACAGGGTAGGCGAGAGAACTGAACCCTGCGGAGTACCTCTGCCAGAAAGCTTTATTGTGTCTGACCGAATTAGAACTCGCATGTGTTTTGTAAACAGCGGTACTGTTCCGAAAGCTTGCGTTTTGTTTTGCGAATTCAATGAACGTGAATGGAGAGAAGACTACAATTCTCTCTTCGATATGTGCGTCGTACCCCTTTAGGTCCTACGCGATGAGGTTAGAAAATATTTCTGGAGTGATTACCTTCGCAGAGCCTTAGCAGGCTGAAGCCGGCAGTTTGCTCTACTTTAGCCTTAAAAGACTGCCAAACCAGCCGGAGACCAGCCACAGTTCCACTGATCTTGGTCTGCTAATGTACACTCCACATTAATTATAACGTAAACTCACGTTCTTTCAACGTTCTGGTTGGTTGCAGCAAGCAGATCTTCTCTGTTATTGCGTAAGTATACTCCCTTTCTCCAGGCAATAGGATGCGGTGAGCGAGGTTCCGGTAACTATGCGTAATGAATACGGAAAGAGATTTCGTGAAAGTAGCGCGTCAAGATGCTGTGAGATCACATAATATATATCTAAAAAGGCGAAACGAGGCTGCAGTGTAAACATTGTGCATATGTACTTGCCATCCTGGTTAAGGTAGATGCAAGAATGAGATAAAACGAAAGTCAAGCCTTCTGCGTGCTCTTTTTAGGTATATCAACTGAAAGAAGGGCAGTTATCCAAAAAAGATGTCGGAGAGGTGGAGCAGTCAACCAAAGACGGGCCTGAGTGGCCACTCCGAAAATGTGATTGGCCAACGAAGTATGACAGATCGAATAGATTAATAGACGCAAACTTAAAATAGCAGACGTTTTGTTAACGCGAACGCACAGAACACGAGTTAAGAGTTCAGAAGCATTCCTGCACGGTCCAGCCTCTTTTAACGCTGCTATGCCCTTATGCAAGTAACAGTGTGACAATAAAGCACAACATTGTGACTTTGTTCGTGTAAAGACGCGCCTGCAAAAAAAAAAATGCACGCATGTTTCTTCGCGCCACACCTGGCAGAGGCCACTTCTGATTTTTTAAGACGTTCACTTCCTCATCAGTGTGGCTAATTCAAGTCGGCGCAACCGTGTCCTTACTTTTGCTCCGGTCCTTAAAAGGACAGATGGAAAAAAGTGTCCCTAGCAAGGTGTAAAAATGTGTCAACAGGAAGTACCACTCCTTATACCCTGCAAGCCAACGTCATACTATACAAACTCTCCACCAGCGCCACAAACCGCTTGTTCGAGGCACTGCGTCTCATCACGTCAGCGAAGTTCCTTCACGTCAGGTTGCATCAATAGTCGTGCAACTACGTGAAAGAGAAGTACGGGTGTTAAGGAACTGCAGGTCACTTGCAAGTTTCTTGCGCGAGCGTGAGAGCTTTCATGAACGCAGTAAAAAATGATGACTCATGTAATAATGCACTAGTGAGCCATTACGGCTTCTTTATAGGTGGTTAAACTAAGCAGTAAAGAGAGCAGCAGCCTGAGTGAGCTGTGAACCGGAGAATGAGAATGGCGGGCCACGGGGCAGAGAGTTTGCGGGTGAGTCCCCACGAGCATCTCATGAAGTTACGACAGCTTTTGAGGCATCACGCTAAGATGCAAATTAATAAGTACTTACTGGACTGCTTCGGAGCTAGTACGGCGAAACCCTCGTGCCTCGGCTTGTATAATTACCACGTACTTATTGGGAACTTATTAAAGCCTGCTACAGCCTCTTATACGGGCAATTTGGCCTCGTTTCCCTGCGCATTACGGACAGCTTACAAATGGGATGTCGTGTAATTAGCAACGCAAGCAACTCTGACAGCCCGCAGGCGCGGGTATACGATGCTAAAGACGGGATCGTTTACCCAACGGTGCAATAATAAGGTGACACCCGATCATATTAATGAAGAGGTTTGTAGCACAGGAATAACATTTCTGGCTTAATTATTGATGACGGTGGTGCTTATTTATTAGCATAAATGAAAATAAGGAAGGCTACGCGCTTAATTAGTTGCATGGAAAGCCACCGTGGAAACTTGTTCGAAGGTTTCACTTGTTCTTCAAGTACTTGTTCTTTCAGTGTTTCTTATTATGTTAACCTCGTTATCCGTCCCCTCCTACACATAAATCAAAACAACGATGACGATTATCAAAGAAAATTAGCATCCACTCGTTTTGTAGCCCAAGGCTACAAGGAAATCCAAACGGATTTCCCTCTAGCCTTGGGTCTTCCTTGTAGTCTTCGAACCCCGGATGAGGACGAATTTTTCGGCAACTAGGAAGTTTTCTTTTCTGATAAATCCGTTTGGGTTTCCTTGTAGCCTTGGGCTACAAGACGAGTGGATGCTAGTTTTTCCTTTGATAAACGTTACTCCACTTCGCGGGTTTCCGCAGAACTCATTTTCCAACGATGATGATTGTATTGCATCTAGCGTCTTCTTGGTTTGTGCGATTCTTCACACTGGTAGGTTGACTTCATGAGAGAATGTAGATCATATAAAATGCACATAGCGAGACATGCGTGTCGTCTAATATAGCGTATTACAATAACTACACATAGCCAGAGAGTAGAAGGGATCATTTGAGGAATTCTTAAGAAGGCCCAGCTGATGTTGGTAGTCTGACGGCTGGGCTGGGATAAGAGCTGCCGCAGACTTTTCGCCGAAGCCTCCGCAAAGTGATGCCAGAGGATGCGGGATCATACTCGACGACGTCTTCTTGTAATCCACGCCTAATTGAATCGTTAATCCTCTGCACGCGGTGCGATTAAACATCTTGAGGTCGTTTTCGATTGAAGCGATGGCAGCGCATTCCACGTCGAATGATCTTTGCTTCCTTTAAACAGTAATCGAAACATGGCTACACCATAAGCTGCTGTCTGAAACCATGCGGGGTGTGTATCGAGGGCTAATTGGAGTCTTAAGTGACACTCAATCCTGGCGCAGAGCTGGGACATTGAGCTTCAGATAACTGAGATATTGATTAGCCTCTCAGACTGCGTTACATTCAAAAAGCGCTAACGGATGGGGAGCATGCCGTGGGAGCTCTGAGGAGCAATCGTGTTCGGCATTTCCGTATACCCAGCGGATTTTACAAGTGTCATATTCTCGCGACCTCACCTCTATTCTGACGACGCATACGTTAAGAATCAGTGATTCCTAAGCTTTCCTTGTTAAGGCATCTTTGCCTGCTCGACCAGCCTCTTTACGAGAAACGGGTGTGTTCTCGAAATTCGTGTGGTGGCGTCGAATAGATAAGGAATGTAACATGAGGATTTCTTGTGCCAAATTGATATACGTGATCCCTTGCTACCCATCAAATTCCTGTCCATATCGCAAGGGTGGGGGAGGAGACAACATAAGGCCGTGCCTTTTCACTGCGGAGAGATTCCCTTGTCATTACCTAATGACTGAGCTCATTTCATGGGCAGAAACCACTCTGAAATGTTCGCCATACAAATCATAGCAAATGTAGGCGATCGCAGTAACAGCAGGGCGAAAGTAAGCGTGATAAAATGCGCAAGTTGGCAGTCCGCCTATACATGTTGACATGGCCGGATCGCACTGAAAGTTAGCGTAGCCTTTTGAGCAGTGTTTGAGCAGTCTGAGAGTTCCTGCAAACGGAGTGTTCGTAGAAAGAAAAGAAACTGCGGGCTGAGAATGGGGGCGCAAGAATCGCGGGCGAAGTTAAATGGAAAACTAAGATAATAGAAAGTATATGTAAGATTAAGCCGAATGATCCACGGTGTCACGCAAGGGACAGATGAGGCAATAAGATTTAGAAACCAGATTAAAGGAAGAACACAGCAATCCAAACAAGCGGAGGAGAGGGCATGCTTTATGAAGATCAGAAAAAAAAAAGAAAGAGAGAATGGGGTTTAGAAGTTCCACGAACGAACGTCGTGGAAGCGTAGCTTTCTTTTTTCTTTTTTTTATGTCTTTTCATTGCCCTGTATTTCGAACATCACACGTGTAGTGCTCCCTTGTCTGCATCTCTAACCACTCGGCGACAAAAGCACAACCTGGTAGCGGACAGCTTTTAACAGGCAGCCCTATACTTCACGTGGTTGCTTGGACCCACCGAGCAATGCGATGCGCACTAGGCACATTTTCGAGGACACCTGCTAATGAGCGGCAGCACGAAGAAAGGCTTGAGTTCCCAGGTGAAGGCTGGTCACCATGGCTTCAAGCGTCTTGAATACTTCGCGTATACTTCGAAGAAGCCCGGGCCTTCTCTTTTCTTTATAACACATGCACGGTGCTTAGCGAATGAAACACGATGCTTTGCGCTGGATATACCGAGCTGATTTTTTGTCTTAAGCATTGTGTTTTACTTTGGTCCCTCTGTGATTACCCATTGCTCGCAACTAGCACAAAATGTGTGCAGGCCACAACCGGTTCGAGTATCGCGTTTCAACTGCTGAATACTGCACACCGGTGACAACAGTAAACGCATGTACAGAACTGTACTACACCACTCGTTAAGCTATCGCGCAAAGAATGCACATCACACAATTGTGGTTTGTATAGGGAAATGGGTTTGTATAGGGCCCTTGCGAGACCACGACTCTGCGTCCGTGGCTGTGGGGAAGAGAGAGAGAGAATATTTTATTGATTAATCCGGAGATGTTAGCCTGGTTAATGGCCTGGCTTGCTACTCCAGATGTTTAGCGGTGATTATGATATTTACAATGATCACGTGTAACACAAAACGTGATCATGTTGTGTTACACAACACGTGTGTAAGTAAGTGTGGGGAAGAGGGGATGAAAGTAACAGGAGAAGAACGCTGTTGTGGAGATCCCCGGAAATTTCGACAGCCTGGAGTTCTTTGGCGTACACTGACAGCGCACAGTACACGGGCCTCTAACATTCTTGCCTCCATCGAATATGTGACCGTTGCTGCCGTGTTTGAACAGGCACTGCTTCTGCTCCTAAGTCAAACACCATAACCACTATAAATCACAGCGGCGGACACAACAGAGATCGACATGCTTTTCAGAGCTCCCTCTCCGCTGACAAGAAATACGAAAAAGCCGCCTTCTCTGCATGACTGCCTTATTCAAGATAAAACACTCAAGTTCCCACATTCGAACTCTATCGCTCAAGATTAGTGTTGAGGGCATGCTGCTATCTATTCCGAATAGATATCCAATCTCACCAGTTGCAGATGTCCTGAAAGAAACATGTATCCCGTGTTTTTACTCTTAACGCCTGTCAATTAGAAGCATAGGCTACTACTAACCGGAAGATCCCGGCCGCGGCGGCTGTATTTCGATGGAGGCAAAATGTTGAGGCGCGTGTGCTGTGCGATGTCAGTGCACGTTAAAGAATCCCAGGTGGTCGAAATTTCCGGAACCCTCCACTACGGTGTCTCTCATAATCAGAGCTGGTTTTGGGACGTAAATAAACCCCACAAAACAACAACTAACCGGAAGAAATACAGAATAGCTTTGTTGATCGTGCGGGTGCTACTAAAATCCTGTTTACGCAGCGTGGACTGGAGCGCTTAATGAGCAGGCTATTTCATGACATTGTAGTGGCAGATTGTTCACGAAGCCATTTCTGTACCTGAACAAAGACGTCGAAATGAAGCAATCCATTGTTCGCCATTGATCAATAGTCGCCATGCGGCTATTTAAACTCGGGACATGCTCTCTAATGAACGAAATTTCGCGTGTAACAGAACGTGCGGCAAACATTCCGAAAAAAAGAAAAAAAAAACGACGGCAGGTGCTTTCGCAGTGAGGTAAAGCGTTGAATGGCTGAAACGAAGCGGGACCTATATGGGTCTCTTTAAAAGGGACACACAATGGTAGAATAACGCTGTGTGCGAAACAAGGAATACTAGCGATATCATATTACGTTTATTACCTTTTTGTGCTTCAGCAATACAAGGTAATAGGCTATCAGCGAAGAACTGGCAGGGGCACTAAATGAGTGGATAAATTCGTAAGCAGGGCACCTCGCCAGGCCGTTATTTGCATCGGTTTTTCAATGGCTACATCGAACACTTTTTGATCCCCTTGAAATATTGGTTTGCACTTTTCGAGAACGAGATATTGGGGACTGCATTTGTTTTTGTAATTATTTTTTAATTAGGCACCGTCGCTTCGAGAAGCATCGATACAGACTATCCGTTGAGTCGCCTGAGGGGACTGGAGTGATTTCTTATATAAATGTACTGACCGCGGATTTCCTAGTGCGCTTTAGAGATGACCTGCCTTTATACAGAAGGCGCGGTACCTCGTTGCTTCGCCTTTCAGCTTCTCACGAACTGAAACTCGTCATCGGAACATTATTCGCTGCTGAATGAGTTGACGCTGGTGTCGTAGGTGTACGCGTCGCTCTGGAGTCCACTTTGCGTCCTGGATTCCTGCCATAGGTGACGCCGCCATACTCGGCGGAGCCGCGGTGAGGTCTTTTAGATTCGAAGCAGCTTATGGCGGAGTTCAGTCCGGTGGTGGTGGTCGTGGTGGTGGTGTGCAGCGTGACCACCCTTACTGCGCATGCGCAAACCCTCTCCACACACACACCTCCTCTCCGAACGGCGCGCGTTGACTATGGAAACGCTCTTTCTTGGATGAACGTTTTACCAGCTCGCAATGAACGAGAACGCGCCCTCGCCCGCCTACTCAAACCGATGCAAACGCGGTGGGCACCCCACGTGCTGCTTCCCATCGCCTCATGGTCCCCTTTAGCGGGAGATGGTGTAATTTCTTTTATCTGCATCGGCGCCAGTGGCGAGGCGCTGATCTAGTGGTGCGCCCAAAAATTCCGAGGTAGTGACGGACCTGTTGTAACAGGTGTGTGTAAGAAAGTGTATATCACGCTAGACGCGTCTTCATCACGGCAACACTGTCTTGGTCTGGCCATAGAAGTCACTGTATGAAAACTATGCACAAATATGTACTATTGCGGTTGTGCGCAATAAATATTAATCTTAATTTGAAAACCTTGTCCCGAGACATTCCTTCTCCGACCACTATTAGTCCCAGGATTACGATCGAGTTTATAAGCTAAGTGAACTCATTTCGTTGTGCTATTTTATACTTTATCAGTGCTCCGTTCCGGGGATGTTCCCCTGCTGCAATGCGACATGTTTCAATATACTGCTCTATCCAAGGCTGCAGTTCCGCGCCAATATCGCATAAGTGATAAGATCAACGTTTTGTATTTTACTGTCAGTATCTGTTTCTTTCTGCATTAATTCCCTTCGTGAGAAATTCGAAAGAATCAAATGAGTTCTGGCGAAGACTTTCGTTATATAGAAGGGTCCAGCGGACATTCAAACCTTGTTATTAGAAATATGTAGCACGGTCCCTCGTCTTGCACCAGCCAGATGTTGCAGATTATACGCACACTGGAATCCATTGCCAGTTCATATACACTTAACATATTGGAAGTCTCGTCCGGGCGCGATATAAAGAATCCTATTACTGGCGGGCCTTGAAATATTCTGTCGTGCGTGGTGCATTTCAGTGCCGAGAATGAAATCAAGCGCTGAATATTCAATCTCCCATGCGCAGTCGCTCGCCGATTGAGCTCCCAGTCTGAAAGAAGAATATTCGAACTCTTCGTGGACTCGTGAAAGAGCTCTAGCTGAGTGCATCAAGTACATTTCCAAGTAGACGACATCGCCAGCTTATCTCGTGTAATTCTTCAGCAGCAGAGCCTGAAGCCCACCATTCGTCAACGCGATTGACTGGTTCCCTTAAAGCGACGAAAAGAAAAGTAGTTATGATAGTTGCAATCGCCTGAATCACAGAATAGCGAAACTTTCAAAAAACGTATGACAGATCTAGCGGGACCGTAAGAGCCGGCAAATATGAGATGGGCCTGTATTTAGTGTAGTCGGGTTTGGTTCTGTGCAAGTACCATTCGCTTTCAATACCAACAACAGCATTTAATAACAGTATCCGGGCTTGTTTAAAGGTCAAACGTGAATGGTACCGCAGCTATGTTATTTCTGTAAAAGTCCATGGTGCACGGTAATAAGATACTCGCAGTGGAAAAAAGGGTTCATTCTTTGGAGTCGTATGAGTGCTTTCCTGATTAGCCGTAGGTTATTAGACGTCAGGCGCCACCACCCGTCGCAAAGAGGGACGCTAACAAAGCTTAAGGTACGCGCGAGTTACTCTTCGAGAGCAATTCATAACTTAATGACGTAGCCGGCGGCTCGAGATATGGCGTGTAGCGTTTAATAACGAGGAGATATGGAAACTACGCAGCCTTTTCGGGACAGCGCTGTCTTACCAGATGAGCGGTGATCGAGAGCATAGAAAGGCACCCGAGCACACGATCGAGGATCGTACCGCATACAAAACTGGACAGTCTTCATAAAAGGCCGTGACACTGAAGGACAGATATCGCTGGATAGCTTGAAAGGGGCATCGCAACGTATTTTGCCAACGCAGCTCCGTTCCACCGCCTTCCTTTCCACCTTGCCCATCTCTCACACCTTGTCTATCCTCCTCCAAGATTTGTCACGTGGCCTACTTTTCGACGTTGTAAATGCGTTCAGGAGACAGGCCTAAGTATAGATGGCAATACACGATGCCAGTAAATCGCACCAAAAGCAAACTCCCCAATTTCCTTTCCCTCGCAGAGTAGCATGTCAGCGATGTTTCCTGCGCCGGCTAGATTCTCTGCATTTAAGTACGCGTATAGTACGTGTGCCTAAGCGAGCGGATGGTCCGATAGGCTCACAAATCGTCCGTACACAGCCTCATTCTTCCGACAGTCACGCATGTATGCTGACGCAGTTTACACAACTCGTAAAGTTGGTTTCCCGGTATACATAGGCCGGCAAACGTCAACAAAAAACGTCTACACCAAACATCTGACGCAACGAGTTGTACGAGTCTGTGCCTCTCTTGCATGTCGCCTTAGGGATGCGGGCTGACGTTTTGCAACGCGCAGGGAAGAAAACTGCACTGCGACGCTAGACGCCTGTAGGGTATTTGACTTGGCACAGTTTCGTAATGTCGTGGGCAGAGACCACATCAGGAAACAGGAGCTAAATGTCATGAAATAGACTTCCGTGTTCCCGCTGGAACGAATTTGTTTTTGTTTTTGTTCTCCGCTCTCAGAGTTTTGTAAGGTAGTCAGTGTTGGCGTCTTCCAACAGACTACATCATTATGCGAGACCAAATGATTTCTTTGGCAAGGTGTTCCGGTCAGTGCAATACACAGAAAGCGGTGACACTATGACATTCTGAGGCACCGCTTTCTGTTATGTCGCTGTTTCTCTTTGCCCTGTGTTGGTCTTGAGTTTCATTCGATTTTTCGACTGAGGCGCCTTTTCGTACCTCCCTTTCTTTCTCTCTTTTCTTCTTTCCTTTCTTCCTTCTCTCTTTCTTTATGTCGGTCTCTCTCTCTCTCTCTCTTTGTTCCTTCCTTTCTTGATTTATGTCTTCTTTGGCCTCTTTCATTTTTTTTTCCTTAGTTTCTTTCTGCTATTCCTCCTGACCTTCTTCATTTCTTCTTTTTTCCCTCTTTGGTAGAAAATTGATAGGACTCACATGCATATATCTCCACATTTCGTTCGTTTGACGATTGTGCACTGAGGAGCGCTCACGTGTTACGGCCGTGCGCTTCAATACTCGGAGTGCAAGAGCAGAAAGAAGTTCGCACACACTGCTTTCACTGTGATGCTTGTTTTCGCGTATGGAGGTCCTACGCCGACAACGCAAAAGACGCCGGCGCTTGTGATGAGGCAATCAGGCAACACCTTCGCTTGAATAAGGTGGCATTTTAGGGGTGGGAAGGAAGAGGCGGAGGGGGAGGGGAGGCGAGCCTATGGTTCCTAACTACGATGCAATATATAGTCTCAGCCGCCGACGCCATAACCCTCAGCTCCACCGCGCCAAAGCAGACTGGTCTGTAACGGAACATATAGTACACGTTTCTCTGAATTTTTTTTTTTTTGCCCCAACGTGTCGCAAAGTTAAAGCAGGGAAACAGCTGTGCTCAAGTTTTTACGTTAGGAAGTATAGTAATCTTCGGCCAACCGTTTATTTACACTACTTCTTTGGCGATCGAATGTTCGTCCTTGCCCGTATGTGTTTCTTTCTTTTGTGTGCGTGTGTTTTTAGCCCGTAGTGCATGAAGTATGATGTCAGACCAACTAGTCCAAGAAGCCGTCCTTCTTAAGACAGTGAGTATTGGAACGCACTAAACGATATGATCAACATCACGAATTGCTGAAGACTTCTCTTAGAAAATCTCTGACGTGTCGTGCTTTTATAAACAAAGGCTCGCTTTTCCTCTCTGGCGATGCACTCGCACAAACGCACACCGAAAATACATGCACGATAAAACTACGCCTTCCTCCTCTCTTCACGTTATCGTTACCAAGAATAATCACGACCTAGACCAAAGCTACAAGTGCTCAGAAAATATATCTTTGTTTTCACTTTGCTCCGAGGTTACGTCTCAGAATACTAACCGTGTGAAACTAAGAAAGTGAGATAATAAAACGTAAAGATGGGAGTCGACAAATGAAAACGCGGTCTGCAATAGCGTATGTAAAAACACGAACAAGAGGTCTCGGACTAAGTGGCCAATGTTTAGATAGGAGGACCTATTTTCCTGGACTAGAACTACTTGAATGCAAAAACGCATTGTGGAACATCTGGTAAAAGCCTTCCGTCTGTCCACATCGCCTCATAAAAAATATTATTCATGTTTATGTAGACATTTGTAGAATTTCTGGGTGTAGCATGTAACCTTCCTGCCCTGTAAAAAATATAAAAAGGAAAAGAGAAGCAGCGAAAAAAAGCACGGCTAGTGCTTCATAAAAAAAACGAAAAAAAATTTAGTTCGTACTTTTCAAGATTAGATTGCGAACAAGCAATCTTAATAACGAATGGCATATTCATTCACCCGCCAGTAATTATGATTAAAGCTACTTCTCGATACTTTATAGTTTCACGATGGTGGAACGTGCATGAACTGTTTTACTGCGCGGACCAAGGTTTCCCGAATCGCGAATCAGACTTGCCCTTAAGGAATAATCCTTGGTGTGCATGGTGGATTAAGTATGTGCATACCAGAGCACGTGCTGCTTATTCGGAGATCTTGTTAGTCTTTCCGTGACATATAATTAATTCTTCTTGAAATGTGCGAAAGAAAAGTGCCTCATACGGAAATGATATTTATTTCCTGTGGCGCCCTGATAAGCGTGTGCAGTTATTGGAGAGACGAAAGTACTAACAAGAAGAGCCGTTGTAGCAAAGTTAACTCGCTTAAGAAGCCTGACGTGCTGCAAGACCGTCTTTCACCAAGCTGTCGCAAACTTATACCACAACAACAACAACAACAACAACAACAACAATAATAATAATAATAATAATAATAATAATAATAATAATAATAATAATAATAATAATAATAATAAACGGCTCTTTACGCTAAGGTCCAACCACTGAAATATCGCGTGCGGATTGATCAAGGCTAACGGTATGCAATAACCAGGCCAGTTTGTTATTAGTAGCTAATCTTCAGCGTGCTCCTTTATACAAGTAAACTCTATAAAGAACAAAAAAAAACTCAAAATAAGTATGACGCTCTGACGGCATTACAGAACTACAATCAGTCAATCAATCAATCAATCAATCAATCAATCAGTCAACCGTCCAATCAATCAATCAATCAATCAATGAGATATCTCTTTGTTACCGTTCGCATGAAAATGTTTTAATTACCTTCCGTAATTTTAGCATAAGAAATTATGTACTTACCTTCAAGGCAGCCGTCAGAACCGCGCACAATTCTGTTTTAAAGAGGAAGTTTCACCGCAACACTGTCAACAGCCGAGTGCCAGATTGACTAGACCACTACCACGGGCCTTAGTTTTATTTTCAAGGACGCAGAGATTCTCTGGGAGCATATGGTCACTTGAGGACCGCCTCAAAAGAAGCAATTGTCTTCCTTTTTTTTATTTTTTGCGAGGTAACTAACGAGGTTGTGCAATCATCAGCATTGAGTAAAATTGCCAAGCATTGCCGAACAGAAAATGCCACTAAGGAGGGTGCACCAAATGTACGTTGACTGTTTTTGTTCCTTCGTGTGGGGACCTTTTCACAAGAGAAACGACACTGCAGAGACGATAGGCTACAGAGAATTTGTAAGGTATGGTAAGAATACGGGGATTCTTGCTGACCCTATAGATAAGCAATCTCAAGTCACCTGATCGTGCATTGGTCGTGGAGCGTTGGTGATCAGCAGTTTTCTGGCGACGTGCAGAAGTGATGGGCTCCACTTTAGCCACGTTTCACTTGCACTGCTTGCAGCTTCCTTTCCCGATCTTGTTGTTGTGAATAAATGTTCCGTAAAATGGCGTCGGTGATTGAAATGCACTGAAAGCTCAATAGTTTCCTCGAAGTCGTGCCAAATGTACGCTTCCTTTCTCATGATTTTCTTTTTTTTTTGTTTGCTTATTTTAGTTTCACCCTCCGAAGTATGGTTCGCCTTTATATCCACTTTAGTTCTATCGTTGTTGTATCATTTGTATTCTTCGGACAGAGACGGAAGCTATTGTATATTTCAGTATCTGGTTGACTCCACTCTATGCCCTATCACACGCTATCGCGTAGCGTCCTCACGATTGCACTTCCTTTGTTTACGTCCCTTCATGTTATCGTTTCTTGGTTCGGTCTTATCGCGATAAAAGCCAATGTTTCTAGCGCTTTCTTTTCTACGGGCAAATTGAGTTCCATATCTGAGCGAAAGCGTGGCACCGACGAAACAACTCCTCTGTGAGTTCCCAGTGGGGCCACAACACAAGCAAAGGAGTTACCTAGGCCATAGCAACAGAAGATTTTTTTTAATTTTTTTGCTTGTGGCGAACCACTTCAACTTGACTTTTTGTTTCTTTGTCGATGCTTTGATACTCTGTAGAGCGAATTTGTTTTACTTGACTTCCTGCACTTAATCATCATCCTTGTCTTATATAGTGAGATGTTCATCTCTTCAGAGTAGAAAGAAAGAGGGAGGTGAGAAGGAAGGCACGGAGGTTAACCAGAAGTTGGAATCCGGTTTGCTACCATGCGCTGGGGTGGGGGGAAAACGGGATGAGAAAGTAGACAAAGAGAGAGAGCCAAAAAATAACAAGAAAGGGAACATGCAGAGAACAAAAATAAACGATAAAAGAAAGACTCACACCACATACAGGAAGAGCGTTATAGTTAGTCTTGCAAGAAGAGCACTAGTGCTTGTACACGCTTTTTATGCGACGTTGAGTCCTGCCTACGTCGCAGAAGTCTACGGTCTGACAGAGGTTGGTCTTCAAGCTGGTTGAACACCTCGCAAAAGAGATTGTGTGTATCTCCTGTACTGCGGGCACTCGCACAAGATGTGTTCTATGGTTTCATCTTCACCGCAGTGGTCGCAGGCTGCGGTCTCGACCTTCCCTATGCAGAACGCATAGGAGTTGGCAAATGCGACGCCTAGCCATAGTCGGCACAAAAGTGTAGCGTCTCCTCGGTTGTTGCATGGATCGAATAACCTGAGCGTGAACGATGTCTCACGCAGCTTCTGAAGCATCGAGTGAAATAAAAACCCAGGGTGGCCCGCGTGAAAATCGGCTAAAAAATTTTAGTATTAATTTTCAGGACAACTAAATGACTTTCAACCACCTGGCTTAGTATTTATTACTGCATTACCGAAGAGAACATGCGCTCAAAATTTCGACGAAATCAGTGGACACCGACAAATCGCCGGAGTTGCCCTTTAACCATCTGAACATACGGTTGCAAAAGCGGCATAGTAAGGGGGTGCACTGTAGGTGCAAATTGCACGCAAGCAAAAAGAGAAAAAAGACCCAGGCCTGCGCGGAACCGCAGGACAGTGGCAGCGTAAGCTGGAGGACCGATGTTCTCAGATGCCATTTTAAACGCTTGGGGAAACTACTGCAGCTAGAGGTGGTAGGTATCCCCTGCGCCATAACTCTCATCATTTCGCCAAGTAGGGAAGTACCCAGTACGCCATAACTACTGCGGCATTGTAACGCGCAAATCTGTATAACTGAACATCTTAGAGAGTCTCCTGGCATCGTTTTCCCGAGAACGAACCGAACTCTCGGCCGGACATCGACGGCGAGCTGCGGTTTGGGCTTCTCTCTGAGCAGCTGTCTGTTGTGCCCGACGTTGCCTTGCTGCAGCCGCGCGCGTAGCTCTGCGATTCGCTTCTTCAGCAGCGGTCCGCACCTTACGAGGAGGAGCCATCAGGTATATCGAAGAGCCAAGTCAAGTTGCTGTCGGGGCTGCGCACGTCACCTGCCGCATGTCGCATGGCACGATACGACACGATAAATGGCAGTGGTTTGTAATAATGATGACGGTAAAGTTGAAGAAGATTGTTTCATAATGATGATGTTTATGAGGCCTCTGTAATGGGTGCAGAGCTACAAACCGTGCAGCCCTGTTTTCTTTGAAATGATTCCCCGAACTCGTTATGCAATCCACTTTCCGCGACGTGTAGTGGCGTATTATCCTGCCACGTAACATTACATTTGTTAATGCGATTCCTCGGCAGACGTTATACCTGTTTAGGTCTTTTAGCGATGATTTTTCAACCACAGGCGTAGCTCAGTGGTAGAACGCTCGACCACCACGCAGAGAGTGTGGGTTCGAATTCACGCAGAGGACAAGTTGGAATACTCCTCGGTCCTGGTTATTTTTTTTTTCTAAAATTTGTTGCGATAGTGGTTACGGACACTGACGGCGGCGGCGGACAACTACGGCGCAAAAACGACCCTTGTTGTGATCTCATAACAGCTTATGCTGTAAAAGAAATCACATACACGTTTTCCTGTGTGACATCCGTAACGTTGTAGGAAGTGTAGCTGTTCTACAACAGCCATCCCCAGAGTAGGAATTTTGAGGCATTCTCCCAATTCTCCCAAAATGAGGAATTTTGGGAGAATTTGGGTGCCAAGAAGTTTTCTATGCAGGCAGCGCGATGCATTAGTAAAGCGAACGTTCAAGATAACAGGGTTTCATCGCACAGGCAGCGAAGGAAGGAGTAGAAAGGTTAGCCTCTTAGCCTAGCAGACGAATGGTAATGATAATTCATGGGGTTTTTACGTGCCATAACCATATTATGAAGCACGTCTTATATAGACGAAGTCTCCGGAAGGTTTTATCCACCTGGCGTTCTTTAACGTGCAGCTCAATCTAAGTATACACAGGTATATTTTTTGCATTCCGCCGTCATCGAAATTCGACCGCCGTGGCCGGGGTTCGAACCCGCGACCTAGAGCTTCGAAAGCTAATACCCTATAGCTGCTAAGCTGACAAGGCGGGTCAGCAAATGGATGTTCGCGATTACTCACGAGCGCACATGCACACGGACTCGCGTATAAAGGAAAAGAAATTTTCGTCCTCCTACCGTCATTTTTCTTCCGAAAAACCCACTATCAAATACGTAAACGCGAAAACTGCTTCACGCGGCTGCTCAGTACCACGTGCTATCTAATGTCATTATTCTATTTTTTTCTGAGCGCATTCCTTTTTTTCTTTTTTTCGTCTCTGTTTCAGACAGAAAGAAGTAGCAGTCCGATCTAAGGCGCTTTTCGGCTGTCTGCAAATGTAATGACGCTTTCTTTACGTTTTATTTTTTGCGTTCTAAGTACGTGAAACCGACGTTGATAAATCGATAACCGCAAAAAATAGGTGTCCCCGAAATAAAATTCCCAGCGCCAAAGCCAGTCAGGTGCAAATAACCACGCTGCTGCCAATATTACAAAGTTGACTGGTGTTGAATTGCTTTTATTTGGTGGATATCCAGCTCCATCCCCTGAAGGCCCCTCAAGCCCATTTGTTCCTGTCTCCATCCAAGTTTTCGTGTACGACACGTGTAGACAGTTTTCTTGGCCAATTCGTCTATGTCGGCCGACGGCCTCACCGTTGAAAACCTAGGGGGCACCTTTTCGCTTTCTTGCTCTCATAGTGAAACTTGCTAAAAATCTGGAAGGAAAACTGCGGAGTCTTGTTTTACTCTTGAGGCTCTGCTACTTACTGCAAAACACAGGTACCTACTAAGGTGAAAAACGTATTTGAGAAGCTACTTTGTCAACCAAGCGGGATCAGTGTTGATAGTCGACAAGGGTCTCACCGGATTTCAAATGAGAGTTTTCTAAATGTGTTGTTGTTGTTGTTGTCGTCGTCGTCGTCGTTGTTGTTGTTGTTGTTGTTGTTGTTGTTGCTGCTGCTGTTGTTGTTGTTGTTGTTGTTGTTGTTGTTGTTGTTGTTGTTGTTGTTGTTGTTGTTGTTGTTGTTGTTGTTGTTGTTGTTGTTGTTTCTTTTTTCACTGCGATTGCATCTGACCAGGCTAGATTTCCTTCACCTTCAACGTGAGAGTAATCAATGAAATTCAGGGAGCACTCAACATTTGGCTGTGTTTACTGTCGTTTATGTCACAGGCAATAAAACAGTAGTGTGCGCGTGATCGGACGATGAAAGGAATTTTTAACGGTCTTCATTGCCACAAATGTGTCCGACGGTATCGGTAAAACGGAACAGTACTACTATTCCAATCGCGTACGTTATGTTCCAAATTGTTCAGTGTGGATATATATATATAACACTTCGAAGCGGAGGACGTGCGAAACGAAAACTTTTTATTTTTCCAACGTTTCAGCCGGGACCGGCCTTCATCAGGGAAAACCCTGAAGGTTTTCCCTGATGAAGGCCGGTCCCCGGCTGAAACGTTGGCAAAATAAAAAGTTTTCGTTTCGCACGTCCTCCGCTCGAAGTGTTTTGATTCTGCTGGATCCAAGGACACTTCCTTCTTCATATATATATAGGAGCGACCCCATCTGCCTTTTTGTTTGCCTTCCTTTGTCCCCGTCGATACTGCGCTGTTGCGCTCCATTACGCTGAACCAACAAGCCCAAATGTACACGTTACTATGGGAACAAATATGCGGTTACTTCGCTCTCGAACGCCTGCATTACAGGGCTTTTCCGTCGTGCTTTCGGATGAGCAGAGAGAATAAAAAGGAATAATAACGGCACGTTTCCATAAGCCGGCCTATTTACCTATCGTTTCTTGCCTTCGCAAGCTTTCCAAGCTTTATTTTTTTTTGTGCTTCCATTCCATTTCCCCGTTCGCCTAGCGACGACGTTGCGAAGTTGCCGGTTTCTGGCTTAGTCATTTTTGGTTTGGTCGTTGCGAGGTAGAGCACATGCTTTTTGCGGGACCGCGCTGATGCTGTTGCCGTGTATTTCGTGTCGGCGTTCTTGACGCTAGAGAATAATTTCTTTCCGCACGAAGAGCGGAAAACGCGTGGAAAATTTATTCCTTTTTGCATCTCAGCACGGTGCCGCATGTTGTATACTCGCCCCGAGAGTGAGTGCCTTCGAACGTCTCGAACGTCTGAAAATCTACACACATCGCCGCGATCCAGGAAAGAGCGCGATTTTAACACGTTCTGGCGCTAAAACACACACTTACTAACCCTGTGCTCGCCATTGTCTGTTATTTAAGGCAGTGTTCAAGACCCGCTGTTCTTGTTTTTGTTTTTTCACTTTAGCTCGAACCATGTCACTCGACTTTGCACCTTTCCATCTGCTTCACTGTTGTTGTAAAATTACTGGAGGTTCTTTGTGTCATCAAATTCTTCAAGATCGACAAAGCAATCCGCCCTCACACAGTTACAAAGGCGACTTGCGTAGGTGGAAGTCGTATGCAGAACAGAAATATGTTTTTAAAGAGAAAACGTCGGTGAGTCGCATAAAATGGCGAATGAACACACCGTCAAGAAATGCTACTAATACAGGAAAGTGAGAACAGCAAGACGAAAAAATGTATAATGTATCAATGCATCAATGTATAATCGCGGAAGCCGACTAGTATTATGCAAGCAAGCTGACGGAACTCGTATTAGAGAAGCCATCAGAATTTTTAAGCATCACCACGTGATAACTCTCCCTCGCACAAGTCGTGAGGTGTCATCCCAGTTGAGAGGGTTTCATCAGAGAAGCCCTCACAATGAATTTACACGACACGGCAAATCCCTAGGGTGCGTATGCTCGATGTAGTTGCGGAAACACACTGCGCTTCTGAGATGAGGCCAGAAAGAAAAGCCAGAAAGCAAAGTTCTCACCAAGGGTGCCTCTGCTCGTGCATCGGGCGGTGTCGCCCGCATAATGGAGATAGCCGCAAGGGACGGCACCATAATCCGCATTTAATGATGCATCGCGTACTTGCCGCATCCTATTTCAGCATGCGTGATGCGTCACGGGGCAACATCCCGCTTTGTCCGTTCGCCAGAAGCCAGTGACGAAGGCGGGACGACACTGCAGTCGAATTAATGGGGAAAAAAAAATCGGCTTGACGTTGCACTCTTCGTAGCATCTGAAGCTGAAAGCCTGGTTCAAATTCAGTGTTGCTTTGAGTTATAAAAAAAAAAAAACACAGCAGCCCTTGCCTTCTCGAGAAATTAAGGGAAAGCGAAGTTTGGCGTATGCGTGTCTGGCCTACAACCTTTGCTCTTCCTTTCTTTCTTTCTTTCTTTCTTTCTTTCTTTCTTTCTTTCTTTCTTTCTTTCTTTCTTTTTAAGCGACAGAAAATCCAAGGCATTCATTTGGTTCAGGTTTGATGGCACATGTCAGTTGTGGGAGTGCAGTCTGGTGGTCGAGACAACTCCCTCCATAATGTGGGGGACAAGGTTGATACCCCAGAACTAGCAACAAACCTTTCACTCCAATGCGCCATTTATGAGGCGGCGGAAGAAAATGGTGCACTACTGGTTAGTTCTCGGGTTTCCACTTATCTGGGAGCAACTTCTTTTCACGTGACGACCGCAACTACGCCGACACAGGCCAAACAACACAAGCTTCGTCTGAGAAGATGAATGTCAGCAAACACTGGCTATCTGAGCTTCCGTTTGAAATATAAGGAATTTTTCATCTTCCAGTGAGAAGCTCCGTCCATCTAAAGCAGCAGGAGCTTATATGTCCGCTGCATCGATCTTCCTATAAGACAATATTTCACACAGGACAGAGAACCGTAAAAATTTGAAAAAGTTCTTCCGTGAGTAACAAGAAAACCGAGCACGTTCGACTGCTTGCTCCTCTATCAGAAAATAAAGAGCAAATATATTAAGGCTTTGAAAAAAACATGTCCGAGCGTCGCAGTTGTGACAAATCTCCAGATAAGGTGCCCCGAAGGTTTACTTAATCGATGTTCGCCGAAATGCAGACACAACGGGCAGAAGCAAAAATGAGATGGCAATATATGACAAACTACTAACGCCTAACACCGCACACCACTCAGAGCAGTGACGTATGATAACAAAAGAAAAGAAACGTTAGGGGAACAGCCAACTTTACAGATGGAGAAACGATAATAAACGAGTAAGCAACATGGGGAACGAGACACTTCGACTCGATATAGTGTGCATTCACAGCCTTCACACGTACTGAATGTCCTGAAACCTTCGGAGGCTCAACTTTCATCATCATTTGCATAATGCTACCCGGAACTGATGGTTGTGGTTCTCTTTTTCTTCTCCCACACGCTTTTATCGCAGTGCTGCGAATGTATCTTCCCTTCACCGTTATTTATGGACATAAGTCACTGCCTGTTCCGATGCGTGTAGATTTCTCTCCGAAGAATTCCTTTCTGAATAAGCTATGGCGCACGTAGACGCTAAGCATGCAAATAAACACGCGTAGACTTCTAAATGCGCATAATTAATTTGAATGGGCCCGTTAGTGTAGTGTGCAGCGTTCCAGTTTCCTATGCGCCAAAACGTAAGGCAGTTGCTGTAGTTGCAATTTCAGAAGCGTAAATAATTCGATGCAATATTGAAGCCCCTGGACCGCTTGTATATTGAGCGCGCGTATTCAGAATTACTTTTATTTGTAAGCAATATTTATTACTGGACAACCGCTCTCGCTTAAAATTTGTATGGCGCCATGACTGGCTGGAAGTAGAAATTTAAACAGCAACTCGGGTGTGAAACGTTCTCGTCAATTTGACCCTGAGCCATCATTGCAAATTGCCCCCCAAAAATACCAATTCGACAGAACAATTCTACTAATCACAAAGTGGGAACATCATGGGAAGAGATAGAGTTTAACGATGACGAATATCGTTAAACCCAAGATTGGGGATAATAGTAAAAGGCCATTGAACGTCCACGCGTTCGCATCAGTGCCGTCATTGTCCTACGGGTCGTTTTTATAGACCATTTATAGCAATTTTATACTTCGGCTATCGATCAGTTTAGAGGAATAGCCCGCTTAGTCCCCGAGCGCAGCTTAAATGTCTGAAGAGCCCCGAGGCCCCAAGAGACAGAACAGCTTTTTCGCTTACGTATTTAGTAAGAGTCGTCTCAAAATACTCAAAATACCGATTTCGAAGGCTTCGAAAGTAACCCGAAGATATTTGATGCTTGAATTTTCGTATCGTAGGGCAAATGTCAAGGTGACTGCCGTCCGGCAGATGAAGATGAAGTGTGCCATGAAAGTGACCTTTTTATTTAGTGTGAAAACATGGAAGGTAAGCTACGTGTTCATGCGCTGTGCAACCAATCGAGGAATCCGGGTGAACTCAAAATGGCGTACGCCTACAGTGTACGCTCTTATCAGCCAACTCTGTGGATATATCTGGCTGGCGTAAGGAGTGGTGAAAAAGTAAAGGAAGTGCAAGAACCTGAAGGGGATGGACAACTCTGCGGAGGTTTATTTTCCGCGTGCGATAAATGTAAACTTGAGGAAGAACTCCCAGCGACATATGGAAGTAACTGGCGAAGACGCTGTCTGTCAGATTATAATATCGTACTCACAGTAAAAAAAGCAAATCAATCACGATTTGGAAACCACTTCCGGGTTCCTTCGTCCTTGAGGCTAATATAGTGGGCACATAATATTACAATAAATAGCAGGATTATTTGTTGCAAGCACTGGACGTGTTCTTACAGCTAAATATCTTCCAATGTTAGAAAACAATATGTTTGTTTGTGACACTGGGTCAACACTTGATATAAGGAGCGCTGATACACCTTATGTATTGGAGTATTGCACCCGGTTATTTTGTGCGCTAGGTTTTCATGCCTACCAGAACTAGCAAGAATTTGGAGGCTGTTGTGTGCGTTACGAAGTTAGCTCAAGCGAACTAATAATACTATAGTACAACGCGTTCTCGACCTACACCATAGCGGCATAAGGGTAAAAGGGACAGTGGGACAAACGCTGACGCAGCCATAAATTTTTTAGCGCATTCCACACTCTGCGCTTCTAGACGGCATACACTCACGAGAAAACAATTAAGTGCTGTACTTGGCTCTCCAAACAAATGTGGGTGCAATTCACGTCACAGCAGTTTCCATCACGGGATTTCACAGAGCTCAAACATGGAATCCAACACCGATGCGCAGGAGCTTATGCGTGAGATGTCTATTTTTTGTGCCCGTGTTGGCGCCGCTTAATATAGCCAATCGTCCTCGGAAGCAGGAACGTTGGCACAAAAGATTATCATCTGTAAGCACGAACACGCACTCGGCAAGTTGTTCGTTGAAGTCATCGAAAAATAAGCCAGGAATAGGCTCCCTCGGGGAACACTTCACTATACGACAAATCTGCAGCCGAGTTGAATAACCTACCGGACACCTTAGAAGGCAATCTTCAATAATTATTTGCACACCCGTCGCAAGCTAGGTTTACGAAAAGACTGCGGCATGGAACTCATACAGTGCACCATTGTATGGGAACAGGACTAGCTCGGTAATGATTGGCACCATATATTGTACGAACACGCAGAGAATATGCGACGAGTGGCTGATGGAAGCTGAGTTGCCGAGGCGTGATCAGTTAGTTGATAGAAAGCGAGGTACGTGTTACGAGGTGATGTGTAGACGAGGGAACGTCGATGTTTCATCAGCGAGGCCGCAATGACGTGTAGCCTGGCGGCGCGGCTGAGTGCAACAAATGGGTATCGGTTGGCTAAATCGGTGAAGCAAGCACCGCGGAGTACACACACGTAATGCCCGGACTTGAGGGAAATTTGGCAGCGCCTTCGTAGTTGCAGTGCGGTTTGGCTCCCCTAGTTCACTGCCTAACAGCGTTATACAAAGCCTGGTTCTCAAAAGGTTGAGCCAAGTTTCTTGCAGTCGTTGCACTCGGCTTGTTGCTACATATGCTAAAGCATATGCTAAAGCTCGAAGTTAGCTATATAGTAACTGTCGTTGAAAACCTAGCTGGCACGTAACTTGCAAACAAGCAGTACTGAATACGGGAATAAAGAAAGGATACAAGACAGTCGTGCGGCAATCAGTCAACCACTCGATGAACAAAGAAATTATTCAATTAATGTCACATCATTAATTCCAGTAGATGTGGTTCTATGGTGTGACGAGCAGAGATTTGTGAATGAGCTCTGTTTTTACCTGTTTCTATTCTTCTTGTCTGTCTTGGTCGTTTTGCTACACCTTCGAGAGGAAAGTAGCAAATTGAACAATTATTAATTCCTACCTTTGTTTTCTTTCACCTCTGTCCTTCGACCTCTCATTTTCTTTTTGTGTGCCTAGTCGTTAAGGTGTGTGCACGCCAGTGTGAACCATGCAAGCCCCGCCACGGTGGTCTAGTGGCCATGTTACTCGGCTGCTGATCCGAGGGTCGTGGGATCGAATCCCGGCCGCGGCGGCTGCATTTCGATGGTGGTGACATATTGAGGACCGTGTACTGCGCAGTGTCAGCGCACGTTAAAGAACCCCAGGTGGTCAAAATTTCCGGAGCCCTCCACTACGGCGTCTCTCATAATCATATCGTGGTTTTGGGACGCAAAAACCCCAAAAATCATTCAAGTCGTCGAGACCGAATGTGCTTCTTTCGGGTCAGCATTCAAGCACCGTAACCAACAGACCACCGCGGCTGACACATTTAGACTTTGTTAAACTTCCTTCTGACATTGAACACATTCCGAAGTAATGGTTCCTGGTTTCCTCTGAGGGTATTGAGAAATGCATCTGGTTTCAGTAAAACAATGGCTTGCTGCTATTTATAGGATAACTGCCTAGGACATGAAAAGTTCGGTTTGGATAGGCGTGCTCTCCTTGCCGGTATATTCTGATCGGACTTCGTCCTCTCATTTTACGACTTCTGGTTGGTTAATCGGTACTATTATATTCACTGAAAACACAGGTAGCTCGAAATGAAAGCTTTCCGACGATAGTACCGCTTAAGTACATTAAGAGGCTTTTGGTTTGAAGGACCGCTGCCACAGAGGAACGATGTTCAAAAGAACTATGCACTACATTATCCTGTGCATTAGTTGATGCTTCCGTGCATCTTACATCGTTCACATGGAGCACTCGCTTGGATGACCGGGCTTTCTTCTCGTTTTCACCGAGTTACAATTTTTTCGAACTCTTGCTTTTTCTTCCTCTCGTGATAGTTGCATTTTATTGTCCCTAGCCGAAGCTAGTCTCGTCCGTCGCTATCTCATTACACGGCTGAGAAAATGTTTATCTTCGCATAACCCTGCCTAGGTGGAACGCGCATTCATAAGTGATGGTCTGTTCCTGGGTAATTAAGGCCTGCTCAAAGTGTTACGCGCAGTGTTTTCATCGTTCAATTCGCTTGAGTGAATGCATGATAATGACAAATTTGTTCAGTCAAGTGAATCCTCCTGGAATGCCCTCGTAAAATCTTAAGCTACGTTACGAGAAGGCCACACACGGACACTTAACAATTATTCCAAGCGGGTTCCTTCTTTTGAAAAAAAAAGAAAACAAGAAAAATAAAGGGCCCATAAAATGAAGGCTCATCGTATTGCCTTAACCTTTCCCGTGTGAGTTTGCTCGAACATACTATGTGCGTGGTTGTTTTGCTTGGAGAAAACAAGCTCACAAGGAAAAGCGCAAGTGCAGCGTTTCCAATATAGTTTGCTTAGTTTGGTTCACTAACAGTGTTCCTTGACCTTCGTATTCATGAGCTGCTGTACGCGTATTTTTACAAATAATTGGTCTGTAATGGCAACTGTTATCGGCTGAATTTTCATCCAGTTATCCGTCGTCACTTCTAGTACCACTTTACCCCAACAACAATAACAAAACACTGTCTAATGAAATGATTCAGTGGCGAAGAACAATACAATATCGTGGAAATTTCAAAAATAGTAAAATGTAAAGAATAACAAAGATTCATACTGATAGTTGTTCATATCTCGTTTTCGCACTGGTAGAACCTTCGCTATCGACACCACTTCGTCCTGATGTCGTCACAAAGAAAACAATCGCGTTCAGTAACCATTCGTGAAATTTGAAGTCGCACTCACACTTACGTCGCTGTCACTCATGAAGAAATTGTCAGTGAATTTTCCAATACTGAGAGTTCCTCGAAAATTTAACTGAAATGATTGTTTCTGCTGGCGAAATTTCAGTTGTTGCAATGCATGAGCGAAGCAACGTGCGGAGGCCCCTTTGATGTACGGACCTCTGTGGACTGAGGATCAAAATCAAGGCTAAATAAGAACCCGCGTGAATGCATGTAACGCCTGTGCAGCATAAGAGCACATGTAGCTATCATGTGTGAGAACAAAGGACGAGCATTCGCCAAAGTCATGTGTACGGCTCACCACTTGCCAGTCACGGCGTCCCCTTGGCGTCACGACAGGTCATACGATCCCCTTGTATTCCCCTCTCTTTGCTGGCTCCAAAGCTGTCATGTGACTATCCCTCCTGTCTATTCTTTAATATATGGCTATGGTCATGTCATTATTGAGATATTTTTAAGTGGATCCACTTAGAATAGATCTTGCCAGCGTTTGTGTCGATTCTCGCATTGAAGATGATGCTACGACAGTGCACGGCGTTGGTCATAGCGTGCGTGTGTTGTGTAACTATCTGCCATGAAAAATTTTCAGAGATTCAAAAATATCGAGAACAATTTTTAATAACATTCGGCTCTTAATAACATTCTGTTGCCTTGGCACCGTCCCTCTGCAAGTGAGCAGCGTCGAAGCAAATGGTGTGAATAATAATGACGAAAGAAATATGCGCATTTGGCCGACATAGTGAGACGAGCGGCGACAGGCAACGTTGCTACATAGTTCGCTGTCGTACAGTTCCGACGGAGAAGGAAAAGGTAGAGAAAAAGTGCACTGTGTAATGTTTCGAAAACTTATCAAGAAAGAACAGCTCGTTGACTAGGTCACCAAAGGTAAGACGCAGAAGACAGAACGGGAAGATGTAACGTTGAATAGATAAAACTGCAAGCACCCCCCTTCTCCCCCCCCCCTCCCCGTGAAAACAAAAGAGGAAGACACAATGCTTCCAGAGCGTATTGATTTAATTTGACCACCGACAGCAATTTTTATGTGGCAGAAAACTTTCCGCGAAGTCGTCATAAGTGTCCTGCCGTTCGGGCACGTTGCCGAAATTCAATTCGACAGGAAGAGACCTTTCTGTACAAACACCAGATTGCAAGAGTGCACTTCTGGGATGTGAATCGCGAGACACATTGTCATGAGCAAGACCTAATTAAATAAACATTACGTGCGTAGCGGAAGAATTTGAAATCATCTGGGGCAGTACTCGATCTATGTCGTCCTCAGAGGAATCTGATTTAGCAGTCCAAAGAACCGTTCCACCGTTTGCGTAAACGAAGTAGATTGTGAACTGAGTACGGAAATAAAAAAAAAGAAATAATTTGGTTAGCTTTCGAAATATCGCCAGGCCATCGGCGAATCGACTTTGCTACTACGACAATTATTTTTTTGTTTTGTTTTTTGATGTTCCTCTCAATGCGATCAAATTTTATCCCAGAGTAATCATTAAACCACTGGGTCCCTATATGACATGTGCACACGCTGTGCAAACAGCTCGTCACGGTTTATATAAAACGCGACATCGTTTAAAGCAGGTTCGAGAGTTTTCGGCAGCTGAGATGCGCCCACGGTGTGGATGCGCCGAAGTCGCATCTCAGCTGCGGCGACTGCCGATTCAGAACGCTCGTCGCTTCTTTGTTTTGTTTAGGAGCTTCCACAATTTTGCGACGTCGTGGGGCCACGCGACTTGACCCCTCTATCTCAGTCACCACTCTCAATATATCCGCCACTGAGAGAAACTTCTGTGAAGAAGCCCGAGTGCTAGTATCTGTAGCAGTCCATCGGTGGCGCGAGTGTGCTCCACCAGGTGCCGTGACGATGCCGGTGGCTGTTTCTTTTCATTTTTCACTTCTTTTCTTTAAGCCGGCCACACCAGTCATTCTTTGTCCATTGCACGACCCATGGACAGGGGCGATTCAAAACTCGTAAGGTCGAGTCGCATCTATTGGAAGGGACGGACACGCGAAGTGAGACTACGAAATCTTCTTATTAGGAACAGAAGGGCGCCTAACCATACTAGCGCATGCCAAACACACGGCAATGATGCAACAAAGCAGGTTTATCTTTCTCATTGCAAGTGTATGTCACACAAGTGTATCTCAGCAACAGACAGCGAAACAGAAGTCCCCCTAACACGCGTGGTGCCTTTCATTTTGAAGAAGCGTGCGTCCACGAGTTCCCGGGCAATTGCAGGTTCCCGGGACAGTGCACGCTAAAGTGCGTACCGTCTAATTTGTTTAAATTGTTTGAGTGCCCCCCTCAGTCGAACATTCAGGCCTGAACTTTCGACCTGTTTTGCCCACATATCACTTTCCGCAGATGAGACGAAAATCTCGTAGACTACCCCCACCGCACAGTGCCCAAATGGACAGGTGTGTTCCTGCTTGCAGCCTTGTTTCTCGGTACTAGTGGTCCATGTCAAAGTTTTGCAAGTTTCGCACACGTCTTGCCATACTTGGTAGGAGCCTTAATAAAATTGCCTTAAATTCTTGGAAGCACGCTTCGTCAAAATGAAAGGTGCCGCGTGTGTTAGTGATCAATCATGAGACACAAGAAGGGAGGCACGCCACTCAAGCGTTACCTTTGCGCTGGCGGCCGCCTAACGTTGAGAAGCGAGACACATAACTCCGCTGATGGGCGCTAGTTGATACCAATGGTAGTAAAAATTGCCTTATAAGGTGCGTCACGACGTCCGTACCAGCGTAAAATCAAGATGTGCGACGCGAGTTGAAAATCTGTCACATTGCAACTCACTGGCGCACCAACAAGAAATGGTGTCCCCGTTTCCCTGTGTCTCCAGGTGAGAAACACTGCTGTGGAGACAGAATAATCCTTCGAGAAAAGGCCAGCACTGAAAGAACTGAAAACTCAAGCGAAAAATTTTTAATAAGCTTGAAGCTACCCTTTGTGGAGCTCTTCTACGAACAGCCAACCGCCGATAGCGAGGAGTGAGGAAGAAGTCTACTCAGCGATGTTAAAACAGCTCTCTCCAGAATTCCTACATAAGTCGAAGACTGCAACTATGTACAACTAGAGTGATACAAGAAACCGCAAGAAAGAGCGAAAATAAATGCTGCTCTGTGAGTTGCCGACACTCTCCTGGGTAAGGGTAACACAAAGTACGCCTTTCCGGAGCTTTGTTTCAATGTCTTTACCTTGGCTGTGCTCTGGAAAGCAATGGATAAAAAAAATCCTGCTTCTAAGCAGCGCAAAGTGTTTTCTCAGCAGCCTTTGTTCTCCTAAGAACATGTACATTAGTGGCTCTCACAAACAGCTTATGGTAACGCCAGAGAATCGCATTAACAATTCTTTGGAAGCGGTACATTTCTATTTATGTTCAACAACCGGTACGGTCGGTCCCGTTGACTTGAGAAAAGAAAGTTTCTCGGAGGCACAATAAAATTACCCGAGTAACGACAAAAGAACATCGCAAAAAGTAAAAACAAAAAAGTGTGTGACCGCTGACCCGTACTTCAACGAGAAAAGGAAGCATACCGTCAGTTGTTCGGTGCGTTACTTTTCTGGCACACCAGAAAGCTTTCAGCGCGCCTTTCATCACTGTGTCTTTGACCCGCTGTTTACAGTCTGCAGATATAATCCTGGCTGACGATGGCTGACGAAGTGTGTTAAGAAAATTTTGTTCTTTAAGAAGGTTCTGCGCTGAAGTCAAGCGCACCTACTTTTAAAAAAGGTTTACAATTTCACGACAGACGCAGTATTAACCTTTGAAGCACTGTAAAGACCTTCAAGTTCGAGCGTGTGTCGGGCTTTGTAGTCATGCGCGCCTCGCATATAATACCTTTAAGAGGTCGCTGTTTGAAATAAATAATTCTGAAAGCGCACCCTATATTTAGCCCTTAAAATCTTTACCCGGGCAATGACATTTGTGACGAGGCAATGATTTGTGACGTGATTTGTGACGAGGCAGTGACGTTTGTGACGAGTGACGCTGCCCTATAACACCGCCTTACAAAGCTCCTGTATCCTCAAAAGGACAGAAAGTTGAGCGAGTTGGTAACAGTCCATAATCAAAAGAAGAGGCGTGCAGGACACGGACACAAGGAGAGCAGTGAACAACACGAACGCCGACTAACAACTGATGCACAGCACAGAGGCGAAAAAGAAAGAAGACACACTGCTTATCTGCGCATGCTCGGAATGGTAGCGCCACCTGTCAATCGGTTACACGTGCCGGTCTTCGCGATAGACAACTCCTAAGGCTTTCTATCTCCTCTCTGTTTAAGCTAATCGACGGCTGACTCACGCATGCACTTCCACTAATACTGATATGCCAGGCCTCAACCAATAAACGCGTATCTTCGTTCTTATGCCTGTATAGGATCTCGGTTTTGTCTAACTCGGGCATGCACCTACAGACGTGGCAGTGCAAGGATAGATTGGACGGCGTCCCACCTGATAGCGACCTTCTGTGTTCAATTAATCTTTGATTAATACAACGCGTAGTTTGCCCTACATAAAAAAGTCCGCAGCTAAAAGGAATCTTATAAACTACACCCATGCGACAGTCGGTGAAATTGTTCTTGGCATTCTTGGCTGTTCTTGGCTGGTTGTTCTTGGCTGGTTGTTCTTGGCTGGTTCTTGTTAAGCACCTAGCCAAGCACCTAGCCTCTGTGCTGTGCATCAGTTGTTAGTCGGCGTTCGTGTTGTTCACTGCTCTCCTTGTGTCCGTGCCCTGCACGCCTCTTCTTTTGATTATGTCCTGTATCCTCCTGCGTACAGCGGAGCAAGTCTGCGTCAGCTGGCTAGGACACTTCCTCTTCGCGGATTGCGGTTCCCAAGGAGACAGAGCAACTGTTCTCACGACCGGACGGGGCTGCCAGCGTCATGTAAACAGTGTCGTGGGGGCGGCGTGGGTGAGAATGAAGAGGGAGGGTCCGCGACCGCATCCCCTGGTAGAGTCCTTCGTTCTACACCGCGCTGGTTCTAAGCCCTAATGAGGAAACGGCGCATTTTCGCGCCCGAGCAGGCGCAGCCGGCGCGTCTGGCCTCGGATCTCGAGCTACGTGTAATGCGCGCATCGAGAGTAATGCATTCGGAGCTGTACTTAGCGCGGGCCTGTTCCCGAAGAGGGTAATTTCAAGAATGTAGGTCATGCGGTGTTCGTGGCTGCTTGATTAAGACCGAAATGCTTTCGGGAAAAAGCCAGCGGCCTCGTTCCCGTGGAAGTTTTCAAAGTTAATGACTTGTGCGTGCATCTGGATTCGGTATTTTCGAATATATAAGGTGAAGGAATAGCTGACGTCGACTTAGAAGACACTTCTATACAATTCCCATACTCAGCGTACTTGATTTTATCGTTGGCGAATGCCAATTGACATAAGATTGGTCAGCGTTTCGGCAAGCACAAAAGGAAACCGGTTTTCATGAACTGTCATGTACGAAGACACCAGACAAAAAGGAGATGAGCTAGCAGAGTGGAAAAAATGTATTCTACGGGAATTGGCCAAATAATTAGCTACACTTGACCTAACAGTATGGTTTTTACGGGTATTATATCAAAATAAAAAAAAAGGTATACCCAGCAGGAAACTCGGCTGTAAACGCAGCGGTAAAGCAGTTCCACTCAATGCGAAAGCTCTAGTGTGGAGCAGTGATTCGCTTGTGTTTCCCCTGTGTTGTGGCCGTGTTATATTGAGGTCATGATGTGTTGTGCTTATGGTCTGGTGTGATTATGTTTGTTGATATTACTCTGTTAAGCAGCTCGCTTTCCAGAAGTTGACGCATGCATTCCCTCAAACTGTCTATCAACAGCACCGCTTAACAGCGGCAACTCACGAAACAACCCGAGATGAAAGATGCTCTAATAAACGAACTTTACGGTCGGAACAATCGCTCCACCCACTATATTTGCTATTTTTGTACGTGCATACTAGAGATGCATTTGTTGGTCATCACAACTCTACCGCGGCTGTGGATGTGACACGCCCTTCTTTACAGCAACGGGCTTCAGCTACTCCTTACGAGACACCGCAGCGCCGACTTTCATGCCAGCGTCTATTCATTACGGCTGACATAATTATATTCGGCTTTTCTGCTCCAAAGGAGGCTACTTTCAGCCATCACCCATGAATTATGCGATCGCAAGTAGTGCAGACATAAAGTAACAACGGGACAAACTGGTTTGTGTTTTTGTGCAAAGCACCGCAGCCCTCGGCTGTACAAATACTTTCGTGTTTGCAAATAGCAGAAGGAGAAGCAGCATAAGTGTGCTCGGGGTCGTGCATGATTCAGCAGCTGAATACTATAGATATAAGTTCTCTGCTTGCACCTTCCAGAATGTTCTGTAACACTCAATAAATAATAGAAAAAGACATTGGCAGGCACCACGTCGTTGCGACAGCGGGGCACGCATATGGCATTGGTAAGTACGTTTGTCAAGCAAATGCGAACGAGATCTCGTTAGCGCTCCAGTAATATGATAGATAACATATCTGCGAGGGCGGCGACCGTGGCAGCCTAGAGAGAATCTTGTTTTATCTATGCTTCCACGGCTTAGGTCTCTTTTGCTTCGATCTCCATACGCTGGTCCAGACGCAACATGACAGCAACTGTTTAGCAACTCTTGCAGGTTGTATTGAGAAAGCAGGGTCTATCCCATCGTCTACAGCTGGATTATGTTTATGCAATGGGTCGTTCGCATGCTTCATTTTTTTTTTACCAACTACTTAAGAAAATGCGGTCAACAACCTGTTCGTGCATTTCTCCTGTCAGGCATGTCTGCAAAGACGATAGGAACAGCTAATCAAATAGGTCTATCAGCGTTGACTGACTATTAGATTTCCGTAAGGATTAAATCTATGAAGGACGTGCGGTGAACGGGTCATTCTTTTGTGTAATAAGTAGAGCATTGCTTTTCCTGAAAAAGTGTTTAACTTCTATTTAAGAGTCCGGCCATTCTATGAAAGGCGTTCTTTGCTTACTTACTTTAAAAAATTATAACGGCCTCATAGGGTTTCGAAAGACGCTTATCATACAAACGAGTGTTGGCAAGACTCAACGCCGATAAGAGAGTAAGTGCTTCGCTATCTTGGGTTGTTTGACATAGAAGCATACCCAGACCTCAACATTTTCCAACTGTATTGCAAGGTTGAGTACTCGAGATTAAGCATTTTTTTTCTGTAATTACGAAGTTTTTTTTCTAAATTACTTCTTTTTCTATGCGTATTCCGTGCTCCCTGCCTGGTAGTTGAGATGTCAGCTACCCATTTCGTGGAGTTCATGTCGTATGCGAATAACCGGTGCACTGCGAACGCACGCGAAATAAATTAGCCATTATTGCTGGAATTAAAATTTCGAAGTTTATTTACACGCGCTTTATTGCAGTAGTTTACTATGTGTGAAGGACTATATGTAGCCGATAATTGGGGTTGTTTAAGGTTTTTAACCCTAGAGGTGGGAAAGGAAAGGAATACCAACGCTTATCTTTACAGCAGAGAGTTTTAATAAATTTTCTATATAAATGCAAATATGAAAACACTAAGCATTAAAGTACGCATAAAAATAAGTAGGATTATGTTCCAACCGCATCAGGAAAGCGGCTTATAACATGTTTTCTTTCGCTTGGAAAAATGGTTTAGGTCAACGCCCTGTCGCTCGTTAGTCCTTGGACTGTGAGATTAAAAATTAGCGGCGTTAAGTACGGCTGCTTAAGGTTGCTGGATATCGCGGGAAAGATGACCGCATTGCCGCAACATCACAATTGTGCACGAACGCTGCAGATATGGACAGTTCAACGCAGTGAACTTGTTATAAATTTGTCTGCTTTCTATCAAAAGTTTTAAAACTCCATGCTTGTATGAGGCGTGAGTAGAGAAGACAACGCCCGGACAAAGGAAATTTCTTCGTTTCTCCTATCAAAGCGACGCTTGCATGCTCCTTGCGTCATCGTAAATGTGTAAGGAAAGAAAGATAATTTACCGAAGCAGAAAATTTTCTGCCCGTCTTGCAATTTTTTAAGGTTTGAAACAATTACGCAAAAAGCTGAACAGCAATAAATATAAATTTTAAAATAAAGAATAAAGCTGAGCAAGAAACTTAATGTTATATTCACCCAAAATACACCCAAAATAAGATCGAATTATTCCAGGATATGTTTAACCTTATAGACAACCTTAATGTCCATCGAAAAGAAACTTCATCGCGCTTGATGAGGTGGCCGCAAGTGCTCGGGAGCAGAGGTCTCTACACGTGTTGGACGGGAAAGCGCCTCTGGCACAGACATAGAAATAAAAAAAAAAAGAACTGCCAAACTCTCTCACAATTCAGTAGTTCAAGAAATTAAATTTGGTAATCCTACTTCGTTCTTAATAAGCACCCTGGCGAGCGGCTTAGGAAGCTGGCGCTGGAGGACACCACTTCGTTTTGGGATCTCAGCACATGGTTTTGTTGTAGCCCGATGCAACCAACGAAATTTGTGCATGCCTGGAACAGCGGTGGGACTTCGAAGGAGCGTTTCTAACACTAGTTATTTCGCCGAGGTGCTTCTATACTGCAGATGTTTCGACGGTGTGCAACAAAATTTTATGATGGTCCGTTTCCGCCAGCCCGGTATATTAACTTCAGTATTAAAAGCCACACTGCCAGATTATCGGCATCAGAGGGATCCATGCACAAGGACTATTCTTCTTACATAAATTTCGTAGGACTTGGGAAGTGTCACTGAGACATAGCGAAGGCTGTCGCGCACGAAGCATTTATACGCTAAATGTTCTCCTACTGCGTGTCATTAACTATAAAAATACAGCAGCGCTTATTCTTCTCGGCGAACATTGCAGAGAAGACGAGCCGCAGCACATTAGGAAAAGCAAAACTAGAGAGAGTGAGAGGCAACCTCACGGAAGCTGGAAAATATAGGAGTTTGCAAAGGAGAGATGAAGCATACTGCAAAGAGAGATGAAGCATTCGGATAACCGAGTGAGAGACTGCAAATAAAACGGCCGTCTAGGAAATCATTGAGAAGCAATAACTCGACAGCTAAAAAGCAAAAAACAAATACAATAACAACAACAAAAAACACATTGTCAGCGCTTTTTAGACCACAAGCCACTTCACATGGTGGAGATAGATGGTGTAAGAGCTGCGATTCTGAATTTGAAATTATCAATTAGCCCCCCAGCGCCCGCGCAAAATGCACAAAGACACAACAAAAGAGAAAGAACAAGCTTTTCAAAAAAATACGAAAAAAATGTACAAACACAAGGACCCAGTAATAAACACGGCAATCGAGGGATCCCGTATGAAAATTATATTTATTTATTTATTTATTTATTTATAAAATACTGCAGACAAGAAGTCCAAGCAGGGTGAGCAGGGAATGTACATATGAGCAGGGAATATACATATGATACAGAGATAAATAACAGAATGAATCAAAGTTGAAACACGTTTTACACAATTCGTATGTAGACAACTATAGTAGGAACAATTAAAGAACTTGGTCGTGATACAAATAAGAAGGCGTTAAGAAAGAACAACAGTATTTGCACAAATGGAAAGGTGTACAGGTCAAGGGCGTTGGGGAGGTGCTTCGGTAAGATTATTCCAGTCGGCTATTGTTTGTGGAAAAAAAGAGTACCGAAAAGTATCAGTGCTTGAGAAAATTGGTGTGAGAGAATGAGGGTGGTGATGCCGAGTGGGTCTGCTTAACAGGGGGAAAACGTATGCTGCAGTGTCTAAGGCTAGTCTATGATTAACTATGTCCGATAGAAATTCTAGTCGCATTTTCTTTCTTCGATTCTGTAATAATTCAATGCCGTTTGCATTTAGTAATGCAGTGGGGGAATCGAGGGGCTTAACTTTACTATAAATAAATCTAACTGCTTTTCTTTGAACTCTTTCTAGGTTATTGATGTTAACTTTTGTGTGGGGATCCCAAACTATCGAAGCGTACTCAAGTTTTGGCCTAATCAAGGACAAGTAGGAGAGAAGTTTAACACAAGGCGGGGCAGTCTTGAGCTTGTGGCGAAGAAGACATAATTTCCGGAAGGCGGCAGAGCAGATGTTATTTATATGCAGGTTCCAGGATAAGTTACTCGTTAATGTTAGACCTAAATATTTGTAGGAGGCTACTTTCAGTAAAGGAGCATCAGCTAAAATGTATGTATTGTCTAGGGGGACCTTTTTGCGCGTTATGGGGAGATACACGCATTTATATGCATTAAGAAGCATTCCCCACTGTTTGCACCACTTTAACACATTGCTTAAGTTAGTATTAAGGTCACATTGGTCACTAATGCAGGTTATTTCTCTAAACAACACACAATCGTCGGCGAATAGACGAATTTGTACCGGGTTGCTAATCACATTGACAATGTCATTTATGTAGACCAAGAACAGTAGGGGGCCGAGTATGCTCCCCTGCGGAACACCAGAAGTCACCGGAAGGTGAGTGGTGTTCAACTGATGAGTGGGCGCACACTAGAACCGCACCTGAAGATCCCCGTGAATCATTTTTTTTTTCTTGCTGTTGACGTACAGAAGCTATAAGAGAGTTACGGAGAGTTCGATTACTGCGTGTCACCTTGTTCCTTCTTTCTTCTGCGTTTCGCACATAACTACGCGTTAGTAAGATAAGAAGAAATGTGGGGAAAATAACACGTGCACCGGTAGAATGACGCTCCCAGAATGAAACGGGACCGGTTCCAAGCAAGCAAGCGGCTTATAGATACGGGAACTAACGAATGGGTGAGAGGACAATATTTTTGATGAGAAAGGAATCCGGAGTAAACACATCAATACTTGAACCAAGTGCAATCTATGCCCTTTTTAGAAGAAAACCAGAACACAAGCTCAGGCCAGGACGGAGGCTTGAGTTAATGAAGAGATCGTTGAAGACAATGAAGAAGGGGGAAAGGTCACTGCAGCCAACGCTTCGGCAAGTGGACTTGTCTTCGTCAGCTGATGTTACTCTGATGGGAATGTCTCTGGAAACGCTTCCTGTTCTTCATCGTTATCAACGATCGCTTCATCACTTCTAATAAACGGAAAGTTTGATTCTAATAAAGGCGAAGTTTGATTTTCCGTGATGCGTCACTGCTCACCATTCTGTTCTCGGCATGCAAGAGACGTCGCCACCATTCCTCGAAACATCGTTGTCATGTCTTCCTATACCACGAATGTCCGCCTGAGTTGCAAAGCACTCATGCTCGTCGAGTTTTATCCTTATCTAAACACAAAATGCTGTGTGCATTGCGAAGAATGCTGCCAATCCTCTAGCGTCCAATAAGAACGTTGTATGAGATGTGTACGGCACTAAGATGTGATTTGTGCGGTGCGTAATCATAAGCATTGCAAGATATTGTTCATAAAAAGCACTAAAAAATGTATGCGCAGCTTTTTGTTTTAAAATTTAACTGGTCACTCGCAAGAGCATCGATCAGCAAAAATCCTAATAAACGCGTTCAAGTTACTTGTCTCTATTCTCCTCTAAATTAATATTTACGACTTCGTGATGTCACAGGCGGTAGCTAACATAGTTCCATAGGCCACGGGAGATCGCGCATGTCACTGGCTGCCATAAGAACTCCGGAAAGAGAAACGTATTTCTTTCTTCGCCCAATGTCTCAAGTGGCACTGACATCAAAACATAAAGCGTTATACAATACATTCAATTTGGCGGTTGCCGAATATATTTATACAACAGACATGAACTCCTGTTGCGTTGATGGACGATGGCTTTATCATGTTTCATTCTCCTTGAGCGTTTCCTGTACTAGCGATATTTACCTGTCACCGAATTTGACGCTTCGATGCTAATTGCTAATTTCAAATTAAGAATGGCAGCTCTTACACCACCTAGCTCCACAATGTGACGTGGCTTGCGGTTTAGGAAATGCTTACAAAGTGGCTTTTATTTTCTTTCATTTTTTTTTAGCTGTCGAGTTATTGCTTCTCAATTATTTTCATAGACTGCCGTTTTGTTTACAGTCGTCTTCGGCACATGATGTAGTTGATTTGTCTCGAAAAGAACCAGCAAAGAGGAAAGTTGTATCGCATCTCGCCATTTCCAGGATTTAGCTCACACGGCCTCCTACCGTCTCAACTGTCCAATAAATGCTTGTACTGCGTATCGGAATCCAGAATTTATCTCACTACCCTCTCCCAGAGCAACGGGATGTTCGCCAGCTGTCACAAAAGCGATTAATTTTCGTTGAATGTGATCTCGTGTTGCTGAGACAACGAACAAGACAAAGCCATCGCTTTGAAAAGCCTTGTAAATCCAGGATGGATTCAAGGAGGACACATGCCCTGCACAATTTATCAAGATTTGTCTTGAGGGATTTATACAGAGAGACATGTTTCAGCGGTAGCGGCTATGTTTCGGCGTTCAGGTATTAAATTTAGCGATTCAAAAATAAAGGCACACGTAAAGGGCTTTGTGTGCAGTTTGTTTTCGTGTATTGTGTTCCTTTCCATTTAATTTCACATATGCGCTTCCGCATAATTGGTTGAATGCTATTAAACAGCACAACTGGCAGTGTTTCTGTACAAAGTGGCACAATACGATAGTTTTCGGGGATATGTGAAACAATATATCTCTTTTATGGTAAGATCAATAGCTGATCCTTGTGACAGCAAGCTCAAACAGTGTTGGAGGCAGCCGATAGGGCTCTCGTTACGATAAGACACACTGAGCGTACGTGAGCTGACCCTTTTTGCTGCCTACACTCTTTTATCAGGAGATTTAGTTAAAGCTGGATCAAAATCAGTTCAATTTATCTTGTTAAAAAGCACAAGCTGTTGAGGTCGCATAAGGATTACGCGGAGACGGGCTTCTTGTTTCTTTGTTTCTTGCTGCGTTGCTGGACATATCTTTCTCCTTCGACGACATGAGTACGTAGGCTTCGAAAAAGAAAAAAAAAGGGGGGGGGGGGGGGACTCTCTACGAGGAATCCTTTGTTTTGTAGTATTATTTCTTTCTATCTTGACTGGAATAAAGAAGTTAGAAACGTAAAGCAGATTACCATAATACCATGGATCATCGACTGCGGTCGATGGATTATGCATTCTAATGCATTCTGAGCTATTATTATTATTATTATTATTATTATTATTATTATTATTATTATTATTATTATTATTATTATTATTATTACTTAAAACGTGGATCGCTGTTTTCGTATACGAAATAACTGCGGCATAACGGCCGGGAAAAATGTGGCCCCGTGCGTAACATCGCGCAGAGACGATAAAAGACGGTAAGAGCGAAACCCTATAGCCCGGCCTTCGGCTCCGTGCCGTGCTCTATGTAAAACTTGAAGGCGAAAGATTTGTGCAGAATGAGTACTGCACTCAGTCACTAGTAAAGCCGTGCGTTGACTGATGCAGCAGGCTTTCACTCCATGTAAAATCTGGTGCGCTGCTAACTCCTGTATCCTCGGCTGGGGCATGCAGGCATGCACCCCACGTCCTCGTGTGTATGCGTTTCCATAAGGCCACGTGACCTTTTGTGCCTCAAGACGCGACCTTTAACCAAGCAGATGTAAGGTCTTCGCTTTAAACATGTCTATTACACGCGCAGAGATGTTTCCGGCTGCTTTGTCGAGCTTAATGATTGCTAATATTTCACGTGCCAAAGCTACGATATTATAGACACACCGTAGTGTCCGGCATAATGTAGACCAATTCGGGCTTCCTTAAGGTGCACCTAAATCTATAATCTGTTTCAGAAGTTCCGTGCAGCGCTGTGGAAGCTACAGAGCTCTCTGACCAACCAGGAGGGCGAACGCATGTTAAACGTGTCCTTCCGCGGCTTGTCAACTGCCAATAGCGGGCGCTGCAGTGGTAGCTGTAGCCCTTGAAGGAGGAAGATGAAGCGGGGCGAGCGTGTCCGACCAATGGCATTTCGTCTCGCCTCAGAAGAATTCTGCGCTCCATGGCCTCGTAGTCTTGGCTCTACTGCACGGAACTAGTAAAACAGGCCATAAGTAGGCGAGTGTCTCTTGCATTTCGGCCCGATTGAAATGCGACCGCCAGGCCCAGAAAACGAACCAGACACCTCGAACTCAGCAAGCTAACAATTTAGCTGTTAAGCTGCCACTGTCGAGCTTATGTGATTGAAGTGAAGTGCGACGTCACAAGCGCCTTCATTTATATTTGGCATCCTATATACGCCAGGTAATCGTTTAGGTGTGTTTCTTTATTTCGCACTCTATTATTCATACATACAGGCTGCCTTTGAAAAAGCACTCGGGAGTCAGACTTACTGTTTGGAGCTCTGTAGTACGGGGTGGTGATGGTGGCGGTGATGCCACTGCAGCAGGCGGACTTAGCCTGGTTTCCGCAGCACACTTCTCAGCATGACAGGCATCTATATTATGTTTCAGCGCTATGCGGCGAAGCCGAAATTATTTAATGCATTACCTATGGCAAAATAAAATACCGACCGTATATCCTAAATGCGATTTCGCCTGTATTTACTGCCTAGGAATGAAGTGTAAGACTGAGAACTACAGGCCGAACTCGCTATCTTTTTCCAGTGGGCTTGGAAATTTCCCGTCGCAAGTCTAAATTACGAACTTCTTTATTGTGGTCTACATATGTATCTTACCACGAGGGCGCATAAGCGAGTCACTCGACAAACCAAGTTGCAATTGCATAAACTTTAGTACGGCGAAGGTACGCAGTGAACAGGACTGCCTCATAGGAGAGTAAAAATAGAGGCAGCGTAATTACGTTTTTGTTTCTGTGGCTGAACCACCACATTCTGACACATATGCGAATGTACGAGAAGCTTGAATTTATTCAGTGTTGTACGCCACTGTTTTCAAACAGATAGAAAAAGAAAAGCAAGAGGGAAGCAACACTATCAAGCAGGACGCTGTTGCTTTGTCGCCCTTTGTATACTTGACCGTAGCTTTACATTATGCTCACTTCCTTTTTATTTAGTGCTTCATGGCAGCGAAATCTTCGGCCACACTTCCAAGATCATAACGCAAGGGTGATTCTGCAGCTTGTTCTAATTCTCAATTTGCTGTAAACAGACATCTATAAATCAGCAGTACCTTGTTCACGTAAGCCCTGACGAGCACTCCTTAGCAGCACTAGTTTAAGCGGCACGGAGAGACTATGCAGACATGTTCGAGCAGACGAAGCCATAATTCAGGCTCTTGAAACACTGACGTCGCTTCCTTCCCCTCTCCAGAACTACATCAAGGCCCACGCTTTATGCCCGACGGGAGCGATTACGGCATAATCTCCCGAAGTGTCTTCGTTCACCTTCTCGTCATCATCTCCAAACGGCGTCAAACAGGCAACGACGACGCACTACATTAAGTCGGGTCATCCTGCTAAAGAAACACAAATAAAAAAGATAAATATTTTTTGCGCAGAGCAGGGGAACACTTCATGGCGGCTTATATCAACCTAACGCGCTGTTCATAAGGGCGATCATGAAACAGCTAGCTCATCACGAGGTTCCGGTAAGCGTTCATCTGCTGCCAGGAATAAGCGACTTCAGCATGTCTTCAGCTACTGCGGTGCAGATACCCTTGGAGCATTAAGGAAGCCTGCCGGATAAGCTATATGAAGCGTGACGGCTTAAAACGCGTTTAGGAACGTTCAGTACACTCATAACTGCAGTTTTCGATGCGGGAGTTTGTGGGCGCAGAATAAAGTAAAGGAATGGTCCTCCTCGCCCTGTGCTTGAGATATGCGAGCAGATATTGCAGCCGGAAGGTTTGCGAGGATAGTTTAGTATGCAAGGTATGGCAGCCGGAAACGAAATCAAGCAAGAAGACAAGGCGTTGGACGTGGGAATAATTTTATGAGCTTCCGCATGATCGTCGAGCCATGATATGCATTATTTTTGTTTCGATCTCCATAGTCGGAGTAGACCCATGAAAAATTCTTAGGACTACCGTCCTAAGGCGAACTAAAGGGGAGAGCCTTTCCAGTTTCCAATAAAGGTGCTTTTGCATCTGCTTTGGAAAGACCGATCGCGTGGTGTGCATAGCCGCATGAAGCGGTTCTCTTAGGGATATTGTCGAATATTTCTTGAGTAGTCGTTAGTTAACACTTCAATCACTCTAAAAACTACTATTTACGTGACGCAGATGTCTTGTTTGGCTACTGCGCGCTTAAGGGCTCCCTGCGGTCACGTGACATTTTTTGTGCCATCCGTGGGGACACCGCGTTTCCGACAAAGTCACTGCCAGCTCTTTCATAGTCGCCTCTGCATGAGACACGCAAGTCTTAATAACATGACGTGGTTAGCACTCTGTGAAGTTAATCAGGCGGAATGTCGATCAGTATCCTCATTGCGATAGCTTACAAGCTGCATTTTTGCTTCTTGCATTTTATTTTCTATCTCCCATTTATGATGCGTAGTTGAGTGCGTGTGGTCAAAACACGTAGGGGAGGTTTTACGTTATTGGGCTGGAACTATAAGGCCTCGCGGCAGTCGGATGTCGTGTCATACTTCAACTTTGACGTATCAAGTACATAAGCATTCTGGTGAATAATATTGATGTTTTAGGCGTTATTCAAGTATTAGTACACCAATGATTAAACCGTAGTTGCAATTTCCCTTTACAAATGGTTGGGTTTTTATATGGCTGTTAGTCCAAAACCTGGCTACATAATTTCTTCGAAGCCTACTCGATTGAGGTCACCAGTAGCTTTTGGTATGTTGCGTATTTATGGGCTGCAGTTTACCAGTATGAGGCATGTATACAGACGCCGACGACATCTGAAGTGCAATGACCTCTCTGGTGAGTCAGCGCCCTGGTGTCAGCTCGGTCATCGCCCTTGTTTCGTGTTCGCGCTGTCGTCCTCGTTTCTGTTATGGGACGTTAACGCAGTGACGAAAGCTATGGCAACGGCCGAACTGGGTGGAGCTGTCGGGGTTACTGGCCTCTGTAGAGCGACGATGTTAAAAGCTGGAGACAGTGTTCTTCGACGAGTTTTTCTCTTTCTTCGTGTGTGTGTGTGTGTGTGTGTGTGTGTGTGTGTGTGTGTGTGTGTGTGTGTGTGTGTGTGTGTGTGTGTGTGTGTGTGTGTGTGTGTGTGTGTGTGTGTGTGTGTGTGTGTGTGTGTGTGTGTGTGTGTGTGTGTGTCCGTTTGGCGACGTTGACTGACACCGATTCTGATGGGCAGTAAAACGAAGGTTGTTTCCTTCCTACTTTTATAGCCACCAGCCGAAGATGAGAAGTTGCACCGATGGCCCGTTTCGGTGTTTCAAGCGGCTGAACATTTTATTCTCAGCTATAGCAGGTTCATTGCACTAGTGGACGCGTCGATGGCGCTATACGAAAACAAGTGCAGGAGTTGAAGGAAGTACGTGGAAAACACACCCACCAATGTTTGCCTTCAAGTCTGGGCACATTTATGTGTATCCTGTTATACCCGTCTTGATGTTTCTTTTGTGCTCTGGACATTATCAGTTAGAGTACCAGTTCGCAGGTTCGGTTAGCAGCAGCCGCGTATAATTTCTGGCGGAAACGTTAGTCGCTTTATAGTGGTCAGGTGCACCCTAAAGAAAGCTAGTTCCTAGCTATAAAAATTTACGCCTGTGGTACAATAGGCCTCCGAAGGGTGACCTGTTCTGGTGGCGCAAGATAAGCTCTACCGAATAAAAAATTTGTTACTCCAAAATAAAAAAAAGGAAATGCTAAGACCGAACTAAGAAAATGTAATCAAGAAAATATAGTGGAGGAATAACAGTTTATCTAGGACGCAGCCAGTTACGGAATATACAGAACGCCAAGTAATGTTTAGATTTATGCAAAACCACCTGCTGCGAAGGTAGTAATATCGCTGCTAGCTTTCAGCTAACTCTAGGGATGCTAAAATTTCTAATGTAGTTTATGAAGAATGCGAGTGCTTTAATGGACAGAGAGTTATATACATGTGACAGTTATATAGTATTGTATGAGGAAGTTATATATATAGTAAACACGTCAAGAAAAGAAATATGGGTGCTTGGAGCTCCCAAGAGATCGAACACCGGGACAGGTAAACGGAATGGGGTATAAGAAAGCTCAGTGATGCTGTTTTCCGTGCACACTGCTCGGATTTATTTATTTATTTATTTATTTATTTATTTATTTATTATTTATTTATTTTTATTTACTTATTTATTTATTTCTTGTATAAAGGAAGGAAAGGAAAAGCAGGAAGGAAGGAAGGAAGGACGGGCTGGAGCATGCACACGCCAAGTTTCGCTTTCCCCATTTTCCCGACAGATATAGGGCTCCCAAATTTCTTGTATAGGCTATAATAATCTCAGAAATTGCTTGTTTTCAATACACACGAACGCGCATTCACGCGTTAATTCATCAACTGTTCTAATGATCTAGAACTTATTGCTGTGTCAGTGCAAAGTACTCAGAGCATTTCATTCCGCTGTTGTAGTGCCTACTATTATAGAACAAAACTCCTGAAACTACGGTCAATGTTCTGCCTTCCAGTTGGAATCTAATTGCAATAGCCAATTACAATCTACCTTCGTATGCGTCTACGGCTGTAGCATGTGTTGCCCAATGTATTTTAATATAGCACGCTGATTGTCCCACATTTCGCAGGCATGCCGCGCTTCATTATCGTATGTCTAGACGCTTCACGTTTCTACGAAACTGGGAAGGTCATTATCGACTTCGCGAGGAGCAACAAAGCAGGAAAGCAGTCGCAGTCTACTAAGCAATCGCGGCAATGGTCAATAACCCTTTTGCGCGGGAACAAAGGACTGTTACTTGCTTTCTGGCTTGGCTTGCAGCAACCCAGCTCTGGCTTTCGTTTAGATAGAGCTGGTCCGAACGCGGCGTATCTGATCTCCACACTGGTGTAGGAATCTAGCCCCAAACAAAGCCGAAGAAAAGGAAATGCAGCTACTATCATACCCATGTTTACCGCTGGACATAATGGCTTCTGCGGGAGGTCATTATCGGTGCGTTCAATTGGATGCTCTCTAGTTCTGCCTCAGATTCCAATAATGCTGCGTACGCACCACCCCGGCTGACGTCACTTTAATGGAGGTGCTGCAATAACCAAGGGACAAGAACATCGGCCAGATCTCAGTGGCGTTCGAAGTATTAGGATGTGAATGTTTCAGAGCGCTTCAAGCTGTGAGAGTGCTGTTGTCATAAGACCAGCTGAATATACTCAGAGTTCCCGGCTTCACTTCAATTCAATAAAGTAAAAAGCCACAAAAGGCTACTGCAGTGTTTAGCTTGTCAAGGTGACAGCTCCCTTAGAACAACAGCAATGCGCCCTCCGTTGGAAACAATATTTGAAAAGAACGACTGAAAGGGACTTGCGTTGCCAGAGCACTACACTAGGATGATCCGAATACGCCGTAAGTGCGCTGCAAATTGCATAATTTTACCAACCCTTTGGTAATGTAAAATACCTAGATTTAGGTCACGCCAATCGAGGCCACCGTGGAAAAAATACTGCAGTGGTTTGTACAAGTCAAAGGCCGTTAAAAACAGCCATTGAAATAAAAACAAATGTGAATGCGAAAGTCAATATCCATTTAATTACTTGCATTGACTTGTCAGTGTTGGAAATCGTATGGCATCAGGTTGCAGTTTTGGGTTAACACTTGCTACCACTGCAAGAAGCTCAGAGACCACGGTCGTAGGGTGCACATTTAAACTTTCTTAGCCTGCCCGTTAATCCTCGAAATATAATTGTGAATACCTCTGTTGAACATGAAGGCGTGTATTTCAGTTTAGGGTCATATGCGGGGTGTTAAGGAATTGAACGTTTCTTTGTGTGGCTTTTATAATGCGGTTCACTGCGCTATCAAAGGAATAAATTTTTTCATTGTACTACAAATCTTTGTATTTATTGCGAGTACAATGATGCTTCCTGCATGAATTGAAGTTGGAATGGATTACGTCTTAGGATAATAAGAATTCCGATTACTACGGGTCATCTCTCGTGCAGTGAGCAGTGTCAGCGACAGCAATAAAGGGCAAATCTTTATGCGTGAGTATTGATCATAAATGCTGAAAATATATCTCCATGTGTACCTTTCCAACCAGTGGTGTAAGCAATGTTCCCTTGAAAGAATGGTAGTGAGCCCATGGTTCCTTATTCTTGCTGATTTTTATTTAATGAGAACAGCCATCCATAACTGAAGGTTTATGCTAGGTTTATACATGATGCCTCTGGTATTTCAAACTGAATACAAATTGGTGTTAAAGTTTACTTCATATATATGTGAACCGAAGTGAGAGGGGTATTTTCTTCTATGGAAGCTCTATGTAATGTCTCACAGAAAACTTTAGTGCGGTCATATACGGGTGCTATATGTTTGCTTGATATAAGGACAAACATTTTTGTCAGTACAAAATTATTCGGCTACTTTCATTTTGAGCGGTGCACATTGCACGTACTAAAATATGTGCTTAAGCAATGAGGTTTTAACTCTGCCGTCTTCAGCCTTTTGTGTGTGTGTGTGTGTGTGTGTGTGTGTGTGTGTGTGTGTGTGTGTGTGTGTGTGTGTGTGTGTGTGTGTGTGTGTGTGTGTGTGTGTGTGTGTGTGTGTGTGCGTGCGTGCGTGCGTGCGTGCGTGCGTGTGCATATTGGTGAAAGGAAAATACGCTGAAATATTACCTAGGACACCTCACGCCATTTAACGTGTCGCAGCATTGTCTTAGAGAAACCGTTAAAGATTTTCCTCTACAATCCTGTCAGTATTTTCGAAGCGCCTCGTCAGAGCTACCTCCGAATACTTCAATAAAGTAAACTGAGGAAACAAGAAAACCGCGGCGCATTGTAAAAATATTGGAAACAGACGAATTCTAGCTCCTGCGTAGTGACGCAATATGCCATTATGACAGCTATACCGCGGTCTTGAAACGTTTTATAGGCCCTAGCGAACTCTGTGCACATATCAATAGTGCAGTCTGGGTCAGCCTTTCTTCAGTCACAAGGCTAAGAGACTGCGCTTCATATTGAAGAATGACAGCGTGCATTGTCATTATGAGTGAGAATAAAATAGGGGGAATTACTGAATGGTGTGGCTCGTAGAAATATCAATGAGAGAACACGTGGCATAGCTGTGGATAAATGACACTTGCGCAACTCCCATAAGCAGTGGATACCAGAGCGTCTTCCACCGTAATGGGCGCACTGTAAGCGATTTTCTGGGCGCTTATCTGTGCGGGACCAGCCAGTTCCTGTCGGTACCATATACAATAATTCTGCGGCGAAGAAATACAGGCCTCTGGCATTATCCGGATCCCATCACATGGGAGCCGGACGTACGGGCTTCATTCGGTGTATATCTAGGCCTCTTTATGGCTGCGAGCGACAGTTTATGGCTGGGAATTCGTGGTCTGATTTTAGTCACGCTTCGCTGTGTAGCTGCTCTAGCGACTGCGCAACACTTAATGGAAATCAGCATCGTTATTCCAAAGGCCACAAATGAAGTAACACGGCGCGCCTTAAACACCATCCTGTGTTTTCCGTTTTTGAATTTTTTGGGAGACATGCTAGTTTTATGCACGGTTTTTATGAACGCATAAATAAACATCCTCTGTTCTCAAATTTTATTCAGCACCGTAATTTCAGTACGCTTAGTTTATTTCTACGACGCTAACTTGTATATATTTATAGACGTCTCCAGCACCTTCCGCACATATTTACAATACTCAGTTGTTGCTTCAGCGCCAGCTTAATCTTGTCTAGGCCGAATATGCGGACCATTTTTCTCACTGTGTAATTTTTTTCGATGGAAAATAGTTGCACCTAATATGTGAAAGGCGCGGATATTTATGAAGCGCTCTTCATTTATGTTTAATATTTCCAGATATACGTTGCATGCACATTGATAATGTCATTCATCGTTAGCCTCTCTCCACCAAAATTATTTTTTTATTTCCTCCTGCAGTCGACGCCCATTCTGATGCAGCAAAGATCGCCTGTACGCGAGCGATACTAATGACGTTCTAGTTTATTTTGAAGGTACGTGAAACGATCCCTTGGCCGAAAGTATAGAAGGACCATAACGAGTGGTGACGGTGTTTCTTCATCAGAATCATTCTTTGTGCATTCCCACTTCCGTGTAACTTGTGTTCTAGGCAGCGCCGCCATTACAGTGAGTCAAATTTATCTAAACAGCAAAGTCCAGTTTCACTATCAGCGCTGCTGTTGAGTGGAAAAAAACGAATAATATCCTTTTTCTCGAGGATGCACCTCTCCTGTTCCGGTATGTGATCATTTCATTAAATTTCTGCTGCGATACTAATGTAGCCATTCATGTTAGTATTGCGTCATTACCGTTCTATCGCAATTCTTTCTCAATGTTTTCTGCGCCATATCGTTTGCGTTGAAAACACAAAGCCACTGCCTAACTCTTGATTCCATTCTCATTGAGCAGAGGGGGTTCTGCATTAATGAACCTTTATTTCATAGCTCCGAAAATAATAGTTTATGTTATTATTCCCCACCTGACTGCAAGACATGCAATTTAGCTGTGATATAGACAACAGGCTTCAGTATTAAATGAATGTCAAGCAGTAAAGGCCTCCCAGACAAGAATACGATCGACAGGGAAATGTGATTCTGGAGTAAACATTACATCGATGGCCTATCTTAGAAATAGCAGCACCTTTTACTGTCGTAATCCTTTATCACAAGTCCTCTGCATGGAATTTCTCACCTCGGTAATCCATGAGCGGCGATATTATACGTTGCAATGTATGCGACAAAAATGAGATATAGCCTTTGTTAGCCATCACTGTTGCTTTATTTGCAATATAAAACTCAGAAGGAAAGTTATGGGAGCTTTTCAGAGATGGTCCATAGTAAATGATGACAAGTTCTTTCCGCGGTCGATGAATAGAACCCGTAACCTTTCTGACTCTAAAAAAACTAGCAACCCCCCCCCCTCCCCTTTCTACCCCTCCTTCTCTTACGCTAATACCATATTCAAACAACTTTTCTTCGTCACTTAAGGTATGTCCGTTTTGAGTACCTTGATTCATATTAATTGATTAGCCATTCCATTAGCTTGACACTCAAAGATACCAACAGTAAGATATGGGTCTGGCATTTCGCTATCCGCTCACGCTGTAGCGACCTGCGTTGCTTGCAGAGGCCTGGCGCTGCAATTTACCGTCTCTGATTAATTGTGCAGGTTAGCCGCGGCGCAGGCATCATTGCTTCTTCTTCCTTGCAGTCTCAGGATCGCAGATCCAGTGATCCTGTACATTTGATGTGTCTGCAGTACTTGTCCACTGCCGGGGAATGTCAGTGCCGGAAGCGAGGTCTTAGGGCCTGTCACGGCGACCCGAGCGATTGCGACATGCGAGCTTCGCGTAATTGGAATGCACTGACGCCGAAAAGCGAACAAAATGTGGTTCGTGCACGCAAGACAAATCTATTTACTAGCGATGGCTATGTGCCCTAGCTGTTCGATTCCTACGGGCTCACGTCATGTGCTTTATACGGATCGTTAAGCTGTTCAATCATGTCAATCTCCAGCGTTTTAATCTTCCCTTTCTCTTACACTTGTAACTCACAGAACAACTGGAGTACTTGCTGCTTAGATATCTTTTCATGCCCGAAATTTCGGTGTAATCTGTCGCTTTTGAAGGATTCTAACACATCCTAGCAGCATTACAGTGAGGCTCTTGCAGCCAAATCATAATTAGCAAATCAAGACGCGACATCAGCTTAGGCACACTGTACTTCTCACTAGCTCTGCACAATGTTCGTAGTCTGTGTAACAGGGTGGAGTTAACGCGATGCGAACAACGAAAGGAGATAATGACGACTCTTATCATGACTTGATAAGAGTCGTCAGTGAAAAACTACGCAGGGCGTGAGTGATCAATGCCACAAAGTCTATGCATCCTGCGAATTGGCTTGCGCCATGAATCCAAAGCCACGCATGTGACAAGCCCGCGATTTCCAGACGAGGTCCCTGCGTGTCAGTTTGCCACTGTCATGTGCCGTCTTTCGTGCCTTTTCTTGTATTCCTTTTTTTTTCACAGAAAGATAATTATAGTGCGTATATATTACGGTTACTGCCGGCGTTATATATCTCCAACACCATCGTCTCGTGTCTCCCCTTCTTAAAGCCGCCCTGCTACACTTTCCGAACACATTCAGAAAACGATGTCGATAAGGCCCCTGTGGACATACAAATATCATTGATCTTCCCGCAGCAGAGAATTTGCAATTTGGTTTCACACACCGTCGGAATGCGCCCGCTCTCCAAATGATGTCACCGAGGACACCGAATGCGTCGCTCAGCTCAACGTAATGGCGTGCAAAAAGCGCAGTCTGGACAGGGGCAAAAACAGGCGCACAAAACGAAAAAGAGTTTTTTTTTTTTTTTTGCGCTCCTCTCTGTCGCAGTCGATACTGCGCAGTTGCATTCGTTATGCTCAACCAACAAGGCCAAATGTATACTCTCAGCTCGGCTCAATACAGGCGCAACAGTGCATTATTACCGCATAGCTTTGAGCATGTATGGATACGTAGTCGAGTCTAGGACACTCTTTAGTTACAGCCATATGCGACTTGAAAAAGGAACCGGCTCAATTCCTCTTGAGGTGATCATATACGACGCATATTACATTTTGTTCATTTGCGCACCTGAAACGATGCTGCCAGGTGTAGTCGCGCAGCGATCTAAACGACGTTCAGCGCGTTCTGGGTAAGAACACAGATACACGTTGCACTAACGTTAGCACATGATGTCGGAGCCCTTCCTGGTGAAAGTGGAACAGAGGCCCAAGCTAACATCTACATTTGTCTTGATGATTGAGCACTCACCCTGTCGTCAGGTTAGCTCCTAGTGATATCACTCTCCTCCCAGACGTCATGTGCTGCCTCGTGCCTCTTTGCCGATTAATTAATCCATCAACCACATAACCTGAGCTGTCTCTCTCTCTTGCTTTTTTTTTTCTTTTTTATCCCGGCTAGTCTCTAAGCCCAAGCAATGCTCCCCGCTGTGCTGTCTTTCTTTGACTCGGCGAGCACCTACAGTAATTGTTTCCTGTGAGTAATTGTTCATATAAAGCACTATGCACAATGAGCTTCGTTTACCCTTGATCGTAGTATTTTTTCCCTATAGGCCATTTCGGAACGAACATGTTTCTTAGTTACACTTCCTGCGTGGTTTTCCTTATTTTAACGACGCATTTTGGAGAACGCCAAGTCACAGTTATATCCTCCAAACTTTCGAGTTCACGCAGTCTTTGGTAGCAGTGTTTTTTTTTTTTAGTTCAACGCCTTTACGCAGTCCTTGCGCGTTGCAATATGAAACATAGGAACTTTTAAACTCAGGTGCACCAACGCAGAGCCAAACAAGGTGCCGGAAGCCCTTGTAGCAAGATAACTGCTTACTGAGAGTTATAACCTTTCTCAAATGAAATGCAGATGCTCGCCATCAGCGCTCTTGCTCACTAAGTTTGTTTTATCGGGAGGATACTACAAACTACACGACGTTTTGCTCATAGAGTGTCCTTTGTTCGTGAAAGCAACAGTGAAAGAGTGAGCGTAAAGAAACACCGGTAGGGCAACTGTGAGCGCAATCAGCTGGGCTTCCTATAACTAGAAAATATGGGAGACGTAAACAGGTGAAAATATAGAAACAGGAAAAGGTATTTTTACCGTACGTACACGTGGTTAGTAAATCCTGTCGGGTCATAACATACACAGTACAAACATAATTTAGAAAGTGCTTTATAAGGCTGTTATTTTGGTGTGTTTCGCGTTTATTTACTGCACCCTGACCAAATTCTAAAAAAAATGCAAAACGAAGCTAGCCTTGGCATTTTTGACGAAGACAGCATAGTTCATATCACCTTTCTGCAGTATACTCTTAACTACATCGTCGGGATCAAAATGCTATCGCATCTTTTAGGGGCGAAGCTCCTTAGGGCGTGGGTCTGTACATCCCATGGTGTTCGTTGTTGGTGATGTACGTAGCCACGTCTACTTTTACGAAAAAAGAAATTCCGAAAGTTGTGTCCTCTGCTCTCGGCGTGGCAGTCGAGCGTTCTACCACTGAGCTACGCCTGTGGTTGAAAAATTATCGCTAAAAGACCTAAACAGGTATAATGTCTCCCGCGGAATCGCAATAACAAACGTAATGTTACGTTGAAAAATAGTAATACACCGCTACACGACGCGAAAATGGATTGTATAACGAGGTCGAGGCATCATTTGAAAGAACACAGAGCTGCGTGCTTTGTAGCTTTGGACCCATTACGGAGGCACTGGTAATTATGGCGTAGTGGGTACTTCCCTACTTGGCAAAATGATAAGTTATGGCGCAGGAGATACCTACCAGTTCTACTTGCACTAGTTTCCACAAGCGTTTAAAGTGGCCTCTAAGAAAGTAGCTCCTCCTGCTTACGCTGTCACTGTCCTGCAGTTCCGCGCAGGCCTGGCTCTAGCACAGCATATCCCCCATAAACGCGAGATCCCAGCGTACGAATACAGTGTTTCTCACGCCTTTACATGATGATCGACTGGGCGATTTACGCGAAAGATTCACGGTTTACCGATGATTCCCTCCGGAGCTTCGCCCACTCATCATCATTCACCCCGTGGATATGCTGTGCTTTTTTCATTATTTAAATTTAACTCAGAAACAGGCGCTTTGTTGCACAACTTTCGGAACTTTTCCAAGCAATGGACCCAACGGGTCAGACAGGTGAGCTGTGTGAACGCTGGGCAAACTTAAACTGCAGCCGACAACCGCCTTTATGAGAAAACGGTCATGTCATTTGCTTTGTACTGGCCGTTTTATCTCACCTATTTCCTTTTTTCATCGTTTGCTCCTTTAACTGCACCATCAAACATCGCAGATGGACGACACCCTCGAGGCAAGTAGCCTATTCCATTTAAAGGAGTGTTACGATCATACCACTTCCCTTAAAGCCGGCGTGGAATTGCACATAACGTCAGAAACCTGTCACCGCAGAGCAGGAGGAGGACGAGGAAGAAACGGAGGGAAGAGTCTATCCAGTTCTAAGACCGGCTGGCTACCTTTCGTAAGGGAAAGAGGGGTAAGGGAAATGAAAGATAATAAAAAGAGACACGACAAAAAATAAAATCGATAATAGAGAAAAAAAATGCGACACTGCTCAAAGGGCACCCCTGAGATTTCCCTCGCGAATATCTGGCGCCTGCCATGCAGTGAATGGTTGAGCGGCCCCGGTGTACGACGGCGGCGCTGAGTGGATTTAAATGACCTACGGTGGCTGCATCAGGATCTCTTAAGTTGTTGGTTCTCAACGTGAGCTCAACAGAGGAGTAAAGTGTGGCGTCCTGAGCTACATACTGTAAAGTTCCTTTTTAGATCCCAAGGTCCGGGTGACTGTTATGTATCATTCGAGCCTCCCTTCTTTTGAGCCAATCCGGTTTCCCGGAAGTATTTCGTCTTGATCTGTTGCTCGATGGTCGTCTTTGCACTGTCGTTGCAAATGGAAGATTCGTGTATCAAAACTCTGCGAGAGCATTTCCAATGCCTTTGAGCTCTGCAACTTAAGACAGAACTCACTATGCGTGCAGGCAAAAAGCTGTCCAGTCTCTTGGGCACCTTCGCAGCGTTTCCTTCACTGCGTTGATCCTAAATACAAAGAAAGAAAGAGAGCTGCCTTTTCGGTAAGATTGCCGATCGCCGAAGGGGCAGAATAAACAAATACAGACGTCTTAGAGAGAAGCTTGAAATTTGTCCTTTCGCGAGCTTCCTTGCTCATGATTGCTGACACGATGAGAACAGAGGCAAATATTTTGCTCTTAGATCTGAGATAGAGTGAAGCACTAGCGCCATGGTCAGTCATGTCCCTGACGAAAGAGCCAGATAAAAGTGGGAGACTAGACGATGTGTAGTTTGCTGGCTGTACCCAGCACTTTACGCTGGGTCTGACTGAGAGTACCGTCTTTTTGAGCGATGAGATGAAAACTAGTCATGACGCAGTTCCACGCACACTAGCATACGCTACAAACAGGCTGTATCGTTTACTGGCTGCAGTCACAAATTCCTAGCCAGTAAGAGCCACCTTTTAATTGGATATCAGTAACGAATGTTTAACGCGCAGAGCACATGAAAGAAAACTATAATAGACCAAGATTTCTGTATACTTTCTTCCAATATCCTGTAAACACATGATGCCGGCTCTAAAGGCATCAACACGTTAATTGCATCAATTTAATAGACGCCTGATTCTTGGATTAATGAAGAGCTAAACGAAAGAAAGGTGTTTGTCTTCTTTTCCTATCTTCCCATTCTCTTGCATTCTTTTGCCATATACTACATGGCCACCTTGTTGTTCCTCAGAACTTTCCCTACACGCTTTCTTTCTGTTTCACCTTCCGCCCGGCCGCACTTTCCTAAGTGGCACTCGACCAGGCGAAGCGTCGCAGGGGAAGAGCTGGGTTAGTTCCAGACAAGGACGAGAGCAGCCACTCAGCCAGACTTTTTTCCCGCCATCCGCTCCCGGTATAGTCGCCCAACCGAAATGACCACGCGGTGGCCACTCGGTCGAATGCGTCCAGGAAACGACTTCGCCGAGTCAGGAACCGCGGTATACTGCGTAGATAGGCTTGAGAAGGCAAAAGAAATAGAGTGAAGTAATGAGAACGGAGAAGGAAAGCCACAGACACTTTCAGAAGTAGAAAGGAACTTTTGTTGTCTACATTTTCTTGTCTGGCACTTGTGGCAGCGACCTTTCTTTGTCACGGATCTCGTGCGCCCTTTCCTATGTCTTCTCAGCGAGGTCCATGTTCTCTGCGGCTGCTGTTGTGATAGAGGTTCGCTGCTTTGGCAACATCAACAGCAAGGCTTCTGTGGCTCAGAATTCGATTACGCGAGGCTCTCTCGGAAGCGCTACAGCGTGAACGTAGTAGGTGCGGAAAGTGGTCTATCTAGTACACTAGAGACTTAACTGGAACTTACCTAACTTAGTCGGTGTGGTATGTAGTTTCGGTGTGTCTCTGAGTAAAGTTACTGATGGGAGAGTCGTTCTACGTTCTGGTTTGTCCATCGCTCTACGTGCTGTCCTGGTCATCGCTTCTACCTAGCACTCCTTGAAATCGCCTTGAACACTTGAGTTACTCTTGAGCAACGTTAGCAGCGGCGACAGTAACAACGACCAACGTTAGCACCCACGACAATAACAGTTGCACGAAGTTCTTGTACGCAGCAAATGCGAGCACCTTCATAGACATCATTGAAGTCACCGGCTCACTATATATTGATTTTTCAGTACAACGGAAACGCCCTGCCACGGTGGCCTAGTGGCTATGGTACTCGGTTGCTGATGCGAGGGTCGCGGAATCGAATCCCGGCCGCGGCGGCTGCATTTCGGTGGAGGCGTAATGTTGAGGCCCATGCACTGTGCGATGTCAGTGCACGTTAAAGAACCCCAGGTGGTCAAAATTTCCGGAGCCCTCCACTACGGCGTCTCTCATAATCAAGGCTGGTTTGGCGTAAAACCTCAGACTCAATCAGTACAACGGAAAATAATCTTTGTAGAACAAAGGCTGCATTGCTCTTACAGGATCAAGCCCAAACTTCAACTTCGTATTGCTAAGCTACAGCATAATGACAATCTGCTTGAGCTACTTAACATCTTAGCATGGCTGCAGCAGCAACATTTCTTTTTTGTCGTACGCAACCAGAACGTCTCAGAAAGCGTCCACATTGTACACGTTAGAGCAGCTTGATGTAGATTAGCGAAGCGTTTGCTAAGCCTTGCATGCAGTGCACCGTCAAGCTTGTTCCTGCTCTAGAACCGCCGGGACGCCTATTGTAGCTTAAGTACAGAGTGAAGACAGGAAAATCGTCAGCAGACTGCGTACGCGCTTGCGCTGCATGCGATGGGTGATGAACCTCGAAGCGTGCTTTTCCATCTTTCTTTAATGTCGACACGCTTTGTCTGCGGCCCGATCGGTCGATGTCGGCGAAATTGAGCTTATAAATGAGAACTAGGTGGTGCCTTCTGGCCCGTGCTAGGTGCCTATGGCCACGACGGACCAGCCGGCCGCGCCTGGAACCACTCTGTTCACCGATTAATCTTGCTGTCCGTCGTGTCGAAGCGAGATTAGTTTTGGCTGAGGCGACGTCCACGCTCCTGACAGCACCGTGATCAGGAAAGCAAGGTTTCTGGCTTGTGTCATGCAAGAACAGCTGTTGCTGGCAAGCCGCTGCGTTTCCGGAGACGTCGCATGAGTATATGGACAGCTATGCATTCACAACCACGCCTGGAGGCGAAATTTAGCTGTTTCTCCGTGCTATGTACTGATCGATATTGTTTTGTGGGGTTTAACGTCCCAAAACCAGCTCTGATTATGAGAGACGCCGTAGTGGAGGGCTCCGGAAATTTCGACAACTTCGGGTTCTTTACCGTGCAATGACATCGCACAGCACACGAGCCTCAACATTTCGCCTCGATCGAAATGCAGCCGCCGCGGCCGGGATTCGATCCCGCGACCTTTGGATCTGCAGCCGAGTACCATAGCCACTAGAGAGAGAGAGAGAGAGAGAGAAAACATTTATTTAAATGAAACCACCGTGGCGGGACAGTACTGATCGATAGGAACAGTTTGTTAATGTCGAGCATTTTGTGTATGCAAAGCGGTGGTTCTGGAATAAGAAATCTATATTTACCGAGACCGGTTCCATAAAAGAATACATTTAACAGATATTGTGGTGACTTGGTGGATCTGAGCCATACTTTATAAACTATTCTCCAGTCAACATGCAGCGTGCGAATGATTAAAAGCGTAGTTTAGCCGAAGTGTCACGACTCAACGAGCTATATATGCCGCTGGGGTGATCGTTTCGGGCCAGTGAATCTATACTGAAATGCTGTATAAGCACTTAACTGCAACACTTGACTGAGGGCATCTTAACACCATGCGCAGCGTTAAGTGGGACAGCTATGGTGCCTGCACTCAAACGTTCACTGCGCGAGCAATTATACATTATAGTGTTACGTTAAAGTTATAGCGCAGAGAATTGAAAAATGAATAAATAAGTAATAAAACTCTGATATCCACAAAAATGACCCCCACCCGTACCACTAAATCTAACAGGACCTGAAACAAAATTTTAAAATAAAGGGGCAAAAGGGAAAGAGATGAAGAGGGTAGGGCCACTACCAGCCAGCGGCGGTTGTGGATACGATCCACTGAATCTCCGTAAACACGTGATGAGTAATATTTAATTATTGTTCTTTCTGTGCTTGTGTTTTATTTTTTCTAAGCTGATCTTATTTCTTCTCTTCTCCTATGGTTCTCTTTCTTTTCTCTCTCTCTTTGACTTTTCCTGTGGCTTGGCCTTCGGTTGTGAAATGTGTAACTTTTTTTTGTGAGTCAAGTGTTCCTCTGCCGCCTTGTATCTGACTGAAGAAACGTCCTCGCCACGGTGGTCTTGTGGCTATGGCACTCGGCTGCTGATCCGAAGGTCGCGGAATAGAATGCCGGCCGCGACGGCTGCATTTAGATGGAAGCGAAATGTTGGGGCCGATGTAGCGCGCAGTGTCAGTGCACGTTAAAGAACATCAGGTGGTCGAAGTTTCCGGAGTCCTCCACTACGGCGTTTCTCATAATCATGTCGTTTTTATGGAACGTCATACCAAAGAAATCAATAAATAAGAGAATCTTGGCGTCGAAACCGCTAAAGTTTGCGAACTCGTTCTCCGCTTTCTCATTCCTCACTACTTTCATATGAGAGGTAAAACCGCGTACATCGCTAACTTTAATACGGAATACATTGATTGTATCCATATCTTATAGCAAGGGATATTGTGGTTACGTATACATTTGACATAATCTAAGAAATTTGGCGCTGTGGCTTTATGATGCTCAGTACTAAAGATACCTATGCCACCACCAGCCCCTCCACTTCGCCATAGAAGTAAACCATAACGCTAACGTACGAAAGAAATGAAATGGGGAAACGCGAAAACACTGCCATTTCATGTTTTCCGGAGTAATCTTGTCTGTCCATGTCCTTGCACGAATTATGCTTCGATTTACTGAAATCGCATTGTGATCATATGACCTTAGCTTTAATGTAGAAATGAAGAAGTGAGATGTCAGCAAAACCCTTGAATGTTTCTTAATAATATTTGATTTATTCATGCATTGCCTGACTCATCCGCAGCAGTAAGGACACCTGTCAAACGGACAAGAGTACCGACACTAACTTGCTCGTTTTCCGCAGAAACCCACCAGTATCGGTAGCTGTCTTAATAGTAATTTCGCTCTTCCGGATTTGAAGTTCCTTTCCTAATTCCAAGGGAAAATAAAGACAGTTCTCGGTGATTGCTCAACGGAAGTGTAGTTGCACAATCACTCTGCTTTGGGGCAATAGCGTAGGCAACTTTTTTTTTTTTTCGTTCGAAAGCGCAGACAGCAGGATGCATAGAGGGCAGACAAATGGTTTATTGGTGGAATCCTCTCTGCTCGTTGCGTAAGTCATGGAGTCAGTCTAGCCGGGCGTCCGAGTGCCCAACAGCACGGTTGTCCTGCGTCTCATAAAGCCCCCTGCGAAAAGCCTATGCACAACTGTCTTTCTTTTCTTTCCGACTTATATGTACGTTATGCTAAACATCGCGGGCTGAGTAATAAACAGATTAAATGACGCCATCCAGGGCTATAGCTGTCGCTTCGCTGTAGACAACCAGAGTAATACGCCCATTAGAACACGCTGTTTTCATGTTTGTGAACTTTCCTTGCTGACATGTCATTTTGCATCACTACACCCTTAATGGCCGCCCTTTGTTCTTGCATATGAACGTTTTTCCTGTGGGAGCAGCCACGTTGCCTAACGGTCGGCGCCGTCTACGATCTGGAAACCCACTGGCTTGCACGAATAATGCTCGCGTTTGCACGGCCAGTATGCGGGCGGCTGCAATTTTGGCCGTTTTATTAGTTCTGGCGCGCTGACGTTCAAACGAATTCAGGCTGCGCGTATAGGAAATGAATCCAAGAGACGTTGTGACAAGGCTTCGGCGTTTGATGGTCCGCGGGCGAGGCATTGCAGGGATGGTGGTTGGAGCGGCTGTGCCCCGCGGCCCGTTTTGCAACCATACCCAACAGCGAAAATGGCTAGACTTTTCTGTTGCCTTAGAGGCAGATACTGCGCACACCCAATACCACGCAGTGCACACCCGAGCTGAAACCCATGATCAGCCTCGGAGGTGAGTTGTGTGTTCTTTTGGTCTCGTCTGCCGAATGCACACTCGTTGAAAAAGTCATAATGGGCACAGCTAATGTGCATGTTGTCTGTTGAAGAAAGACTATGCGATAGTAAAAAGGTGTTTTCCTTTTTTTCTTACTTCGTCGAGCAGATCGACTATCGACGAATGAACGTCGTTCAACAAAAAAGGATGCAAATCCGTAGGATGCAAATCCCGATGCATCCTGCGGACAAAGAAAAGACTGCCATTGTTACCCCTGATGGGCTGTTTGAATTTAATGTGATGCCGTTCGGACTACGCAACGCTCCGGCAACATTCGAGAGGTTCACGGACACTATTCTACGTGACCTTAAGTGTAACATCTGCATGTGCTACTTCGACGACGTTGTCATCTTCGGAGCACACGTTCAGTGAACGCAGCTCACGGCTGGATATTGTCCTGAAATGCGTCGCAAACACCGGCTTCGCTTTAAACTTGATGAAATGCCACTTCGGTGAATGCCAAACTCTTGTTCTTGGGCACCTCTTTAGTAAGGATGGCATCCGGCCTGATCCCCAGAAGACAGCGGCCGCTGAAGCTTTCAGTACACCGCACTCTGTGAAGGAGCTCTGCAGTTTTCTAGGGCACATTTGCTTGCATTTCCGTTGCTTATTGCTGAATTGGCCGACGTCCCATGTCCCCTGATACTACGAAGGGATATCCCTTTTGAGTGGACTGCAGACTGCGAGTCTTCCTTTCGTGAACTGAAGTTCCTGCTGACGTCACGGCAGAATTTTCAGAACGTCAATCCTTCAGCTCCAACCGAACTTCATACGGATGCCAGCGGCATAGGTATTGGTGTTGTGCTAATTCAGCGCTACGGTAGTCGTGAGCACGTGGTCGCCTATGCAAGTCGCTCACTAAGTAGACGAGAGCAGAACTTCACGGTCACCGAGCAAGAATGCCTCGCGGTTATATTCGCAGTTAAGCGGTTCCGTTCTTACGTCTATGGACGCCACTTCGCAGTTGTCGTCGACCACCACTTGTTGTGTTGCCCCGTCAACCTTCGTGATCCTTGAGGCCGTCTTCGTCATCCCTGAAGCACTTCGGCTGCAACAATACAGCATCACTGTCTCCTGCAAGGGCTGTCGGCGACACGCCGACCTGGACTGCCTCTCGTGTATGCCGGTTAGCTCGACAGTCTGTGTGCCGATGACATCGATCACCTGCGGATTCCGTGCCGTCGAAATTTAGGACCCCGGCAGTTTCAGCGACGAACAGCGAAAGGAGCGAAAGGATTTAACACCGCTCTTCGAAGCTGAGTCTGCCTCTACGTCAGCACGAGATTTCTGTGCACGCGATGGACTCTCACATAAGAACTATTCGAGCACTGGCGCACGTCTTCCGGGCAGCCTTCGCGCGGCAGTTCTAAGAATTCTATTAATACCATGCTTATCGTAACAAGGTTGCAGTAGGAGAAATGAATGCTTAAGATTCTCGGAGAGAACAGGAGTCTTTAGCACGTGCCAGGGAAAAGGTAATTAAACATTTTCGCAGGATATGACGAGGAGAATAAAGGTAAACTCTCGTTATCAGGTCACGCCCTTTCGTCGTCATTGTCGAAGCAGTAGGTATGTAATGCTTTTAAAGAATAATTATTGAAATGCATATGATCACTTTTGGCACAAACGCATTGTGCCCTATAAATATCCAGCCGAGAAGAAAGCATTACACATCGGAAGTTTAACCTTCAAGGAAGATTGAACTCCGTCGAGTATTCCTTTGCTCGCACGTGCTCGGCCTTACTGCCTTCCACACTGTCGCCCCACTGTGTTAAACAACCACGCTGTTTTTTGTGAATGTACATATCCCACAAAGAAGCGGTTTAGTGTTTCTAAGAAGGAACGAGAGATTAACCACACGTGCCCATGCCCGGAGGATAGTCGACGAAAGGTAATTACGGACGTGCGTATTTGCAACAAAAGACTTAAAGGTGAGGGGAGAGTCGGACGTCTTAAAATAAACCGTCTCGTACTTCGTGGCTGTGTAGCCGTTTCATTTCCTGTGTTACGCTTCGACTATTTTCTGAAACTTTACGGCATCACCGCGTCCGAGAAGTTCGTACATTGCCCTTTCCGTCAGATAATATCATTCATAAGCGCTAAGCGCAAATGTCAGGAGGCCATTGATCATCTGTACTTGCACTAGCAAGTACAGATGCAAGTACTTGCTCTAACATGATAGGCAATATGAGAGGTGCCTGTCTATATACGCGTAATATAAAGCCATGAAAAATTTCCGATGAAAAAAATAAGAGTGTTTTATGATATGGTGATATGAATACCCAATGAGATATTTTGGATAAGCGACTCAGTAAGGCACTGGAACTTTAGATTCCCTTCTAGAAGTACACCAATAAATTTAGTAGACGTGGATCTTGCAATCACATCATTATTAAGGGACACTACAATAGAATCAGTGTGCTAAGTTTTTGAGGAACGGAATGTCATAGATGGTATCTTCAGTGGGTTTTAATTGTCAGCTTATATTTTACACGCCATGAATTGACGTCACAGAGTGCATTTATTTTATTGGTATTTTGAAATACGGTGTCGTAATTACGGTGCTATCGTACAGGCTTAATACTCCGCACCACCTTCGGTCCATTCACAGGAATCGGGGCGAGTCCATTAGATTCTATAACTGGCAACATTGTCCTGATGACGCCGACGTTGGTTGCTTCACAAGGCATCGCTACTCGAAAATAGATTGTGATGCTAAATAGCAAGCATTTTTTTTCTCTGGTAGGTGAGCTTTCAGCGGCGAAAAAAAAAACTGAAGTCCAATTCAAACGAAGCATAAAACAGCTCTTTTGAGAAAAGTCACAGAAGCAGACACGCTGACCAGATATTTAACACTGTTGGAGCTTGCTGCAACAAACCATTTTTCTAAACTTTTTCAGGTGACCGCAACTTTTTCAGAATATTAAATGTACTCGTAGCAATTCGTCGCGACAAAATACGTGCGCAAATGACAAGTTCGTGGAATGGTTACCATATGCAAATTAGTTTTGTTCCACTAACATGAATACACGGGCGCACGACCACGCGAGAGAATTCTAGATCTTGCAAATGAGATGCGCGGTAAAATTAAATCCCTCACAGAGACGTCGAAATGCAAATGGATGTGCACGGCAGAAATAGAATGTCGTGTCGCCAGCGTAGGCGCATTTCGAGCACTATATTCAGCGGAGCCTTGCAACACTTCGGCTTAGGAAATAGGCTTTTATGTAACATAGCATGCACACATAGCACACAGCAAAAGAAAAAAAGAGAAAATTCCTGCGACCGATATTTCAGACGGCATCTTCTTTCAGAGCGCGCCACGTCGTACAAAATGATGCACTATCTGCCGATTGCCAAATATCAGATTGACGTCAAGCATGATATCAAACGCAGGATGCCACACCAAATTTTGATGTTCACATTTCTGCGATGGATGTCAGGGACCTTCAATACTCTAGCGTCACTTTCCACATCCTTTCGGGAAGTTTCGCTGAAGTACATTCAAAGGACACTGATGTGAAAATGTGAAGTTGCTTCCAACGGTAACTTATATTTCGAGAAGTCTGTCGTCGTTAATTTCGTAATTTTATGTTCAATATTAAAATAGAGAATGACAAAGTTTTTGTTTTTAAATTCGAGCCGGAACTTCGGTTTCGTCACATGACCCGTAGAGCCGCTTGGGGCGGACACCAGGGTAGTCGATACTCCATACTTGCCAAGCAAAACGATGATCCCCAGGTACCTTCGCTGCCCTAGAAGACAAACGGAAACAACATTTTTGTTGGTTACAGTAGTTCTAACATGGCCGCTGCTGAAAAAAAGCAGCTAGGAGAAATTAGTCTGGCTAAGCTTCAATTAATGATGTACCTCCACTGCACGCAGTTTCCTTTCGACATGGCAAGTACTTTTTTAAGCATGACTGCACAGCGCAGTACTTCCTCCTTAACTAGCTGAATAACTACGAGTGGTCTTACGATCATTCAAGCATGTACGAAGTAACAAACAAAAACATATGCATATCAGGTGTTGTAGTAAACAGCGGGAGAGAGAGAATGAAACTGGCTTTTCTTTCTTTCTTTCTTTCTTTCTTTCTTTCTTTCTCCTCTCTTTTTCGATGCTGTTTCTTTTTCTTTTTTCTTTCGAAAGTCCTAAGCACCTTGATAAAAAATTCAATGCATTCGTGCGGTTCAGGTACGTTCACATCACCAAGTGAGGGTGTGCGTGTTCTGCTGGCTCTGGCACTCGACATCGGAGTGCGAGGGTCTGGTTCAACTCTAACAGCGATGGCGAATCTTCCTCCCCTTCCAAGAAGGTGCCAGGTGTTCCACATTTCTGGGAGCAACTGGTTTCGGCGTGACTACGACGACTACTACGCCGACACGAGCTGGCCAACGTAAGCTTCACTTGAAAATTCTCTTCGACACTACATACTGCGAGAAATCTCTAGAAATTTAAAACGCTCGAACTACCGCATAGCACTGAAATCAAGACGAAAATGTGCAAGGGAACACTACCTTTTCTTTTAAAAGCCGCCGTTTATCAAAAAGCTGCCCTATTCAGTCACATAATTCCCACACTGGCTATTGTCGTCTGGTGTTGAATATCGTTGGTCGCCTACCTCCTATAACAATACAATAAAAGTCTACACGTGTGCTACTCTGTATCACTTCATTAAGTGCTTCGCACAATGCCACACTTACACCACTAGACCTTCGCCGCAAGTTGCTTTCGTTTATTCGGTCCTAGTAGTACACATGCACATTTATTAGGAAACCGCCAACGAGTACTAGTCAAAGCATGTGAAAAATAAGGACGCCAGAAGAGCGCAGTCCACCGTTAATGCCACACATGAGTGTGTGCACACGTGTGCAGCATATCGCTTTCCTAGAGACGAATGTTCGATGTCCTTCAGTCACGGGGACAGTAAGCGAATACGAAAACAAGTGTGCTAAATAAAGAAAATGGACGACGCAAATGTGGTGGCATAATGAGATTTCCTGTACGTGGAGGAATATCGAACACGTGTGGAGTGGAAGGCGAAGCAGCAATAGCTTTCGCTTGCCGGAAAAACAAATAAATACGACCGAGACTCCGTGGTCACCTTTCTGGAGGTTCTGTCACCGCCAGCGTTTTGTGCTCAGAACCCCAAGCTCACCTCTACGGGTGCTTCCTGTCAAGGCATTACCGCAAGCACTTGCCATCCAAACGAGAAGCAATACGTCGGCGTTTTCTCTGGATCCCACAGTATTGTTTCTCTTTCCTGTTTATGGAAGCCGTTCTGGAATACAAGCGCAAACACAATTGACCTTCCCTATCATGCAGTAACCTTATCTACATGGTTTTGCTTGGAATGCGTTGTCATTCGGGAGCGTTGAGTGAAAGAAGCGAGATGAAGTTGTTCGATTTGAACAGAATTTTTTTGCATAGTCTGTCTATCAAGGATTGTGAACAGCATGTTAGCATTAATACGTCAGGAGCGAACGCTGGAAGAGAGCGTTAAGCGTCACATTCAAGGAAAAGGGGTAGCCTTCGCGGGGAAATGACCACAACTCCTTAATTTATTTTTTGTTTAGTAAAAAATAATCAGCCGTAATATTTAGCAAAACGAATTTTGAACCTATAAATAGCGCAGCAGATTTATTCACATGTACTTAAGTTCATTCAGTCGCTAATTTTTGAGGCATGAAATGCTACAGACTATAGAACTAGGAAAAGAAAAGAGCACAAATACGGAACTGCGATGTCAATGCGAATCATACATAAGCTATAATACCAAAGGATTGTCCAATGTCGTCGTAAACAACAGTCTCGAATTCGCACTTAAACGTGCTCTCCGTAACAATAAGTTGCGCTGTGCACTTTTAGACCGGCTCTTGCACTTATACTCTTCGACGGACTACAGCCAAAATTGCACGCATTTTTAAAGCGCAGTTTTCTGCGGAAAATTACATTTTTTTTCAAGAGGAGGTTTCGTAGTAACTATTTTGGTCTGGTATATAGGCACCAACCCAGCAACATGATTCGTGAGGGTGCCAAGTTTCATAAAGCTGTAATTTATAAGCATGCTAACGCATACGAGAGATATTTTGATCACCACCCGTTTCAAATATATGCGTGAAAGTGTCGGTACTCATAAATGTACAACTTAAGCCGTAACGATAGTGCGATGCCGCTCCTACGACGGACTTGCTCTCGATAGGATGAGAAGATGGCTATCGACACTGGTACGCTTACAGAACATGTGCAGCTGCTGGCTCTAACGCTGATGCAAGAAATCCCATTCGTGAAAGGCGAGATACAGCATACATTTGACTGAGAGGTCAGTGATAACCGGAAACGTACGTTGCAAATGATAGCGGGTAAGTTCAATACCCAATAGTAGCGCCATTGCAGAAGTAAGAAGTGAAGGGGGAAATCGAATGATCGCAGCGACGTTTCCGTTCAGTAAGTGTACAGCCACCCTGAACAGAAAATCTCAACAGTGACAACGAAAGAAAGCGACAACAGAAAGGCCCGCGGTGACGGCAAGAAAACAGCAGCAATGGCAAGAAAATTAGATTTCCTTCCCGGAGAAAGTGTGAAAGCAAACACCATATCTCACTGCTTCCCTACACGTCTACCACGTTCATTTCCTTTTCCAAGATGCTCTCGCTATATTCTGACAGGTCAGAAGACACGATGCTTTTCGAGAGCCGGGTGCAGCATATCTAGCTGTGCCGGAGTGTGGTGGATTTAGCTAGCGGAGTCAGCGACACCTCAGTGATACAGCGCTCGCTTCATTTCCGTTTACATTTGGAATCGAAGTCGGGCCGAGACGACGAACCCACGCGTTTTGAGAGTGTGAACGGAAGTAATCATCTTATCGCGCAACACACGAGTGAGAAAAAATGACGTAAGTAGGCGAAATAAACGCAAAGGAAGGTGAAGAGACGGAAAGTAGGAAATTGCGGCTTTTTCTTCTATACATACTATTTGTGGCATTACCCCGCCACGGTGGTCTAGTGGTTATGGCACTCAGTTGCTGATCCGAAGGTCGTGGAATCGAACCCCGGCCGCAGCGGCTTGCATTTCGATAAAGATGAGATGTTGAGGCCCGTGTACTGTACAATGCCAGTGCACTTTAAAGAACTTCAGATGGTTGAAATTTCCGGAGCCCTCCGCTGCGGCGTCTCTCACAAGCATATAGTTTGCTCTGTAATGCAAAACCACGAAAACCGATCAGTCATTCTCTGTTTCATTTGCTCGGATTCTTTTGAGATACCTAATGTACTGATTAGTTTCTGCGTTTTTACGTTTCAAAACCAGTTACGACAATGAGAGACGCCGTATTGGAGGGCTCCGGAAACTTCGACCACCTGGGGTTCTTTAACCTGCAGACACTGCGTACAACACGGGCCTCAACATTTCGCCTCCATCGAAACGCAGCAGCCGCGCCCGGTATTAGATCCCGCGACCTTCAGATAAGCAGCCGAGTGCCTTAGCCACTAGACCATCTTGGCTGGGCAACTATCTAATGTAGCGTGCTATTATATGTAACCCTTAAAGCGATGGGGAGGTAGTCGTTATAATATATTGTGCTCACAAATTGTACTACGAGAGAAGAGAGAATCATGAAAATACCGGCTCACCATGAAAATTACAGGTTCACCTGTAAACACTTCAACAGCAATCAAGCCTCCGTACTTGACAACGAAGTTTCAAGAACTCGTAACATGTGCAGGCTTAAAAATTCATGCTGCTGTAAGCCGGAGCTGAAGGATTGTCGAGTCATGAGTTTTAATCACACTAATTTATTGATTTGTGGGGTTTATCGTCCCAAAAGCAATCAGACGAATAAGCTTGACTGAAAGCGACAGGGCTAGATAAGCGAAGAAACGAAAGAAATTGCGACATTATCACTGGCCAAGTTTTCTTGCCAGTTGATCCAAATTAGCGGCCAGCAGCAATGAACACGGCAGGGACGTCAGGCACGCGACCTCATTCTCGAACGCAATCCTTTAGCCAGACTCGTTCAAATATGCATAAAGTGCCTTACGTGCGAAGATAATGTTCTCATTTTCCTTTCGTAGCATGCCCAACGGGGTCCAGCTGCCCGTATTTGACTTGCTCCGTCGCATATAGGGCACGCCCACGTTTGTGTCAGACAAAATGACAGCCAGGTGCTCGTTTCTCTCCTAATAATGTCACTCCCGAGTGGGCGTGTCTCTCAGTTCTTTCCCAACGTCTCTGGCTAGCATGTCACTGGCCTGGCCACCAAAATACGACGGCCCAGAATTTTTAATATTTAACTAATTCCATTAAAGGCATCCTTGCAACACCCTCGCAAGCAGGCCTCGAGTGACATCACTTGAGGAACCTATTGCCTCATGAATCATCTGCCGCAAGAATTTTCCAAATCCGTTGGGTATTAGCGGATATACAGTGTCAAGTCTGAGGGAAATTCTACCGTTTGAACCCGTTCACTCGCCTTTCGTCGTGACGAGGGCGCTGGAAGCTGCACAGAGAGGGATGAAAAAGGGGCAGAATGCCAGGCTAGCGCAGGTCATGACCTTGAAAATTTTTCCTTACTTAAAAAAAAATTAACGTGTTCGCGCTTCCGCAGTGGCGACATACTTGTGGCTAGAGTCACTGTGGGCATGTAGCGCCACCTCACGGCATCCGCAGTAACTGCACACGGGAATCGGCCAATGGTAGTTCTAATTATTTCGTAGTCCTTAGAAGTTATGACGTGTTTCGTTGAAAGAAGAGAGGACGCTTTCCAGATGTATTTTGAAACCAAACTGCCAATTCCCTGCTATCTGTAGAGCAATAATACTCGGCAGACATGTTCACAGGAGCCTCGGCGACTGGTCGGCGTCGTTGTTTTCTTGCTATCCTCACAAATAGTGTTACAAGGCCTCTTTAAGTTACATAAATGCGACAATTACCTATAAGGTATAAATGACAGCGAATTCTGGGTCGTTCAGAATTCGATGCTGTATTCTGCTTAGTACTTCATCCTATCTCTGGTGTGTCCCTGCTGAGGAGTCGCCGCTGCCAATATCCTACGCGTTCTCCCAAAGTTGCTGAACAGCACCGCCGTCACGACACAATATACATTGCGCGATATGGATGGGTTATTACATTATTTCCAACCGTTTTCTACTCAATCATGGCGAAAGGATCGCCGGATATCGTCCATGAAGCCTCTACACCGTGTCAAAGGCGCAATCCACACCGTATTAATACCGAGTTGGAGCTCATGGATCTACTACAATAGTAATCAATTCAAATGGATCGGAGCTAAATGCATTTCCTCAAGTATCTGTTTTAACTTCTTTCGCGTCATCCGCGTTAAAATGATCTCAAAAGATTGCAAATACAGCTTAGTACCCTTCTTTTCATAGAGTGGACATTCATATCAAGACTGCTCTTGAATTACTCCACAGAATCTTCGGCCACCTGTTTTGTTCTGTTCTTGCTGTCTCCTCCATTTACGAATAATATTACCTGTTGTATCTTGTCGAAAAAGAAAAAGAAGATAACAAGTGCAGGTAGCACTAGCATCGGGTATTGTTTATATATGTGGGCTAATGTCACTGGATTGACGTTGAGCAAACACGATATGTCCGTTATACCAGTGGCTGTACTTATTCATAATTACCTTAAGTTGCCAACATCCACCACTGTTTAGCCAAACATAAGGCTACGCTAGCTGATATTTGCCAAGACTGACAAGATTTCGCCATTACTAACAGAAATCTGTCATACATTTTTCCAGCAATAAGCTTAATAGACATTATACAGCCATAATTTAGCCGAAGGTGGCCACTATAGTCATCATGTAGCCAATTATTATGCCAACAATTTCCATTGCTATAGAGCACAAATGGACGTTGGCACTCCAGGATCGATGTGTTCTTTAGGCGGGCTCTCGCTCAAACGTCGACGAAACCGTCACATGACGTAGAAGCTGCAGCACTCTCGTACCTTGGAGCGCCCAGTAGCGTACAGAGATGTATGTTAGTACGAGATAGATGAACAGGTTATGTTAACGCGTGTCTCTTACAAGCAAATAAAAATAAAAGGTGCCGCCATTATGCAGCAACGCTGGAGAAGACGTCATGCAGTTGCATTTTAAGCTCTCTGAATCTCTTCTCTCACCAACATTTCCTACGCTATATAGTCAAGTTCCTTCCACGAGATTCCTTGCGTAAGGAACCTCTGCACTCCTTTCTGCTCATATGGAAGTGCTGTATCACATTAACTCTGTTGCCGGAAGCGTCGAAACTTCTCTGTGACAGCAGCACACCGCTTGCAAATACGTAGTAGCTTACGCTATACTTTAAAATTCTCCGCGCGAACATTTGTTCGTGCGTTTGTTTTCATTTCTTTTCTTCGTCGAGAATAATGCGAAACAGAAAGTGTTCCTGCTCGTGTATTTCCATGCAGCGACTCAGAATACTGTTTACACCTTTTTTCAAGCACAAGTGTGAGGCCACTTCCACGATTTCTATAGCTTAATTGCTAAGTGACTCAAGATGCATTGCGCTTGAGCGCCATAAACAAGATGGACATCTTGCAATGCACGTTTCGTTTGAACGCATTGAAACATCGTTGTAGCACACGCATTTGGGCTCGCCAGGTTGCTCGTGGCTCCTTTGTTCAGAAACAGCTGGCGCCGTTGCGTTGACGATATGGTCGTTGTTCTACGTAAACAACTCAATCAACGACCATTCCGCTCGCACCCCATTAAGCGCCCTGACAAAGCAAGTTACGGCTCCCGTCATCGGTTTGTTTGGTGTGCCTCCATTCTCTCCAAATGGGGACATGCATTTGTAACAGGTGACGCCTCGCAAGTGATGAAAATGAATTGTTAGTTGGCTTGGTTGTCTCTGCCATCCTGCTGCTTTCTTTCTTTCTTTCTTTCTTTCTTTCTTTCTTTCTTTCTTTCTTTCTTTCTTTCTTTCTTTCTTCTTTCTTTCTTTCTTTCTTTCTTTCTTTTCTTTTCTATTTGTTCAACGCCTCTCAGGAATGCCGTATCACCTTAGGCCAGCGAAAGCCAACAAACCGGACGTGTATTTCGTTTGACATTTACTAGCAAAGCAAGGCAATAACCTCTGCTATGTCTTCACCACCATCGTCAACATCATTATCAACATCGTCAACCATAGTGCAAGCTACCCACAATACGTTTTTTGGGTAGTTTGCACTATAGTGCAAGCTACCCGCAATGGTGAGTCCAAGCCTTACACCCTTATGGGGGCGCAAGGCTTGGACTCGCCAGAGCTGTGGACTACCTCACATCCTTTCCCCGTCCTCATCTTCACTCCCGTTTCCCACCTCCTTGGTATACTGTACTACATATGGTATGCTGCGCTTTACCCTCTCCCCTCCTTATTTCCCTTTTCCTCTCTCTCACATCCCTCCTCCACACCCTCAATTTCCTTTCCCACCCCCTTGCTATACTATAATATGCAATGCTATACTATGTTTTACTCTCTGCTCTCCTACTTTCCCTCTTTCTTGTTGTGGCATAGCGTATGCTTTGCTATTACTCGAAGCAGGGGCCTTTTTTATGAAAGGGAAGCTTTTGCTGTTTTGTTCACACATCAGCAGGACGAAAGCACATCAGCAGCAAAAATACTGCTGCTTTGTATGTCCACGTACTAGATACGCACGCGCACAAACAACACGGCTTTCTTCAGCGACGCGAGGAACAGCTTCCGTTGACGGTTCATGTGGCCACGTGCCTCGAGCATCACCTATACGAGCCGTTAATCTCCCGTGACAACGAACAAACAGTAAGAAGAAAAAAGGAAGAACTCCGGCGCACGCTTCGCAGCAATACTTCTTCGGAAGGAATTACGTCAACCTCTTGCAGTGGTATGTGTCCTCGGCTGTTCTTTTCTTTCTGTTTCTTTTCTGGCCTATACGGTCAGTGCGCTTTAGGCTATCAAAGAGGGCGGTGGTGGAGCATTTTCAGCTTGGAAGACTTCGACTCTGAGGTCAAGAAACGTCGCCACGTGGAGTCTAGGACCTCCACGTTGCCACGGGGGCATGGCAGCTCACTGTTATAGCACGAAATGGTGTGCACTTATAAAATTAAGCCTTCTTGTTATCTCACAAGCATGTAGAGCGCAAACTGGAACATCGACAACAGGGAACAACGGGTGACGCGTGCAGAATTAGAGACAATGTTGACCGCGATTCTCTCTCTCCCTCTCTCCTTCTCTCTTTGAAGACTTTCCGTTGTGCAGCATGCCAGGGATCGGTTATTGCATGTTTTCAGGCTCATCATGCATGAGCGAAAATTAATGTTTATGAAATTTTTTGTCATCGACCCTCATTCCCGACAACTCACCATAAACGCATCCACGATACCCCTGGACTTTGTTGTTGTTGTTGTTGTTGTTGTTGTTGTTGTTGTTGTTGTTGTTGTTGTTGTTGTTGTTGTTGTTGTTGTTGTTGTTGTTGTTGTTGTTGTTGTTGTTGTTGTTGTTACTACACGTGTAAGTGCCTGTGGAATGGGGGGTGGGGGGAAGTTAAGGTGTCCTTGCACATTTTCTTTTACTACGAGTACTTCTTTACGCTTGTGCGACGGAGTTCTACTGAAATATGTTTGTAATAAGTTTAGTTGTAAGGGGGCTTGGCCTGCGTCATTGTGCGTCTACTTCCTATGTGCTCGCACCTTTACATGGCTAGAAGTTCACACTGTCAGCATGTGGCAACTGGCCCTGCAAACCACACTGCTCAAGCTGTGCGGGGATTTATTGCTAAGGCTTAGTTCTTTGCTCTTCCGCAGTATGGCCAGCAGCAAATAAGCGGTAAAAGAATCACCAACCTAACTTCGGTGATTTTGAAGGCTTTGCTTTGTCTTCAACGTTATTTCCACGGACGTTTACTTACCATGCTACTCCGCGACACTTATAACCCCTCTCACGTTTTTTTTTTTTTTTTTTTTTATCCGCGCTGTACTTATAATTCATCGCATCGCGTTGGATCTAAAGGAGAACTCCCTAAAGTAGTACTGTGAAGTTTCACTGCTTCACCCAGATTCCGTCGAATCGTTGCACCATCGCGGCTTCGATAAGGCACTGGTGACTGGGGCTGTGCTCCGTTGTTCGAAGGCACTGGGTGAGACCAGTTATTTCCTGTTCGTGTGTTTGCTTTCTAGACTATTTTGTCCGATCGTTCAGACCATTTTCTTCCTACCGTTAACAGTTCTCTGGTCTAGAAACTCCAACGTTGACGTGATCGCAAAGCGTTAACAGCCGCGCATAACCTGTAATGCATTACATTACCAATAAAGCACTTGAAAGAACTCAGTGCCGACAATTGCGTAGTTGGCCTGCAATAAGTATTCAGCACTCGTCCACTCCCTTCTTTCAACTAAAGTAAAAGCGGCAGAAAAAGAAACGTAGAGTTCCAAACTTGCCTGAACGCTGAAATGGCGCTCATTGTGGCTGGTTGCGTCTGAGTGAGGCCTTCTGTGATCTGACGACTGCTGCTTGATACGATGACTGCCGACGAGGAGAAACCCTTGGAATCGAATTCATATCATTTAAGTGCATCTTTCCAAACACCGATAAATTGCCTGCAATAAGCCGCCTGCACGAGTCTTTGCGCAGCTCTTCCTGTTCACTGTGTAGATTCATCGGATCTTGAGTTGGTGTAACATGGACACAAAACGCACAAACAACGCTATCAAAGGAATATCACGGAAATAAGAAATGTGTGCTACTGCAGCATACATGGTTGGCGTCACCCAGACGTTAACACAACTCCTGTACGTTGTGAAATGAACTCTAAAAAAATATGAATGCTGTCGCATAAAAAACAGCTCCCAAGTGAATGAATGCCACATATAAAATACAAGTACATTAACATGCAGACGCTTTGCCCGCATTAAACGTGATGAGTAAGAAAGCGATGATAGCCGAGATTCTAGTCAAGCCTAACATGGAAGAATACACCTTGGCGGGTTAATTGAACGGCGTGAACTAAACTTAATACAGTTGTTTGCTTGAAACAGGAAACGCAGTCCAGGACAGAACATATTATGTAATGACCTAATTGCCGGCTTTCAACGGTGGCCTGCTTTCACCAAATTACTCATGTGAAGTCGTGTCGCACTGAAAATGCGATCGTATCAACCGTATGAAAGTACTCTGTGCCTGTGATGCGTTCTCCAGAAAAACAAAATAAACTTTAATGCATTGTCCCCCAAAAAACGTATTAAGCGGGATCACACGAACGATATTTCACTGCAGCGTGGTCCTCGACAGCAATATTATCATATCTTGAAACCCAAAAACCCAATGCAAAACTGAAGAAACGAAAGAAAAGCTACGGCAAGAAATAATGAATGAATGAACAAAATAATTAATTAAATTATTAGCCTATCTATTCCTTTGTTTACTTATTTATTCCAACTAATTGGGGACATAGCCTTTTTTGGATTACCGCAAATCTGGAAGGAACCGAGAGTCTAAAACCATCATAGAGTTCAAGACCATTACAGAGTCCACAGCACGATGACATCGCATGATACCATGATCAAGGTAACTTTTTAACTGATAGCCGTATTATTGTGACGCGCTGCCCGAATGTCTCAGAAGTTCAGGTCAACGGTTACGCTCCGTAAAAACACAAAAACCCAGGTAGAGGACAAAATTACGCCCCTAATGGGTTGTGTACGATGCAGAATACTTAGCGTACTTCGTGGATGGCCGCTTTCCGGGGCTTCTTTAGCTAACTGAAATAATCTGGGGGGATGGCACTTCGTGCATGTTGCTCAACGTTTCTCTTCTTAGTCGCGCTATGCGTGGAAAGCCGTCCCTGTTGATGACTCCCGTCGTTATGGATCCGTTTCCTAATGGCCACGGTGCACAGATCGGACAAATATTGCTACGCCATGTGCCGCGCACAAATGACCTCTTGTACGAGAAATGTATTGGCCGTTACTGGCCCTTGGCATTAACGAGGACGCATCACGTAGCTCAGTTTAGCGGGTACTAACGTCCTTTTAATTATTCAAGACTGCCACGAATTCGCACTTGGTCTTTGGTTCAACGGTTACCCGTTTGCGCCTGATTTACAACGAACCGTCGATAATGAAAGGGGAAGGCGTAACGGAAAACTTGGAACGCTTTATTTCATTTCTTCCTTTTCCCCCAAGTGTTGTATATAGAGAGAGTTCATAACTGCACTCATGCTGAACTCTTCGAAGAACAGTTCCAATTTTAGTTGGATTAATGAAGAAAAATCATCATCATCATCATCATCATCATCATCATCGCCAGCATCATCAGCCTATTTTAGGTCCAGTGCAGGACGAAGGCTTCTTCCAAGCAAGGAGGTTTAAAAACGTTCTTGCTCCCAACGATTTACAATCCATCCTATCCTGAGCGAGTTGGTTCCACTTTATGCCCACGAACTTTTTAATGTCATCGCTCCTTGCAACGTTTTACCTGCCTCTGTTGCGTTTTAACGCGATAGCGTTAGAGAGCTCGTTCCGCAAAAATACCGCTGTCGGTGTCGGCGTCTCCACGCGTCTCTTGTGAGCGAAAAAAAAAATCGGCCGTGAGCGAAAAATAACAGCTCCAAAAATGGACAAGTATATCCATCTAGCGGAAGGCATATCAAGCAATGTCTCGACTACCATGGCCTCAGCAATGGCGAGCGCGCCCGCCATCTCGGAGGCCATGCGACAACAGCAGAGCCTATATGCGGTCTCGTCAGATGCTCTGCATCCACTTTTTTTTTTAGCATTTCATTCTCACGACACCATTAAAGAAGTGAAGTACTGATTTCACCGACCATAAGGCGATGCTTGTGGAGGCTGGCCGGAAGGGCTCTCCAGAAGAACAAATCGAACAGCTGCCAGATAGTTAACGCGCGAAGGACGACAGAATCTGACCATTTACGAATAAAAGTGTCACGCCTACGCGCAGTTCATAATAAAGAACCATGTGACTACATCACTGTACAAAATTTTCATGAAGTTGATATAAAAGTATTGTTAAATAGATCGAAAACCTCTACCATTACTATAGATACGTCGGGCGCGCGTGTGTGTGTGTCTGTGTCTGTGCGTGTGTGTGCAACAACACACATTAATAAGTATGCACCGAGTTCGCCGCTTTAATTTGTTGTGTTAGGCGGCGCAGTACTCCGCGCTTACAGTGTGCTTGTGTACCTCCTAATATTTGATTTACGACTGCAAGCATCAGCTCGCTCTGAGAATAACGTTCACACGATTTTATGCGCACACCAGAACCTACAAAAAAATATATATATGGAGATTGCGCAACGAACACCGCGGCATCTTTGCAGTGCGAGAAAAAACGCATTGAAGGTAAGCCCCGAACCGAACATACTCGTCGACTTAACGAAAATTCGTCGACTTGTGCGCCACTAAGGGTTGTATGTGTATTCTGTAAACATATTCTGCTCTTCTCTCACACTTGTAACAACTAATTGCAGTACAAGCGGACACTGCTAAGAGTCAGTTTCTGACTTCTGCCAAATGATTGTGCGGCTGCTCACATTTACAATGTCACATAATAAAACCATCCTAACGTACCTGTTATTGAGCCTCACTTCGTTGTCCTCTTTCATTCTTCACCCGAGGTACGGTATCAATATTATTGTATGATAGTAATTGATCGGATGTGCCAAAAACTACGATGTGATTATGAGGGACTTTATAGTGCAGGGCTCCGGAAATATTGATCGTCTCGGGCTCTTAAATGTTCACTAATAACGCGCAGTACACGAGCATCTGGCATTGTCGCCTCAATCGAAACGCGGCCACTGCGACCGGGGATAAGCACGCCTCACGTCAAAGTTGACTCCTGCGAAAATGGTCAGAGCTATCGGGGCACTGCATGCGCCGTGCTGTGTGAAAAATAAAACACAGACAGACAGACAGACAGGTGAGGCGTCTACGTCACGATCTTATTGTAACCGTATGTTATCAGCGAGTAGTTAAATTCCATCTAACTGAGACGTGTTTCACAAGCAACTTCTCGCCACAAGTGCTGAGCACCTTGTTGCTTTATAGCGAGACGCTCACTTAAACGAGGTGTCACGTGACACTCTTCTAACTGATCGCTAAATAAGTTCGTGCTGGAAGAATTATTACAGTAGAGGTGGAGGTCTACTGGCAGTTTCCTTTCTTTTCGTTTTTTTTCTTTTTTTTTTTTGTCCCTGCAACTACGAAGGAAAATCTATGAACCACGAAAGAGGTGAAGCCTTAAGACGGTGCATTAAATATATATCATCGAAAAGAGCAAATGGCTCGGGAAAAAAAATTCCCAGCGCTGAGAGAAACCCAAAAGAACCGTTCCGGAACGAGCTGAAATTGTGCCACGGCGCGGAAAGCCACTCATCATCGACGTTCTGGTAAAGTAGCGGATACGGGCGTTCGAGGCACGACTCGGGAAAATAAATCGCAAAAAGAAAGAGTGATGATAAATGAAGCCAATTTCAAGGGACCTTCTTTCTGTTTGTGCTTGGGGGCACGAAGAAATTTCCCATTTATTCGCGCACACTACGCAGTACCGCTATATATATATAGTGCGTCAGCAAAACACGCCTCGCCACGGTGGTCTAGTGGCTGTGGTACTCGGCTGCTGATCGGAAAGTCGCGGGACCGAATCCCGGCCGCGGCGGCTGCATTTAGATGGAGGCGAAATGTTGAGGCCCGTGTGCTGTGCGATGTCAATGCACGTTAAAGAACCCCAGGTGGTCGATATTTCCGGAGCCCCCCACTACGGCGTCTCTCATAATCAGAGCCCGCTTCATGTAAAGATGAGTTGTGCGTCGCTTACATTCTACTATAAGCTGCCTAGAAGGGTGTTTTCACAGTCTTTCTGGGCGGTCATATATTGAGAGCTGCGTTTAACAACGCACCTGCGGCGCAGTTATCGAGATGGTCGCGCCAATTATTCGATGCATAATGCACAAGACTCTTCCGCATCTAAAGTGGTTGCATATCTGCCCACAAAATTCGTCAAATACGTAAAAATAAAGACAGTTACCCAATTACCGACCTTTCCCTATCTTGCATAACACGCACATCCACTGATCTAGGCGTCAGGAGAGCATAGAGTGAAGGCTCACTGCGTCAGTGGATATGCGAAGCACCGACCCGTGGAGATTGTTCGAGAATTGCCCGGAACTCATCGATGCGCGTCCCGCTCGGTGCAGAGCACTTCTCAGTCTCTCCTGAGCATCGAACCCCATTCCGGGCGCATCTCCAGCGGCATGCTTGTTTGGCAGGATTGGATGGTATGCAAATGCAGATCGCACTGGCACACCAGCTTACTCCGCGCTCTCGTGCATAAGTGTTCCTCAAGGGCTCCTTAGGTAATAGAGATGTATGAAACCTCAGTACAGACACACAAAAAAAGCGAAGCAACACAACTAATACTGATATAACTACAGCCATGCTGGTACCGGCTTTGACAAGGTAGCCGTGTTGGACATAATAATGGTCATACGAGAAGAGGAACACGCACTGAATATGCATTGTTTATTGAGAGGCGACCTATACAAAAGTTGTATTAAAACAAGCTATGACACTTGTGATGACGTCATGGCAAATGGGATTTCTTTGCTTGGCTATCACTTTACCGCAAAGACAAAGATGATCTTGCCCGCAGAAGTTAGGCCGAGGCCACACTGCTTGTCTGACTTTACCGGCCTGCCTTGCGCTCCTTGTTTCATCTGCCTAGCGTTTAGGAAACTTCATTTGCGTCACATTCGACTGATATAAAGTAAAATTTTATTGACTGATTGATTTCTGAGGTTTAACGTCCCAAAACCACTGTATGATCATTAAGGACCCCGTAATGGAGAGCTCCGGAAATTTCCACCACCTGGGGTTCTTTAAGGTGCACTGACATCGTGGTACACGGGCCTCAACATTTCGCCTCAATCGAAATGCGGTCGCCGCAGCCGTGATTCCATCGCGCAACCTTCGGATTAGCAGCCGAGTACCGTAGCCACTAGACCACCGTGGCGGGGCAAAGTAAAATCTTATCAATTTTGTATAAACAGCCTCCCGCATTGTGCGTTCCTATCCGGTACACGATGCACGGGCTTGAAAGAAACGAAGTAGAGAGCGCGAGTATGGAGAGACAGGATAAGCGAATTCAGCGTGGTTACCACAAGGCAAATAATAATAATAATAATAATAATAATAATAATAATAATAATAATAATAATAATAATAATAATAATAATAATAATAATAATAATAATAATCAAACAATCAAAAGTTTATTTAACGTGCCCAGGAACAACCGTAAGGTCTTTGTACTGGCGCACGGAAAAATAAATAACAAGAAACAATACAATAAGGACTCTACAGAAAAAAAATACTAATAAAAAACAACAAAGACCAACATTCATAATAAGATATCAGGGATCAAAACGCTATAAAATTGCACATATACAACTATGCGCAGGCAAAACAAGAAAAAAATTAAGAAATAAAAAAAAATTAAAAAGAATTAAAATGTATCCGCAGTGTTCGACACTATGTTAGTACAGTGCAAAGCTCGGAGCAGAACAGCGATTGGGAGCTGTGAAAAACATCGAGCTCTAAAAAGTAAGCATTGTAAAGACGTTGTGTCCTGTCAACGGTCGAATGTTCACAGAGGCAGGCACTTACATGAAAAGGTCTATTCTCTCTGGTCATCTTACGTGGAATTCGGAAATTAAGACAGTTGAGCAGTACAGGGCAGGATATGATACCATGCACAAGCTTGAAAAGAAATAACAGATCAGTGCGTTTTCTCCGGCAGTGTAGTGCTGGCAGTGACAGTGATCCAACAGTGCCAATGCAAGAATCAGGGCCATTTCTAGCGAACCTATGGTTATAGATGTTCAGGAACTTTTTCTGGACTCGCTCAATGGCGTTGCTGCTGGAATTAGAAATGCCATTCCAGATCACAGATGCATACTCAAGTTGAGGAAGACATATCGCGGTGTACAATTTGCGGAAGGGCATGGGAGAACGGAATTCTCTAGACATTCTGCAAACACAGCCTAGGGTGCGAAGACCCCGCAAAGCAACACGCTTAGCGTGAGCAGAAAAGTGTAAGGTGCTGTCAAAAAGAACACCTAGATCGTTGATTTCAGAAACCTTGGACAACGACACAGAATTGACAGAATATAAAAATGGCACACTAGATGTTTTTCGAGTGAAACTGATTACCTTGGTTTTAGAAATATTTAGGGAGAGGTTATTGCTCCTGCACCATTCAGAAAAAGAACACAAATCGGACTGCAGCAAGCGACAATCGACGACTGAATGAATTTCCTTAAATATCTTTATGTCATCGGCATACAAAAGGAAAGAAGAATTCCGAATGACCGAAGAAACATCATTAACATAAATTAAAAACAGGAGTGGGCCCAATACCGACCCTTGAGGAACCCCACTAGTAGCTTTGTAGAAAGAAGACGTTTGGTCATTTACGGCAACATTAATAATAATAATAATAATAATAATAATAATAATAATAATAATAATAATAATAATAATAATAATAATAATAATAATAATGTTATGATGATGATGATGATGATGATGATGATGATGATGATGGACATACACGACGCATGCACGAGAAAGCGCGACCGCTGGCGGACCATGCTTTTATCCGCATTGCTGTGCTCAGGATCGTACGCAAGAGCACCAAGATATTCCCTTCAACAGAAGCGTAGCAAAACATTTATACTGTCTACTCGCATAACACCGCTAAATGGATGTTTATGAGCTCCGTATAGCACCGAACAGACTGCGGTCATAAATTTCGGACCAACGCGAAACCTATCGGGAACATCTGTGCGTGTGCCCGTGCGCATCTTGCAGAGTTCAGCTACGAGGCTTTCAGAGCAATCGCAACCCTGCATGATCGGTCACACGGAATGCTGTTTTCTCCCCAAAACCTTTCTTCGTGTGCACAGGGCATTTATACTGTTGTGCACAATTCATTCTTTCATTTATTTAGTTTTCCTTTGGTTTTTGGTTGTTGTTTTTTTTTTTGTAATCTGCTGCTGCCACTATGTTCAACTAGCTAGGTAAACATAAACAAAGACGAAGAAGCATTCCTGCTCAGTAAATGTGTGCAGCTTCGTGCGGCACTCGCGCTGGCCTATGTACGCCGAGTGATAGGTCGTGAGCGGTGTTTATATGGGTGCATTAGGGTATATTGTGCTACCAGTCTACGACAGACAAATTGAGAACTGGAAACCATGCAGGCGCATTTATTCTGTAAAAACATCTGCACTAGCGGCAGATAAGTGCGCAGATATTTCACCATGCAGCACTAATATATACATATAAAATGCGCAACTTTTGATACTCATGAACAGTGCAGAGAAACATGAGCACTGAGAAAAAAGAAAGAAGAAATGTGTTCCTATCTCTATGGCCGGATTTGTTGAAAGTACGACTGACCCCTCTTTGTAAGTGCTCTTTCCAAACAACGTACTCCTTGTTTACATGCCAGAAATCTCTGGCAGTTCAGCCTGAAATGCGCAACTCAAACCTTTCTTTCTTTCTTTCTTTCTTTCTTTCTTTCTTTCTTTCTTTCTTTCTTTCTTTCTTTCTTTCTTTCTTTCTTTCTTTCTCTCTGTGTCTCTCTTTCTTTCCTTTCCACATCGACACATACCACCAAAACAAAACTTCAACAGTTTAAAAGACCAAGATCTGTGCTTGCAGTATAAATCACGCCTTTCTTTCTTTCTTCCTTTCTTTCTTTCTTTCTTTCTTTCTTTCGCCGAATCGTAGGCTTCGATTCGCGAGCCCAGATCGACCCACATTATTCGCTTTTCCGGATGTAGGTTCGGCAGCTTTTGGGATTCGCACGAAGACGCAACGTATTTACGTCGTCGCTTTCCAAAGTTGTTTCCTCATCTTTTGTGTTGCGTTGGAAACTGGTACCCGCGCGCCCCACGAGCTACGGAGCACATCCCATTGACGCTCCAATGGTTGGATTGTTGTCGGAAACAAGGTTCTGAAAAACCTCGGAGCTTTTCCACGGGAAGCAGGAATCGGAAGTGGGAAAGGTTTTTCGAAAAATGAGCGTAATGTCAAGCTAGGCCATAAAATGTGAAAACGGGAGAGGGGAGTTGCACAGTTATGAAATATGTTGTTGTTACCGAAAGCAAAATGTAGGAACGCAAGTGCGAGCAGAGAGTATTTCCTTATTTTGCAACGCGGTACTTGATGCTGTGCGCCACGATTTTCGCGAAGTTCAAGAGATAGTAGCCAAGATGAATAGAGCGTGAGCTTTGTATTGCTTCTAGTTCAAGAAATACGTGAGGGACGGCATCAAAGTAAGAAATAAAAGCACAGTTTCATGGTGATAAGTGCGCAAACTCAGCACAAGGACACAGCAGGGAGAAACAAACGAGCGCAGACTGAAACTGACGTTTATTGAAAACTGAATAAGTACACATAGTTTCGACACAGTTTCGACGGAAAAGGATGCAGTAGCGATAGCAATGCTATTGCTATCGATGCATCATTTTTCTTTTTTGTACATATAACTGCGCAAAGTAAGGTTCGTAATCCTAACTATCCTATATAATGAACACATAACAAACATTCACTTAGTTTTCGTTATTACCTTCCTTTTCTATATTACCATTCTGTTTACCCTTGCCCCTTCCACAGCGCAGGTTAGCAAACTAGGCACTCTCTTCTAAACTACCTCCAAGCCTTTCGCATAACATTTACCTCTCGGTCTCTCCGTTTATCTATCTCTCTCGCTTACTACATTGATAAACAAGCCTGGTATTAGGTGCGCACAAGCAAACATAAACATATCTCATTTGTTGACCACGAACGCTGGTTGTCAGAATAATAACGGGATGAACAGCCAATCAAATGCCAGAGAAAACGTTGCATCTCGCTCCAATGCTTCTCCGAAATATTGAGACGATGGTACCTGCGAACTTACTACTGTTCTTTTGTTTAACGTAACCGGTGCATCAAGGAACGAAGGGGAAGGACAATATCGATAACAACGACCTGAGCTTGAGTCACTCGTAAACAAAACCTCTCAGTTTCGTCGAAACGGATGTAGGAGAAGCCTGTACGGTATCACCAGCCGTACTTCTGATGAGAGCAATGTTCACTACACTTATGCATCAAGCACTTGAGGTCATAGACAAATGCAAGACAGCCGAGGCCTTCGTAGATATCCCCACGAAAAAGTCCTAACAGAATCTTTTTAAATGGAATGCATAATACTGTTGCAGCTACGGCGTGCTCGCTTCGGCTTTATGAGTTTAACTAATGCTGAAGTGATAGAAAAAGACAAGGTACACACCGTCGTGGAGTAGCGGCTGTGGTGTTGTGACGCAGAACACGATGGTGTAGGCTTGGTTCCTTGTGAGGCCAACGTAATATCCGTAAGGGCGAAATGAAAACAAAATGGCCAACGATTACCATATTCTGTAATGGGAAATTTTAGCGCAATTCTTCAGCTGTTTCGACTTAGCTACATGTAGAGGCAAAGAATTGTAGGGAATCGTGCACGCACAATTGCAGGTTATTCTGCTTCAGCGGTGCACTCAGCAGGATTCTGGCGTTGGGGGCTCAGTCTATATACTGTATAATGATTAGGAGCAGCACCCAATACTTAATTCTTACATAATCAGCAACTCAAGTTCGTGAAAAATGAAAACGTTTGCTACGGGACGTGTTTGAGGGATACTGCATGGTCTAATAAGTTTTGTAAGTATGGTAAAGCCTATGAAAGCCGTAGTACAGTGCCTGGGCACTTGGCATGCTTATGGAGCAGAAGTACAACAGCGGCCTTTTTCCTTCCGGGGTGGTCACGACAACAAGAACAAGAAGAAGATATATTCATAGGGCTTCTGCTAGGTTACTCAACGAGAGTTTCGCTGGTTGACTATTGTTTATTACACGTCGGTCCATTCATGAAGAGACGCAAGCCAATAATGACTCCGGAAGCAAGTTATTGTTCGGGAGGCAGCCCATCGTGTAGAGACGGCAGGCGCCGGTGACTCAAGAGATGATGCACAGCATTCAATAACCGGCTGCTCGACATCCTTGTGAATATAACGCAGTCGTTCCGGGAGATCAGGCTCTTGAGATCAGGCTGACTGGGCGAGGGGTGACAGAGAGCTCATCCAGGCACAGGAAGCGAAGATAGAAGTCTCTAAGCGATGACCTCGCAGAGTCTCAACCGAAAGCCGTGGCCTGCATGATGAGAGATTCCGCAAATTAGGCTGTAAGAGGCTCTGCAACATCTCACGACAAGATGCCAGCACTGCCTCTTACCCATCATTCCCAAGCACACTTACCTCGCTGGACGTATATTGGCCTACTTTTTTTGCAGTTCCGAAGACAATCAATAAACGTTCGCTATAGACAAATGATCGTTAGCATCTGAAAAAAAAAAGAACAAGACTAAACCTGAGCAGGCCACCTGAATCGCAGCAAAAGCTAACGTATGGGCAGGGAGTGCGATGGAATCAGTACCAAGGGAGAAAAACGCACTTGCAGCAGACCTCTAATCAGATGGCGCGATGAAATTGAAAAATCCCCAGGCACCAACCCGCGTACGACAAGGTAAATCTCTGGGGACGCAGTAAATTGATGATGATGATGATGATGACGATGATGATGATGATAATGATATGCAGTCCACCTCACGTTGTGCGTGTTTTGTCTAGTGGCTCTCACTGTCATGAGCAACCATTACCTAGGGATCTTTGAGTTCTTCAGCAGCATTCCGCACATAAAAATTATGCATGCTTTAATTGCTCTTAATTTTATTACAGTAGGATGAGCCTTCTCCTCGGCACTTTGTACCCCCACTACGTGGTTTCAATTACAATTACTGATATCGGCGAACTAAGCGCTCTTCATTTTTGGTTGCCCGTTGCCTTTCTATATGGTTTCGTGCTATTAAAGTTTATTATCTCTCTGTATCACTCGCTGTCACGTAATTACTACGATACTACAGGCCTACAGGTTAATATGGCGAGAGCGAGCCAAAATGTATTGAGGATGGAGGGCTCGCACGCATGCGGACTTTTGCGAGGCGGAACGACGTATATATTAGACGGAGGTAGAGGAAACGACAGTATGCCAAAGAAAATTACGGAACATTTCTTCTTTCAATTAGTCCACAAGCATATCTCTTGCATGAGGTCCTCACACATCGCCCATATCTCATCGCGCGGCCGAGTGCTCCGGACAAATGGCTGTCCATGGCAGGCTGACGGTCCAAAGTTAATGCACCGCTGCGCCCGTGGCCGCTTCTTTTTTAAGTCCCGGTGCTGGAAAGCACTCTGCTCGGCTTTATGCTATAAACTTGCGTGCGGCAGACCACAAGCTTGACCGGACGTTCATTCTTTTTTGCCTGAGTGCAGCTAGACTGGAGCCTTAGAAAATAAAATTATAAAATAAAGAAACGTGCGTCCCCATTTCAAATAGAGCACACCCATATTTTCTGCGGTCTGTTAAATGAACACTCAGATATATGTAATCTGCCGTGCTAGGTCTTACATAAATAAGGCGAGTTAAGGAAAATGTTGTGAAAAAAAAAAAGACCTAGATTATTTAGCGTCGTGGAAGTAAGATAGCTTACTGTGGACGGTTAGTGTAATGTGTGGGTTTCCCTTCTAGACGGCGCCCCGCCACGGTGGTCTAGTGGCTGTGGTACTCGGCTGCTGATCCGAGGGTCGCGGGATCGAATCCCGGCTGCGGCGGCTGCATTTCGATGGAGGCGAAATGTTGAGGCCCGTGTGCTGTGCGATGTCAGTGCACGTTAAAGAACAATTAGTTCCCCGTGGCAAGCTCCTTGAAACCGAAACTGGGCGCTCCGCTATTCAAAATTTGATCATTGAGATAGGTAGTGTCGAGGACGGGCTCCAAAGTACTCATTTGCTGTAGCCACCAATTACTGATAATTGAAAAGTTAATTAGCGTAATTTCGCTAATTATGCATAAATGAGCGGAAATTGTTCTGTATCTAGAGGCCGCCAATCCGTATACTCGAATGGTACACAAGACATTCCCGCGATTTATTTTTTTGTAATTTTAAAGATGTGTTGCAACTAAAAAAAAAAAAAACACCCTGTATAGCAGCTTTTGCAAGCATGCTATGCAATCACGCGTTATCGCCAACCAATGATAAATAAAAATATTGCGCTTCACTCATCAGGATAATCGCACTGAGGGCAATACCAAGCATGTTCTGAAGCGCGCGTAAGCGGAGCTATTCGAATAACGACCTAAATCAGCATTTTCCTCGCCTAAGCTCAGACGATGCTGGTCAGCTGGTGGTGGTTAGGCCTAAATTAGGCGTGTTCAACCGTACTATTTTCGATTGCGCTTAATAGCTATTCCGTTTACATAAATTACAAGCAAACGGTTTTGAGGTTAAAGAGGCCAGCACTGATTACTGTAGAGAATTAGACCCAGTGGCTTCTATAAAGCGTCGGTTAGGTGAAAGTATGTCAGGTACCAATTGATGGGATGAAATCATTATTCGTTGTTGTGGTACGTTTAAATAACTGATGGTGCAATATCCCGGTCGCTTGTACTTTTCCTCGTTATATTACTGTCCGTCTGAGGATCGTGTAGGGTATTATCGCGATTATCTCCTCTTGCACATTATGAACGACATTACGTAATGCCTTGTGCTATTGTGACTCCTGCTGATGTATTTCTTCGATTTGTTGCGCTTTCAAAGGTTATTCGAGCGTGAACATCAACCTACAAGCCCGCCTATCAATGCTGCTTTGTTGTTGACATTGCGCTTCTTTTTTTCTTTCCACCCGCTGTCTACGGAATGTGTCACTGTTAAAGCGAGCGTAGGTGTCCTTGTTGTTATCACGGTTTGTTTGTCTTAGAATTTTTCCTGCATAAGAGATTGGGTGCCCGAACATCGACTGTTACCTCCGTTTAACCCTGCGTTTACTTAACCCCTGCTTCAGTGCTCAGCAGAGACCGGAGAGGTCCTGCCACGCCTCAAGCATTTGGTCATGACACTATGATTCGGGAAAGGGAACTGATAGAATGGTAAGTGGCGTACAATGTGCTCTGAAGCAGCCTTTTGTCATCCTACCGCGTTATATTGACACGTGCGATTGGGGAACCGGCAGTGATCGCTGTATTTCCTCAACTGCACGTGTAGCCTTTTTTCGAAGACACTGCAGCCTCCTTCGAAGACAAGTAGCCTCCCTCGAAGATATTGTTCGCGAGGGAGTGCAGCGATCGCTGCCAGTTCCCCAACCGCGCATATCAATACACTACCTTCTGCCACCACCCCTCCTTTCTTCTTAGTTGGTTAGGTAACCTAAGAAAGGAATCGGTAACAACGAGGCTATGTTACGCCGCCTGAAACTTTCTTCGTGATGAACCAACTTCAAGACAGTCACAGCACACGTCGTCAAGACGTTCGCTTAAGGCGGCTTTGCCTGGACGCTCAAAATGACACAGCTGCTCTCCTAAGCTTGGCGCGATTCTAGTCGAGAACAACGAACATGGGACTAACCCTAAGTAATTAATCCAGGCTGAGACGCTGTGGCTCCTAAAGGACTGGGGAGGTGCTAAAGGAATCTTGTGCAGGCCTGTATAGCTGGCGTAAAATTAATCAGGCGCGGGCTTTCACTTGATGAAGGGGGCGTACGTGGGAGGCGGTTGTGAGACGGCGGAGGTTAACAAGGGGCCACCGCCGAGAATCTTCAAGGAGCAGCTCCTTGGGGTGCGCGAGACAAGAACATACCGCTGAAACCACCTCTGTGAAGATTAGGCCTCTTGTGCCATAATTAAAGAAAAAAAAACACATGGTCTACAAATATACAATACCACGTGCTCTCTATCATCCTTGAAAGTTTTAGAGCTTGTCTCTCTCGCATCCTTTAGCCATGTTTTGCTGCTCGTTTCTCAATTCTACAACGTATTTAGGTGAAAGAGAACACCAGGTATCAGTTATGGGTTTCGTTGTCACTCTCCAATAAGTATTGTGCATAGCTGAATATGCAGTACTGAGATCACAAATATCACTAGCTTTGCACACGGTATTCGTTCTCTTTCCGCTCATTCATTCTCTTTTCCCCACCCTCACGGACGCTGAATCGTGCTCCTGACAAGGGCTGCAAAAAACGGCGTCATTTCTTCAGCCGAATCGCAGTTACTTTCGTCACTCCTTCCTCTTTCATGCTGTTTTCATGCTGCGCATTTTAGTCAGCAGAAAGGAATGCACTGAACTTTGTACAGAACCCGCGCTCCAAGCAGTTTTGTTGATTAATTGATTTCTGTGGTTTTACGTCCCAGAACCACGGTATGATTATGAGAGACGCCGTTGTGGGCGGCACCGGAAATTTCGACCCACCTGGGGTTCTTTAACGTTCACTGACAACGCACTGTACACGGGGCTCCGGCATTTTCGCCTCCAGCGAAATGCAACCGCCGCGGTCGGGAATCATTCCCACGACATTCGGATAAGCAGCCGAGTTTCATAGTCAGTAGGCGACCGTGGTTGTGCTCCACCAGTTTTGTACCCTGAAAGATTCATACATATCCAGAGGGTGACGAAAAGCATTGGTGCAAATGTAAGTACATACACTGAACTTTGAAAGTTTGACTACAAGTACGAAGCTTCTAGTCTTATATATATATATATATATATATATATATATATATATATATATATTGCTGATATATATATAAATTGCTGATCGTAAGGAAGAAGCTTTCGCCGCCGCCTTCGCTTGCCAACTCTCCACCTAACCCGGTACGTCTGATACGGTGTTCTCTTTGCCCGTTTCTCTAACCCAATAACATCAGCGCGTCGTGTGAAATAAACGATAGGTATAAGTGACATGCGAAAGAAAGGTAAAAGCCTGATAAATGCCGCGTCAAGACGCCCTGGAGCAAACTACATTAACTCAGTATCCCGCCTATGTGGTGTTGCCTCGTCAGCTGCCAAGCCATTGAACACCCACGATCGTTCGAACAATCTGTATCGTATTTTATTCCTTGTTGTTGTTGTTGTTTTTTTGTCGGGCCCTAAATATAGCACGCTCGTACCATTTCCTTTCACGTACGAGAGCAATTTTTCTTCTTGTTGGGTTGATACTTCATTTATCTATCATTGTATTCTGGATTTCGTTTTCCTGGCGTTAGTACACAAAAAGTGTAAACCAACTTTAGGTAGAAATATAACTGGAAGTTTTTTTCCAGCGTAGGAAGCGGCTGTTTATTCTAAAGCTGTTTTGTTCGTTGGCGTAGTCTTCTTACATTAAATATGAAATCGCCTTCTTTAGAACCTCTGGAGTGGAGACTGGGAAGTGCTAGAAGACGGACTTCATGACCCTCTATATACTTACAGTACCACAATACGTAAACAAAAAAATCTTACGGATGTTAGGTGTTATTTCGCCAAATTTATGAGTTGCGAAGCATAATCGCACGTTTCCTAAATGCTTTGAAACTTTGCATTTGCATCGCGTTCTGTGACACAGTGATGTATTAGTCAACCCTCGAAAAAGCGTCGTAGACCGGAACAATGTGACCTCGGATTCCCCGCTGATTCTCCGGGATCGGTGAATGATTGCTTTTGCTCAGTACGGATTGGAACCCACTGTTCTTTGTAACATTGTGCAAGGGGTGTTTTGAGAACATTTTTTTTTGAAGTGCGGGGGGCTTTAAGGGCGCGGGGTTGTCGGCATCTATAGTCATGTCGTGTTCACGCTCGGAAAACAGCCCTTGAAAAATGGAGCCAAAAATCACCAAGCACCGGTTAAAATGAATCCAGCTTAAGAACAGGTAATTTAACGCGTATTATTATAATAAGATAAAAGACACATCATGGGTAACTTGTCGCATAATGAGATCAACTCAGGCGCAGATAATATGAAAACGCTGACGATCGGTCGGTGTTTACACAGAAAGCACCAATAAGGTGCTTTCTGCGTAACTACCCGTTTTTATATGTGGGTGAATCTGTAGAACGTTGCGCTGTGACGTTGTAACGTTCTGTTGTAATGTTATCGGTGTATGCCATCTGTGACATAACTTTTCTAAACACAGTTTCTTTTTTTAGACACAGCTCTACTGATGTGCTTTGAATCATTTACGTTTTGTTATAGACAGAATCTCGTGGGTTGATGAACTTTCAAACATAATAAGAGCAAATGAGAACTGAATGTCGTGAAACGACGCTTAAGCACCGTAAGTAAATATGTGCGCTCTTCCATTGTTCTTTTTTTTTTTTTGTCCAGATCGCGGTACATGGCGGGAATATTATGCTTTGCAAGGAAAAGCTGCGCGTTCTCGGTTGGTAATCTCATTATGCTGTTTTTCCTTATGTGTGACATACTTAAAGGAACACCCAAGAAAAGTGTTAAGTTGAGCCACATTCATATTTTTTTAACCTGCTTTGGAGTCTACCATGCATGGCTTGCTGCGCGCCAATAAACGAATTTTTCTTTGCTTCGGGGACTGCCGCTTAAAAAGGCTCTATGCTCCATTTCACAATCTGATGGCAGCGATGAGGTGCGGGTACCTTTAACCAGTCATAGCAGACCGCACTTCATTGTGTTTCTACGCACATGTTGCTTCCTTGAAGTGAAGAGGTGCTTTACTGTTGCTTATTTGCTCGAATTTTCTAAATGGCCGATGAAATGGCAGTAAAGAAGGACATATTTCTACGTGTCAGGCTTTGAGGACAGAAATATCCCTTATTATTTTCGTGTCCGGCATCTAGAACCTTTTATATAATAAAAAACTCTTTCTTCTACGGCCAAATTAAAGTTTAATCGACTTAGGATAGATATTGCCCGAGGCGTAGCAGACGCACTTGCCTCAAGAGCGATTTTTCTTTCTTATACTGCACAACAGGCTTTCTTATCTTTAATTTTTATTGCGATGGAAGGTAAGAAGTGGACATTAGTACCTTTGGTCTCATCAAGCTTATGCCGGCAGGGTTAGTCTCTTTGAGCGACCACAATGACGAGTAGCATTATCTGGACTTGTACAAGACACATTATAAACAGCTACAGTTACTCAAGCAGATAATCTGCACACTTGAACCCTATCTTTTACTGGCATAAAAATTTGACCTAGGGCATTCAAAGTGCAACATCACAAAGCCAGGAAATTATTTCAGCGCTTCTTGAAAGGCGTTAGCATTCGAGCGAATTACTGGCATGACGAGGTACCGTGTGCTGTCTCATAACTATGCGCGTTAGAACCTCGCATACTTTGGTACGGCGTTACCTTCTTTATGAAACTACAATTGCATTACTCAGCAAACTTAAGATTTCGTGAAATTATTCTTTATCTTCACTACATAAACGAACTTCTACATCGCCTTTATCACACACACACACACACACACACACACACACACACACACACACACACACACACACACACACACACACACACACACACACACACACACACACACACACACACACACACACACACACACACACACACACACACACACACACACACACACACACACACACACACACACACACACACACACACACACACACACACACACACACACACACACACACACACACACACTATATCGTGTTGTTTCTTTCTCCTGAATGCCGTGAAAACGGGCCGACAATACAGCCGCCTTCTATAGGTATGTTTTATGTGCAATTTCTTCACTCAGCAAACTCTGATTTAGTCAAATTCATTATCCGTTTCTTGCAAAACAAAGAACACTTTAATATTGTTTTTCCATATGTATAGCACTGCGTCCTTCGGTGAGAAATGCGGAAACTGAACCGGCAGCCTAAGTGGTAACATGCACGCCTATTTTACGCATAGCAACAGCGCACAGGAGGAGTAAGCGAACGTTTTAGGCTGCTCTAAAAGCATAATAACGCTCCTGTGGACAGTTTTTTGTCATTAAAGATACTAAATAGAAATATACTCCGTAAATAGGGTTTCGAACGGCGCGCACAGTCAGCGCCCGAGGCGAAAGACGCGTTAACTCATGCGAACGTACCTCGTTTCTATGGCGCACTTCCTGCTTGCGTCGCCCATCGTTCGAATAAGATCGCTTACGCGCGTGAGCGAGCTTTTTCTCTCTGCACCTCTTTGTTTGGCTCGGGCCCGAGGTTTAGCACTTTCGCATAGTGAGCCCTTTGTTGAACGTTATTGGCATAGCATTATCGGTACAGTGTTCATTGTGTAGCTGAATGGAAAGCAGTACACAGAATAACAGCGATCTTTGAACGCACTAGTTAGTTTGAAAACGTTGGCATACTTTCCATACTAAGAGCAGCAAGACGGTGGCCTTTGTTGTCACCGATGCCCCTGTGTGCTTTTGAGACGTATTTGTGATGTGGTTAGGGCAAATATTTGGGAAGTCACTGACGTTTACTCTCAGACATTGTGACCTATCTGATAACGTTCCTAACAAACAAAACTGTACAGAATGCATCACGTGGACGCACTTTCACATAGATAGACATAGCATGAATGCAAGAATATAAATGCTCACGCAGCAGGAAAATGTCCACCCAAGTACGCATTTTGTGTGCAAAATGTGCTCATGGGGGAAAATTTTGCACTTGTACAAAAGGTCCACAACAGGTTGCTTGAGTGTTCAATCCGTGAAGAAAAGCAATTTTCATACAATATCAAAGTTCATGCAACTAAAATGTCCCCAGATTATGAACTTAAGCAGGCGTTCGTCCTTTTGCTATACCATTTGTTATGTGTTTACATTTCGTGCCTTAGCAAAACCACCTAAAATTGAGATACCTGGGGCCGGAGGTTACAGCTAGTGATTAACGAGGGTAGGCCTCGTTAGTGCATATGTATAGAGTGAAGTATCTGATAGAGCACCCATACCCACAATAGCACTCTGTGATGCGTTTTTCGTTCCATAGGTGTAGACTTATTCCTCAAGGTCGTCAAATCGAGAATCTGACTTCTGTTTACGTTCGAGGAGCAACATATTTGTCGGATTGCCGTTTCATTTCATATTTGCGGAAGTATTGACATTTCATTTATTTACAAAGCTATATCAACGTGGGATTAATCAAACCTCTTTTCTGGTTTGAGAATGTAAAACATTTAGTTCCAGACTAAGTTTTGATTGAGGAACTGAGAGAATGAGCTTTATTTTTCTTTTCATCTTTTACATAACAGCTCGGTGTAAGCAATGTTTAAGACTTCTCTATTGTCACCGTTTACCTCTAATTTTCCTGTGCCACCATTTCTTCTTAGTTCGCCTTCCAATAAGCTTCTTGACACACCGCTCCACATTCATATTTTGGTTATATTCGCTTTACTAGGTATCACTCTTGTAAAAGTTGCTATTAAGTAGGCTTATTATCATTATCGGCGCCCCCATTTTTGTCATTATACTGTAACATGATGTGCCTACGCTATTACCTCCATTTACCAATCGCGGTTTTATTATCCCTAAATATTATCGAGCACTCTTTGTACGAGCTCCCCCTTCATTTCGTGATCCCCAGATCACGTCCCCGCACTTTTACTACTTTCTTTCTCTTTGAGTAGATCACACAAAGTCGAGGCTCAGTCTTTGATTGAGAAAAATATAAATAATAAACAACCAAACAATGGTGATTATGGATGGCACCGTGAAACAGCATGATAAAGCAAGTTCCGAATGCTACTAACATCACAAGCATTTCTCCAACAAGTCGCTAACTGACCTCTTACGCACCGACGCACGAACAGGCCCCGAGCGACTTTAACCAATCTTTTTATCAGGTAGCTGGACTAGGTATAAGATTAGGTGCATTTAGGTTAGCAAGATAGAAAAGGCAAACTCGCACAGACTTTCCCAGGGTTTCTTTACGTCCAGAAAATGTGAGCACTTAAACGGTTACGTGCCCAGTTAGACTACTGGCCTACGTTTGAATTGCGTAACGAGCAAAGGGGTTTCCCAACAAGCCGTTAACCGGTCATCTTTGCTTCTTCTGTCTCCGTTGTACAAAGAGGTGAAGAATGCTTGCAGTATTGCTCTCCAGAAGAGTTAGTGCAAGTCTACTCTAGTTGAGCAATCCCGGTGTACAGTTTTTCTTCTTTTTTTCCTTAAAGGATAAGAAAAGCAGGCTGTTAAATTCATCGCGACCAAATCAACGAGGCTTCTTGATTCTCTGTGCTTCTCCTGCTTCCGTTATCAAAAGACATGAAGATCTTGCAGTCCTGCCCCACACTAGCGTGTTTCTGTAGAAACCTTTGCATGACAAACTGGCAAACCCTTTGTATTACTTTTTTTTAACAAAAGGTAACAGCTGCTGCAACTAACGCAGACAAGTTGTGATTAACGCGATCACATTGCATCTAGCCTCCCGGCGAAAGGAAGTTAGCGGCGATGAAGGAAAGCGTTCGTTTCTCACGCTCCCGACAGCTGGTGAGACGCAACAGGTCGTACAGGCGGCTATACGTCATGTAATTCGGGTTTCGCGTGAAATACCACCAGTCGACGTAGCTATCCGACAACAAACCATCTCCCTCTTGAAGTTTCGTCCTACGTCCAACAAGCGAACGCAGCCGTTACCGGACCGCCGGGCTCTCACCTTGCTTCCTCATCTAGTCGATCGCGTCTCGGGAGTGTAGTCACCTAGACACTGTGTACGTATTCTGTACAATGTATTCTGGTCCATCAGACGATGCCATCATCGTCTGATGGACCAGGCCATCACGCGATGGCCTGGTCCATCGATCATCAGACCATCAGACGAGCAGAGCCAGGCCATCAGACGAGCAGAGGAGGTGGCGGCTAGGCACTGCCTGACCGCTATACCTCCGTGAATTTTTTTTACTAAAGTAAAGTTGTTCTCTCTCCCTCTCTTCTGGCAAGGCACGAGCCATAAACTCATTGGATTCTTGTTTGATGTTTTCGTTGCGAGCTCTGGTGGCACCTTCTCTTTCATTAAGTTATACCGAGTCATACGACATTTGCAGCTCCATGTGTGTGTTCATAAGTGCGTGCATGCGTGTCCTGTACGTCTTTCTATGTGATTGCACGTATGTGCATGCGGACTGTGCTTGTGCGCGTATTCCTTGGCCTGTCTTTTGATTGATCGGGAATATCATTACTTCTTCTGTTTATGAACTATTTCGATGCTTACCACATATAGTACAGAGTAAGTCATACATTATTTTAATATGTAAAGATGTTTATTATTCCCAAGCGCTAGGGCCGATCTTCATATTAGAGCACCGATTGCAAGCATGAGTGGCGTCCGAAATAATGTGCAAGGTCGTGAATACGGCTTGTGAACATGCTCTTGCTCGTTCGTAAAAGTGGGCGTCAGGGAGTAAGTATTGAAAGTGGAAAGACGATGGAATTTGAATAAAGGTTAATGAAGAAAGACATTAGAATCGTGAATGGACTATTCATCTCGAAATATACAGCATAACACGCACAACGTATATTTGTGTCGCTATTACGTTAGGCGGGGATCTTTCCAGTGAAGAAATTGTTCATCGAAAAGGAATGTCACAGTTTTGAGCTTATACAGCAATAAGCTGGGTTAAAGAAAAATACCAAAGCTTGCACCGACGTGTATAAAATGTAAAGGCGTAAGAAAGAACAATACAAATCAATATCATTTTGCAGAAACTGAGGGCGCCTAATACACCAAAAAAATCGCGAAATGAGCCTGTACATGGTTTACATGAAACCTGCGTGCTACATTTTCGCATCCTACAGTAATGCCACCTTTAAGGACACTGAATGATATTTAAGGCGCGCAGGAACTGAAATTTATCAGTGGCGCATTGTTCCTTTCTGCATGGCCTGTTGAATAACCCTTCCGATTTCCATCAAGTGCTCTGAGGTCACTGGAGGAATAATAAAGCGAGGCGGGGCAGGCATCAAACCGCGAATTCCTAGACCTAAACTATCGGTTGCTGCCGCTTAAACTAGCCTAAACAAACCTCGCTGCAACGGGAAGCCCGGGAATGTCCGAGGCCTGGCTTTCTTCCCCAGAAAAATATTGCAAGGGGCGTCGACAGAAATTGGCTGATCGCCCATCAGAGCCCAGACAACCCCTTTCTGTCTTCCCATTACTGGAAACGATTTTCTGGTTTCCCCTGTTCATGGATGTTTTCGGGAACGTCCCTTCATCTTCCGATATTCCACGCCTTCCTTTCTCGCTATTTTCTCGAGACGTATCTACTTTTCTTCTTGTCTTTAATTCTTCTTTGTACGTAATGACAGTAAACGTCTGTGGATATAGGAAGAGCGTTGGCTCCTGGCTTTCCGACTTATGACAGCCTGACCCAAATTGCACCATTGCTCCGTGCACAGAGTTTGTCGTAGTCGATAAGGCGCTCGGACTTCTACGCTGTAGTCGTCGGGATTTAATGTTGCGGCGTTGCGCGAGAAGGCGAGTTCGTACTCTCACACTTGCTTGATGTTGTACTTCACGGGCTATTGTCAGCGTTTATTCTTTTTTATTTCTCCAATGGTTTGTTTATTATTCTGAAAATATTTGGTGGACGCCATTTCGTGGCAAGGTAGAAAACTTGCCAATCGGAACAAATGCTGCAAAAGAACTCACAAGTTACACCTATAATAATGTTTGCCGAGCTGATTCGCGTGAATCTTCTCACGCGAATCGTCAAACTTTTCATCACACTTTTTTCCTCAAACCTTGTTCATCAAACCTTGTTTTTTACGGCTGGAAGTACAGCAAGCTTCCGGAAACTTGCCACCACACTTTTTTTTTACGGTTGAAATTTAATGTTGAAACTATTTCTTTTCTTTAAGCACATTTCCGTATGTACGTGAAAACCGCGCTCAAAAGAAGTGTAACCAGATAAAATCGCTTACTGACGATTAACCTTACGTTTCTTCTTTTGTCTCAGTGAGATGCATTAACGTAGTATACCATACCACAACTTTCTTCTAAGAATACCACAAAACTCCTCTGGTAGCGCAATCAGTTTCCGGCTTCGAAATGCCTAAATAAAGCTAATTCTTGTGATAACGTCTCGCTTTAATATATAATGCAGAAGGTATGAGTGAATACAGCCATCCAATCATCAAGGGATATTCTGCTTCCTCAAAGAAAAAGAAACGACATGTTTAACAAGAAAGACCTACTTTCTCAATAGGCCCATTTAATGTTTTTCCGCAGTGAATTATTGTGAGGGCTCATTGAAGGGCACACATAGATGGTCAGTGTAACAATTCATTATCAATAATTGAGATTCTTCGACGCAAGAAAAATTTTTTCTCCTTATGTATAATAATGTCGCTATCGACATCACTCGTAAGAAAACGATACCGCCCGACAATATGCGTTCTCGTCATCTTAATCACCTCCTATCTAGGCACCCTGCAGGAAAGGGCGCTACATACTCGTCAGTTGTTATGCGTCCATGGCACAGGCTATCACTATACAGTGGAACTTGTTTTTATTTCAGTGCACGAATAACAGCAACGCGCACTCAGACAAAAAAGAAAAAAAAAAAGGAACTTTCGTTCCGTTAGGCCTCCAAAAGTTCAAACCAAATTGAAATATGACCTTGATACTTCACAAATTTCCTTCTTTTCACGTTTGCGGAATGCACAGCTGCCCTAATAGATGTCACAATTTTCCCCGCAACCAGAGGCGCTGATCCTTTCAACGCGATCGTGGTCGTTGACCCTGTAGCCCGACGTTGTACGCCTGTTTATTCGGGTACTTTCAGAGTGCTAACGCACTCTTCATAGGTGCTTTTTATGCTGTTCGCACATTCCAACCTGTTCGTATTTCGGGGCTTGTTCGAACTACTGTTGACTTACTGGACACTGCTGTGCTGTATTTATCTTTCTTTTTTCTTCCTCGCGACGTGAATTTCTGTAACCTGAAGCCAGATATCTTACTTTACCGGACTTTATCCGAACAGACTGCAAGATGATACCGTTTACAGAGCACTTAGTGGCCGGGCGTGGAGGCCGCCATTTCCAACAATAAAGACATGTACGGTTGGTCGGTTTTTTGCTTGGCGCACAACACGGGGGACATCAGATACGGTATACCTGACCGAGCTCCATCTAACCGAAAGCCAACGCTGATGCGCTGCAAGAAAATCCAAACAGAAAACGAGCAGTGGTCCTTGTTTGCTCACTGCAAGGGCACTGACCATAGCCGACGTGTCTTTGTCGACGGTAAATGCCTTTCGACGTTATTGCTCCCTATACGAAGACGATAATGGTCGTACCAGCATCGAGGCATTGTGCATCTCACAGAGATCTGATAGCGGTACGCGAGACGGTTGCCAAATGTGCGATTTGATGCGCTATGATACTATCCTAGGATACCTTGGGCAATCGACATTGCCGAAGTAGTCCTTTATGAAAGCTGAGAAAGGATAAATATCCTGTAGCATTCTGGAGAATGGCTTCGGTCTGGGTTTTTGGCGACGCGCCTAATGTCTGCTGCATGACCTGCCGTTGCGGGTGTAAGCAGAGCGCCGGCATATCACTAGCGCACGAACGGACAGCATGATTAGACTAAATTGCGCTAATGTGGCGTGTGTGTACCGGTTCGCTATAGCAGATGGCTCGAAGGAGTTATTAATCCGACAAAAAATGCACTTATTACTCAGAACTTATGAGCTCACCTAAGTCCTGAAGTCATAAAAGCAGTTTGAAGAATGAACGAAAGAAAAGCTACGAAAGTTCTCCTAAATTTTTGCTGGTTTACTATGTACGTTCAAGAACCCCGTGTGGTCGAAACTCTCAGATCCCGACAATACGACATCCCTCATCGTCATATCGTTGTTTTGGCATGTAAAATTTCATTACTTCTTTATTTATGCCATAGCGCTTTGTTCGCAACCCTATCGCTTGATGTCGGCCAAACTGGGCTGATAAGTTAGAACTAGGTAGCGCCTAGTTGCCACGGCAAGATTTCCATAACATATATCGCTCATTCCGAAGCGTCTTTTTGTCGTTAATCTCATTTTACAACACATTCCAGGCGATTAATGGCAGCCTTTAGCAGCGCGCTGCCCAGGTGTTTCCCCGGGAATTGGAATTGCGGGGTTGCGTATAGAAGTCAGTGAAAGTTGCGAAGTACCGGACATTTCCAAATTGTTAGAAATATTTAGAAATTTAGCTTATAAATTAAGGGGGTAATGCCCACCTTTCTTTACATGAGGTTTCATGTAGCACGACACCGATTTTGTCTGGGGGAGCTTCCTAGACCAGCAAATAGGTTGAACCAGCAACTTTTTTTGATGAACGCATTCGCCCGCTGGCGCTTCCATACTGTACAAATAGAGTGAGCAAGGATTCCCGCATTTCACGATTACACTTGAAACATGCTGCCGTAGCTCGTAGAGAGGATGGCGCTTGATGAAATCTTAGACGTCAGAATATTGCGGCGCTGAAGATTTCAGTAATTGGCCTCGAGCGCATATAGTGCGCTATACACTTTACCCACGGCGTCACTCTGACGGACAAACTTCTTGTTCCTTTCAAAGAAGCTTTCGCAGTATGGTGAATTCAGTGTTGTAATGTACATTGAACTAATCCGGAATCATGCGTCCACTGCTAAATAAAAAAAAAATGGGGGGAGGGGGATTCATGGCCGACGTAATCGCGAGTCAGAATCTTGGATCCCCTAAAGTAATGCAGTTTCCGTAGCACTGAAATAATGCTTCCGGTTTACATCACTTTTCGCGTCACACTGGCAAGACTGACATATCTTCTGCTGATTTTGTCCAGGTCTTCGCAAATTCATTTCCGGTGTTTGACTTACGACCACCTGACACTTCAGAGTTCAACTTTCAGCATCAACTGCAGCTTATGTGAGCGTGTAAGTAAACAAGTTTGCTTCCTCGTCACTCGAATATTTTTTCTTATTGCCTGTTAGGCAGTGTGTAAATGTGATAGTCTGGCTCTTATTGGCTACGTGAGAATCAAGATGCTTTCAAGGTTTAGGAGGATCAATAGTGAGTTTGCCTAAACAAATGTAACTTTCGCTGCTTAATGTCTTCGGAGAATACTGCATTGCCGGAGGTAACTAAACCCTCCTCGTCGTGTGCACGCTATTTACTGTAAGTCCTTGCGCAAATACCATTTTAACGGGGTCAAAGACCTCGCTTTTGGTGAAACTGACGTCCTTCTGCGCTTATAAATTCTTAACTCTAACAATCGGTTCTGTATCAATGGTTACGCATAGTCATACGATGCGCACGCGATACTAATAGCGTAATAGGTTCTCGCGTGTATGTACGGCTACTGTTATGTCCTGTTTGCAACACCGGATGACGTCCCTTAGAGGAAGGCTCATCCGGTTCATTCGTCAACAGAAGTCCATTGCTCTAAATTTTTGTACTGGTGAACGATAGTTCCAGCAATGTAAGACAACGTAGAGCAACGGCCAATCTTGTGGACTAATGTACAAGAATTGCTGTTGTTCAACAAACAAGCGCTGTTTGAACCGCTGTTTGTCCACTGTTTAAATTTATGGCCCGGTGAAGACGCATATTCTTCACTTGAAGTACCTCTGGTAGATATCCTAAGCTTCCGGTAGACGTGATACGCCACTGTCGCATGTGAGACGTGGCACCCATTGCGCATGCGTCTCTTCTCCATGAAATTCTGATAAGCACATTGAGAGGACCAACGTAATGAAACCTTGAAGATGTTGTCCACTGAAGCGTTTCACATGACCATGGTATTACGTGCGCTGACATCAGGATGAGGACAAAACCCCATGTACCCTATGTCCAAAAATTTAACCTCGGCTGACGCGGCAATCATATTTCGGCGACTCCATATTCCTTCGAGCCGGCGTCTTCCCCTATACATTTCTCTATGGTGAATTGAGACAAATGGCATTCAGGAGACGAAAACAGTGTTTGCAAACTGTCGCATAAAGCATGAGGAACAGGCTCGCTCCAGGTAGATTCCATGCACACTGAGCGCGATGACAATGTCTGTAGTATAGTATCGCGCTTACCACTCTGGCGATCATCCTCTTTCGCCGGTGCTATGTCTACTGCACGACGAGAGCCTCTCCCAGTGATGGACTAACGTTATTTGTGTATTCATTTCGTCCACAAAGCTCGAAACGAGGACGGTGCATAGCGAGGCTGTACAATTAATCTGGAACTCATAAATATAGCTTAATTCCATTCAGTTCGCTTTATTCATGGTAATAGAACAGAAATATATTCTGAATGCGCTCCTTGGCTAAAAGCTGCAAGAAAACAGGTACTGCTCATCTAAACTCCTCTTATTTCAACACCTTGTCCTCCTTTCCGTGATTATCCCCCCCTTACATTGCATGCTTCACTAGCCTCGAAAACTTTCCGGCTTCAATACCCCTGCGCATATCTCAAACACGCAGTGAGAACTAACGCTTACCATTACTTTACCCTGCGCACAAGAACAGCCGCGTCCTAAACTACAGTTATGAGTGTATTGAGCATCCTTAAAGGAGTATTAAGCAATGCAGGGCCGTTATTTATGCGCCAGGCTTCCTTTACGCTCCAAACGCACTGCCTCGCCGGCACTTCATCAGATGGAGGTATACGCTGAAGTCTCGTTCTCCTGGAAGCGGGTAGTGGAGGAATGCTTGTACGCGCAGCTCACGATGAGCTGTTTTATGATCGCCGTTATGAGCAGCGTGCTAGCCTGATGTGCGCGCGCATGAAGTGTTCCCCTACTCTGCGCAATAAATATTCGCTTCTTTTATTTTATCTTTTATTTAGCGGCCCAGACGAGCAGCGTGCCATGGTCGTTTGAACATTATGACGAGAGAGTGAACGACAGTGTTTTTGAGCGATTATGCCGTAATGGTTCCCGCCTGGTTTTAACGCCTGATCCTTGATGTAGTTCTCACGGGAGAAGGCTGGCGTCGTCAGTGTTTGAAGGGCCTGAATTACGACGTCGTCTGCTTCGCCATGTCTGCTACCCGCGGTACTAACTAAACAGCTTCCCCATGCTGCCATAATTAGGAGGTGGTAAGCGTTCTTTGTGATAGCTTACGTTAAACAAGCGACATGGTGATTTACACAAGTCTGTTTACAGCAGAGCTAGGGACAATGCGAGCGTCTGGACAGCTCCCCGTTTACAAAACACAACAGGCGCTGGTCAAAAGATTGTGGTGGCGTAATCGACACAGAAGGTGGCGAAAACATTTCGTTACCAACACGCATCAAAATAATCGAGCGAATTAGGCTGTGGATGTGTATTCATATGACTATGATCGACAAATGCATACGTGCGAAAGCAACAGCACCGCACCCAAACAGCATTGTGCGTGGTAAGTTGCCTCCGGGAAAAAAATCTTCGCAAGATCGCAAATCAATAATCGTAAATATTTTCGTGTAGCAAGACTTTGTCGAAAGTTGTTGAAACTTCGCCAACATAGAGCATGCCATTTTGATTTCGTAGCCTGTTAAAAGACATTCTTCTACACTGAGCATTACTGTCACTTCAGAACTTCAGAAATTAGGAATTCGCCTGTCATGGAAATATACTGTTCGCCCTTGTGTATACACCACCTAAGGATTGCAATCATTTCGACGCACAAATCAAAATTTTCGGGAGCTTATGAACCAATCCAAAGTCCATATTGCAGTCCTCTATTTGTAGTTTCGCTCGCAAGGGAAGAAAAAAAAAAAGACGCGATTTCTCTTAGGAGTTATCACTTTTATTTTCGCTGGCGCAATAGATACATCTGCACGAGCACGAAATTAAAAATGGAGTAATGGTTTCAGCGTAGTGTGTTGGACAATAAGACATATACCGATCAATCGCACACGTAAGGAGCTCTGATCAAACACGCCCGCTCCTGATTGCTTTTCGAGGTGGAGCTACTACGCAAGAACTGGAACATGAGATAAATAGAGCAACAAGCCTGCAGAAGAACCCTCTCATCTAAAAACGACGCCAAATACTCTCTTTAAAGTTGCTTCTATAGACCTCTTCACGGGAACGAAGGAGCACCGCTTTGTCGGGCTGTGCGCGGGAGTACAAAGGGTGGCGTCACATCATTGCTAGTGATTTTTTAGGCGTTACGCATATTTCCCACAGCCCAGGAGCTACGGCGTCGCCCCCCTCCTCCTCCTCCTCCTCCTCCTCCTTCTCTTCTTCTTCTTCTTCTTGCGCATAAGCAGTGCAGAGGCTTTTGCCATGCCAAGACGTGAGTGGATTGTTTCAAGATTTATTGTCGGGACAACACTGCTGAGCCATTATATTTAAATCAAACTGTCGAATCACATTGTGACGCAGTAAATGGGCTCACAGTATTTACATAAACTGTTCTCGGCTGCACTTGTCCTTCATCCAGTACATGACACTGGATATTTCCTGGACTCTTAAGAGCTTTTCCCCCCAACGCTATAAGCCAATCGCACGACTAACGCTCAGTATCGACGAACAGACAAGCACTCCTTCTCTTATTGGGCTGCGACGCTGGAGGTGCGAATCCTGTAAGAGCATGGCTTTTACTCCAGCATACAAGCTATCGGCTAAAAACGATTCTCATATGATTGATTGATTTCTACGGTCTTACGTCCCAAAACCAGCAATGAATATGAGAGACGCCGTAGTGAAGGGTTCCAGAAATTTCAACCACCTGGTGTTCTTTAAGGGGCAATCGCACAGCACACGGGCCTAAACATTTCGCCTCCATCAAAATGCAGCTACCACAGCCGGGAAATTCTCATATGCAACACGGCAGCTTTCCGAGTTGCTGCTTTCGCTATGCGATCTGTAACAAGTGTATCCTCATCTTTTTTTTTTTTTTTTTACTACGCATCAATACCGTGTCGGTTGTCCGCACGCAATAGGCAGTGTTCCATATGCGAAATGAAAAATTAAACGGCATACTATAAATCTTAAATATAGTAGCAATCTTCTAGCGAGTTCCTACCTTGTGTACGCCTCCGCTCCCCTTTATCGATGGACAGAGATAAGCACAAAAACGTAGCAAGAAGAACGATGATAAGAAACCTGTCTCCGCGGAATCCTATTGCGGTCTCAGGAGAGTGCACTCCGCAACAAGACAAATCGAACTCAATTTGTTCAGCTTAAGCTAAATCTGCAGAGAAAATAGTGTAGGCAGCAAACACAGTCAGCTTCTGCACTTTATGTGTTTTTCATTGGAACGATAACCCTCTCGACGGCTTCCAGTGTGTTTGCGCCTGTTGTAAGCCTCGACTATTGAACTTCGAAAAAAAAATATAATAAGATAGATAGTTTTGTGTCATCCCAATAATTCTCCATTGTTCCACATTCTACGGCACGATCGCCATTTGTGCCGTTTTATGGTCTCCAACTTGTCATCGACAAAAAACAAAATCGAAATAAAATAATAACAACGAAAGGGAAAACATGCGGCGTGCTTTTCACGCATTTTGTTTGTTTTTAATCTTTTTTGTGCGTGTCTAAAGGATTTCAAGTGCTAATTCCCATACACCGAAGGATGAGATATGTAGCTGTGAGCTGTCTATGTCCATGTGTAATCCCGCGAGAAAAATGTTGATAAATGCCCCAATAATACAAGTCCACGAAGAAACCATCCGGCGTTTGCGAGACTTTCGCAACCGATGCCTTGCTTTTATTGGCCGCCTCAGTGGCACACGACCACCTTGAAATGGAGCCGTTTTCATGACGGCTGGAGGCCCTCGATTCTGGGTAGGGGCAACAACGAAACGGTACTTGTTTGTGGCAAATGAGTTCTGGGGAAACCCGCAAGGTGGAGTAACGTTTTATGAAAGGAAAAATTGGCATCCACCCCTTTTGTAGCCCAAAGCTACAAGGATATCCATACAGATTTCTCAGGAATGAAAGCTTCTTAGCTGCTGAAAAAGTTGTCCTGATCTGGGGTTCAAACCCGGCACCAGCGCTTGTCCGGAGCGTTAGCACTGCGAACTGAGCTAGCCAGGGGGTTAGCAATTGCAACTGCGAGGGCGAATCCATTGACAACTCACATTTCTGAGAACTCTGCGCCTTTCCTTGTATCTTTGTCCCACAAAAGGGGTGGATGCTAATTTTCCCTTTCGTAAAACTTTACTCTGCCTTGCGGGTTTCCGCAGAACTCATAAGCCATATTCATGCCCATTTGCTTCGAGTTGTCGAAAGATATATTTTCCCTGCACGGATGAGAGCGCCGGTCGATGAATAAAATTATGATTGACCGATGCGATGATGCATTTTTAAGTTATGATTGATATGGCAATGTCTTACGGTCATGATCAGGTTCATTATTTCTGATGACATACCATACGGTAAAATGAAGGGCGCAATCATCTACAGGGTTGTTCCTTCCTTGGAGCATCGTTAAAAGCGGATTAAAGCATCCCATCTTATGTCTCCATGTCTCCGAACAGCTTTTAATGAGTCGCGTAAAGGCATGCGTACCATTTCGCCTGAGACTATCTAATTGCTTTTTTTTTTAACATCATTCATAGGCTACCTGGATTCTTTGCATGATCTCAATCTTGAGCCTTGTGTAATTTTCCAATGCGCTTCCGTTTCGTGCTACACTTGCACTCCTTGCAGCTATTGTCTTATTCAGATGTTCTGTGTCTTATACACGAGCAGCTCCTATTGTAAAAATGAACAAGCTAAAACCAAGAAAAAGAATGACAGCATATCCACGGAGTGAATGATGATGAGTGGGCGAAGCTCGGGAGGTTCATCGTAGATCGTGCCGAGTTCCGGATTAATTTAGTTAACGTGCACGCTACGAATCCTCATGGTTCAACTATGCACAAGTGAAATCTCCCACCGGCACTTCATTGCAAGTCAAGATTACGCGTGACGCGTGACAAGGTTAGACTAAGAGGAGCTTCGCCCCTAAAAGCTTTGAGCAAGCTAGCGTATCAATGGACAAGCTGCGTCTACGGCAACGAACGAGAACGCCAACTTTTCTGTGTGAGGAATTGAAATGGATGAGGGAAAAAAAAAAGCTCGCGAAATGAAATTTGATACGTTTTTGGGTCACTAAATTTAGAAGTGTTGCTTTAATGGCGATATCAAATCAAACTTCAATCCTGTTCCCACCGGAGCTCTGGCCCAACAAAGAAATACGTAATGTGTCCAGCTATTTTCGAACGAGAGCGAAGGTTATAGTATTTGCTCGACAAGTACCCGCCGCTGCTTGTGGCCTTGACGTCCTGCTGTTTCTGTAGTAGTTTTACATTTGCTCGCCTTTCTTGCGCTCTTTTGCTTTTTTTTTTTGCTTCCCTGGGGTCGTGCGTCTGCATGATCTGAACGTTTTCGACAAAGATGTTGCCACGCTTCTTCAGATGCGTCCGCATTAACAACAGTTTGCGAAGAAAATTTGACATAAACACACTGTATTTGTATTATCTTTATTAATGTTAGTTTTCTTATTTGCTTTGTACTTGTCCCCCTTACTCACTGCCCTATTGGGCCCTGTAAGGTATCATGAGTAAATAAATGAATAAATTTGTGTGCGTGCACACTGTGAACTTGCGAACTTCTCATGTTTCATTTCCGTTTACACTTCACCCTACGGGGTGGTCAGCCACGGGGTGTTCCGTTCCGGTGGCAGCGCATCGTGAGAGCTGCTGAAAACTTAAGGCGCCGCTCGAAGTTGCATGTTCGATTCCCATAGCCGCGACTGCTTTTCCATACAAAGAGAAACACTGAGATGAATAGAGAGGGGAAGAAAGAGAGAAAGAGATAGGAAGAAAAAAAAGAGCGAGAAAGTATAGCATAGCATCGTCATATATAATATAGCCAAGAGGTGAGATAGGGAAGTGGGGAGGGGAAGAAGGAGGGAAAGAAGGAGAAAGAGGATAAAGCATATCATAGCCGTGTATGTGTAGCATAGCAAGGGGGTGCGAAAGGAAGTGAGGGGTAGGGGGAGAGCAACAGCTTCGCTGTTTCCTCAGCCTTCGCACCACTAGTACGCAGCTCCCCTAATATTTTTCTTGCTAAATGTTCGTGACCACCTTATTAATGTAAGAAGCGGCTGAATTCGCCATGTCCTTTTATTTTTTGGCCGAAATATAACAACGTTGCGATACCTTTTACTTTTCTGAGAAATAACATCTGTATTATTCGGACAGCTAGAGCGATGAGGTTCCAAACACCCTGTGTGAGCGAGTTTAGATGTTATCAAGTGTTGTTGCCGTCATCTCATTAAATTGTTTAAAAAAAAGGCATCAAGGTTACTTTACAACTAAGAACATTCTAAGCCCCAGCGTTACGAATCGGCTAGCACGCTTCGCACAGTTCCTGCGCAACATTAACACTGACAAAAAAATTCACCGCATATCCACGGAGTGAATGATGATGAGTGGGCGAAGCTCCGGAGGTTCATCGTAGATCGTGCCGAGTTCCAGATTAATTTAGTTTAAGCGCACGCTACGAATCCTTATGGTTCAACTATGCACAAGTGAAATCTCCCACCGGCACTTCATTGCAAGTGAAGATCCATATATATATATATATATATATATATATATATATATATATATATATATATATATATATATATATATATATATATATATATGGGTTGCCGGTGAACGGTTCTCCAGCGCGAGCAGTCGGTATTTTTCAATCAAGAAACTCGCTAGAAGACGCTGCCTGCTCCAACGTTGTCTCTCGCGGGTGAGGGCGCGTTCTCCTTCTTTGCGAGCTGGTACAGCGTTCATCGAAGAAAGAGCGTTTCCGTGGTCAACGCACGCCTTTCGCTCTCTCTGTCTCTCTCTCTCTCACAAGACAGCAGATGGAAGAGAGAGAGAGAGCTCGCGCGCCGGGAGGCACGCGCCGATGGCGAGCGCGAGCCTCCCGGCGGCGCGAGGTGGCTACATACATATATACTACTACCACTACTACAGAGGAGGGAACGACCCACACCCTAAGGAGCTTCGCCCCTAAAAAGGAAAGTGGGGGGGGGGGGGGTGCATCCAGGCAGCATCTTCATGGATCATTAGAAGCAAGAAGGTAGCTTAATCGGTTGCCCACTCTTATCGCCGAAGTTGTGCTCGCGCCTCGATGCTATTGTAATTGCAATGCTTCGTGTCGAAATAGCCCGGACAAGGCTGATACCGGTTATAGCCACACGCTTCGCTGACGTCTCTCGTGTCAGTATCGTGTCTATGGAAGCTAGACCATGCCCAGTGAACCAACACAACCATTATCGTCTTCTCATGAGGCAATCACGTCCGGGCGCATTCACTACCGACAAAGCGGGCTCAGCACTGGTCAATGCCCCTGGTAAGCGCACATAAGGGTGATTACTGCATTGGGTTCGGATAAAGCCACCCCACAGCAGCAGCGCATCTGATGTCCACGGCATTTGCTGCTAAGGAAGCCGACTATCGGAAATGAGTGCTACTGTGATATCTGATGCCTGCCCGCGCTGGCCGCTATCGCTTAGTGCTTCGCCAATGATTTCGCTTTACTCTTGGCAAGGTAACACGACTAATTACTAATAACGCGAATTCGGGTCGCTTGATGAAAATCGAGTAAGCCACAGCATCAGACGTCTCTGAAGGATGATAAGAGTGCTTGAATGAAAATGTGCGCAACAGATAACACAGTAAAACAGATCAATCACTGATAATTCCAGCATAATTTCTCTTTCGATAGCGATGGGGTAGTAAAGCCAGTGCTTGGCCACAGTACTGCGCTTTCTGCGAAAATTGTGTAAGTCCGTTCTGGTAGTTAAATTCTCTGAAACTAAAGCGACATGCATCCATCATCGGAGTGGATGATACGACGGCACGCCGGCACATCCGAAGTCGAAGTTTATAACGTATTTCGCTCTATGAATGTGCAATTATGAAACAAAACGTACAACAAAAAATGGATGCGCAAAATCAAGGAAGCGAAACTTTGGAAATACGTGAAATGTAAGCCCCTTCTGCATATTAATTTAATTCATGCTTTGAGCGAAGAAGGCATACACAGGACGGGGAAGTTTCCCATGCACATAGCAAAAGTTTTGAAACTACACCTTGTAATTCCGAAGTTCCGAAAAAAACTGCAATGATCTTTTTTGGAGTGCAAATAAGAGAAATAGTGGTGTCCAGAGGTTCTTTGGTTCTCTTTTGTCACCGTTCTGATTCCGTTTTGTCTCCGTTTTGAAATGTTGACACAAAACCACAAATTCTTCACCGTTGCATGTTTTGCGCCTCATAGATGTTGTTGCACCCCAGATCAAAAATAAAATAGCTTCTGGTGATATATTTCTGATGATATATATCAAAATCAGGAATTCCTTTTAGAAGCAACATCTCCCAGTTTATTTATTTACTTTTTGTCTGGTATAAATGTTCTATATCGTTTAACATAAATAGTGCGAAATCTATTATGTAAGCTGGTGTGAACCCGTCTGATGGGAGCAGCCCGAGTTAATTCTGAAAAATCTGTGCATGCGTGTGGCGTCTGTCACGTATAAAGTGTGTTCCGGTTGTGTCCTCAATCAAGAGACACCGTGCACTCGGAATTTCTTCTGTTTTCGTGAGAATCTCTTTCCCTCTCTCCATCATTGTGCGAAGTTCCTTAAGAACAATTGAAGCTACTTAAAGTTGTCCGATGCGTCAAAGGGCTTCTTGCGAAGCCTCCTATAATACAGAAACGAGGGGCTGTCAGTGGGCAGCGAAACAAAACAAAAAACACATATGTCAAATTAACGAAATAAATCTCGGCTGATGGAGAGTCTTGTGACATTTGATGCTGACAGTTACTCTCGTCGAAAAAGAAATAATTTTGTAGAAGCCTAACAGTACACGTAGCAACGAAATAATCAGTGTAAACATGTCTTGAGTCGTATTAAAGGTAGTCCTGCTTTCCCCACAAACTCAGCCCGCTGTCGTGTGCCTAAAAAACAAAAGGAAAAGATAACGGCTATAAGCCCCGACAAAATGACAGTGAAGGAACACCTGAAATCCCAACAACGTTTGGACAGTCAAGAGGAAATTGCAGTCTACTGGGCAGACAAACATGGTGCCTTGATTTTCCGGTCTCTCCACTGATACACTCGGCGATAGTCGCGATACGCGTCAATACTCGCGATATTTCTTCGGTGTAAAAAGAAAAGTACCTGTCTTTCCAAAGTTTCCATGGCATCGAATGACGTGTGTGATATTACATGTGTATATTAGGATTTCCATCTCTTCTTTCGCCGTATAACTCGACAACCTACCACGCGCGTCATATCAAAGTCGTAAAGCTTCACAATGAGAAAAATAAGTGCAATATGCATGGAACTTGAATACACCTATTTGCATTGTTTTAGGTGGCGCTATTGAGAACCAATAGCTAAATCAATTCTACAACTACACCCTACGTCGTATTATTTTTTTCTATTATCGCCATATTGAACCCGTCAACTCATAGTTACGGATATGCAGCTCACATGTCACAGCTTGCCGCATACATCTTCTCACGCATTGTATAGGGTGCTTAAGTTCACGACTCACTAGATATTTCGAAACCCAAAGACCATTTTCGTTATTCCAGAGTTCCTATGGTAGCGAATGACATGCGTGAATGGCATGTTGACATAGCGTATCGCCCACAATTGCAATGCAACCCCGGCGGGTTTTTTTAGGTTTGTACAGTAGGACGACGACGTTATATGATTAACGTAGTGATGTTCTTTTTATTTCTCGAGTACAGAATGATTAGTGGCGGCGTATTACGAGAGAGCATGCTCTCTCATTCCTCAGAAGGGAGTAGATTACGCTTGCTTCAGATCATAAACTTACTTCCTCTTCACTATCTTCTTTTTGTTAACGCTAGCGTCTTACTCTTCCGCTAGCAATCATGTCTAAACTCCATTGCTCACTGAACACACCCCGTCCCATTATAGATGCATAAGCGTGGTTGCGCGAAATATACCTCGACATCGTCTCGTTTGCGTCTGCTGTCGCTGTCGTCCGACAAAAAAAAAAAAAAAAAAACTAAAGGAGATGGTTTCCTGTTTGCGAGGATTTTCGTATCCGGTTCCGGAGTGTTCTCATCCATCATCTTAATCTCATTTATCATACGATATTCTTGGATCACAACGTTTTGTTTCTCGTGGTGACTGTTGTTTTCTCCTCTGTCTTATCTATATGTTTTTTTTTTGTCTTGCCTCGGTGCGGATCCTGTGAGTTAGTGAAAGAGACTACGCTGTTAGATCCCGAATCTCTTAAAGTTTCACGTCTCATCCCTAAGTTCTTCTTTTTCGCCGCAGTGATCCCTCTTCCTATTTCCTTCATATTTCCGCTTTCAATCTTCTTTTTTTATCCTTATTTACATGTTGTGAATCAACTTCTCTGCATTATTTATCTCTTAAGAATAGGTGCTGCTGAAAATTGTTCCGTCAATAACCCTGTTCAGAGGATGAAACTGTCAAGCGCTTCGTACATGCCCCTGTCTCTGCACCGTAAGCTTCTTTACGTCACAGTGACGCATGTCACATCCCAGTGAAATTACGGAATGGGAACATTACCTTCATGCGTTTCTGTAAAGCCGAGAATCTAGCAGTGAATTGAAACAGTAGCGTAAGCAACATCCCTTACTAGAGAAACAAACCAGATCGTAGAACTCTAACAGATCCATAAGATTTCTGCAGTTCGGGAAACGCCGCTGAAATAAATTATTGAAAGTGCCGCAGCTGTTCCATTGGGATCGAACTGTGCCATACGACCTATTAAGTCGTCCAGTGCTGGCGTTGAAGTTCTAACTGGAGAGCTTACCAGTGCTTGTCGGATCTTATTAAATACTAAAGAGATATCTCGAAAACTGATCTGGTGGGCTGCAGATACCCGAAGGAAGCTTAGTGTTTTCTCGATGCCTGTGGTGTTGTGCCGTTCATCTCGTGTAGGGGTTTCTATACTACAGAGCATGGTGACCATATTATGAACAGTGTTGAACTTGCATCTGGAGTCTGGCAATGGTAGGCTATAATGTACGTATTCCAGAAAGAGCGAGAGAGAAAGCTAAAGGAAAGACGGGGGGGGGGGGGGGGGTTAACCAGAGGGGTACTGAGGTTGGCTACTGTCTACTTGGAAAAGCGAAAAGTGATGCAAGAGAAGGAAAGAAGAGACTACGATGACACGTCAGTGTCAATGTCACTTGCCATGACACAGTCACAATCGCTCATTAAGTCCGTTTTCACGACAAAAATCTTTGCGACGCCTTCACATCTAGTCGAGTTGGAGTCTTTGTAGGCCAGTGCCCCAGATTTTTTTTCTTCCGTGAACGGGCAATTTTCCTGCTGGCCTGGTGCTGTTGAGAAAGCTGCTCTTTGGGAGCAGAAGTGGTCGTAGTCAAGAATTATCCGATCTTCTTTGGACGTAGCTGTTGCTCTAAGGGAAGGTGAGGTCTCAAGAAACAAAAGAAAAAGGCAGTTTGGCAAAATCTCTAACCACTTTTTATGTGTTTAAAGGCAAATTCCCTAAACACTTTATGCGTGGCACTCGAATTCTGGTCGCTCAATTTGCGTAAGCGGATGACCAATGGGAAAAATCTCTTACAAGCGAAATTATTTGTAAATATGACCTGCCCGGACTGTTGACTAATCCACTAATCTACGCCATTAAAGGCAGACTTGAATTAGCAGTTATAGTAGCAACATAAATTTTGCCACCTACACGGTAGGACATTTTCAAACTACACCCGCACCCATGAGCCCGTTAATAAAAACAATTTGTATGTTTATTGTATAGGTTTATTGCATGTTTATTGGAGTATCTTTAGCTTTTATTTGTCCGTGTGTTACCTTACCTAAAGATAAAACTCTGCGGAGAAGTAGTCAACAAACATAAGAAATAAAATAACCGTAAGGCGGTTCAATTTCTCAACGTCGAGATGAAGATGCGGTAGCTGCGTAGCGATAAACTGAGCGCAAGAAAAATACGCGACATCGGTTCCACAACTTTCCAAGTGACCTAGAAATTGATGATTATAGTTCGCCAAAGTTGCCACTCACGAAATTTCCAGGAGACCTAGTAAGTGCGAAAGCGGCTAGTGCACACCATATCGAATCAACACGACGTGTTCCCTGTCTTCATTTCTTTTCTTCCTTTTCTTTTTTCTTGTTTTGCTAAACTTTATCTCCTGTCAGCTCGGCTCTCTCTGTGACATTCTCTTTCGTTTTATTTTTTTTTCTTAGGTAGGTGCTATGAGCGATGCGCGATGTTCAGCGAAGACAGTTTGTCAAGGGCTACCTCTTAAATTTTCCTTATACCGTTTGTGTTTGCAATTCGCCGAACATCGATTAGGTGCAGCCGCGGGGCATCTTCTGCCGCAATGTATCATTACCTCCACGCTTGTACATCTTACTACAAGTTCGACATAATCTTTTTTTAGCTTTACTTTGAGATACAGATAGGGTGGGCAGCCGTGCCGGAAGGGAAAAGGGGAGGGGGGGGGGAAGAAAGTTAAAGAGATCCCAGCTTTCCTCCTCAGCTTTCTTGCGCATTTTCTGGTGCGTTTTTGTTTTTTTGTTTTTTTTTCTCGGGGAAACTGACGCACTTCATCTGTAGGCTCCTGCAACTTTTGATCAATGCAACTCCTTTCTGGAGGATGACATAGACCTTTGCCACAGGGGTACATGAGAAAAGTTTGCGGTTATTCAACTTTTCTTGTTCCCACGCAAAAGGAAAAGGAAATTCTGGTTGCGCAGACCTTCAAATTATAGTCGATCCATGCCTGCAGGCCTAGGTTCTGTCGTAAGTGTAGGTTACGAATTGCTTACTTCGGATGACGTGTCCTTTCATCAGTCTTAGTCAGAGTATTTCAGCCCTGTTGTCGACACAGTGGATGTCGTCATGCGATCGTGTTATCAGCCCTTGAGAAGAGGCCATCTTGCTGTGCTAGGCTTAGCTTTCTTCATGCACATCTGCCCCACGGCGTAGCTTGTGGCAACGATTTCGCACGTAGGAGTATGTGTAAATGAAACATGATAACCTCTTACTTAGAACATGTCCCGCGTCCTATCGTTTCTTTATGTAATCTCAGAGAGCCCGAGAACAAGACACGAATACACGAGGCAGGTGCTAGCAATTTTGTTTTCATGTTTTAGTCTTAACGAGGCTATGAAGGCTTGCAAGCACGCAACTATACACAAAATACATTTCCACATATATGAAGGTACCGGCAGAGTCCATTATTGTGCTGCACAGAAGAATGCAAAAACAATAATAATAAGGTAAATTCATAATTTTGCGCGAACCTCGTCATCGATTATTTCCTTATATCGCACTGTGACCTACATCTCGTAAACCAGGATGTAGCTATCGCGAGAAATAATGCTAGGTATGTCCAGTGAGGCAATATAGCGGAACTTTGCTGCATAATCGCGTGATGAATTGCTCTGGTAGATCAACCAGGGTAATGGAATCTTCATCCTCTCTATTCGCCTGCGGTCTCACCGTGCCTTCATCGCCGACTTCTGATCCTCAGACCCGCGCAAGATCGTATGTTTCGCCGTGCCACGCCGCGCATGCGCAACCGGGCTGCTGCAAGCACCCGATGCATCATTAAATGCGGATTACGGTACTGTCCCCTGCGGCCATCTCCTTTATAAGGGCGGTACCGACCGATGCTTACACAGAGGTAGCTCTGTTTGCACTTTTGCTTTCGGGATTTCCTTTAGCCTCTGTGCTGAAGCCCTACGTGTCCCAGCGACGACATCAAGCGTATACTGTCCAGAGATTTGCTGGATCGTGTGCATTCACTATGAAGGTCACTTTAATGAGTTTCTACGAGCTTGTATAATGGTGCATGAGACATACTCGAAAACATAACGGTTGGTCGTGCTTGAAGCTTCCGGGACCAGAGATACTGAGCTTTCAGACCGTAAGTGCATTCTGTCACTGGCCAGATGGCTTCGCTAATTGCGTGTCCGGCACTGCGATTGGCTGCAAAAATTATCTTGCGAACATTTCTATCGAACGGCGCTTCTATGAACACGGGAGCTGCTTTCTATTAAAACGTCTACTATCAGTGGACTCATCGGATATTGATGGGCTTCAATATCTTTGCTTTAATGATGCAGTCTCCTGTTGAGTCATATGCTATCTCGGTGGATGTACTCGGGCACATGCACACGAGAGATCATCGTGCACTTCACGTCGCTACCTGCGAATTCGCTTGCGTAAATCCTGCGTGCTTTTGTTCTCGTTAGTGAGCTGACATAGCCTTTTAATATACTGGACTCACAGTTGCTCTCGCATTATGTGCTTTGATTTGGTGTTCATGAATCTCATACCGTAGAGCAAGGCACGTATATTACGCAGTGTATTCTCTACTCTCCTTGTTGTATGCTCTCCTGCTCGCAGTTGCGTGAAGGAACTGCCGGCTTTGCGCTATAGCTATACTGCACCATTATACATGCTCAAGAGGGCCAATTATTTATCGTTCGGAACGTAACGGCACTTCAGGGCATGGATGAGTGGCAGAGAACATGGCTGCCTACGCCGAAACTTGAGAAAATACTACCCGGGGTGACCCGTCGTGAGCCCACGCCACGACAGGAACATATATAGACGAAGGAGGGTAAACAACACACACCCGTATCTTCACGCTTTAGTTAACCGCGAGACCGTGATACCCTCCTCCAGCAGCAATAACTTTGACGAGATGCGGTTGGTTGAAGAAAGCCACAAACTAAGCGTTTCCGAACGGGATGCTGTTTTACGAAATGTACCCTATGCGACAAGATAGCGTCTACACGAAACGCTGGGGCCGTGCACCCGCTACTATGCGGTGTGGGAGTGTGCGCTGCATACCACACGAGCTTTGTAGACTGGTGGACAGAGCGTGGGAATGACGGTGACATCATGGACTGAGGACGGCGCCCGCTTGGAGCTAATTATCTTTGTCTGCCGGCATAATATTGTGTGTTGCTGCTCTTTCCTTATTCCGCCTTTAAGCTTTCGACTTCGCTCATGGCTGTCGTGACGGATGTTCATGTGAAGTCGCATTACCGCTGACGCCAACATAAAGCGCGTACCTTTTTAAACATCTAACACAACGTTTCCTGCGCCACAGTCATAGTCGCGATAAGCAAAGCTGGTAGCTTCATACGATGACGCAAAAGGGGTTAAAATTTTTCCAGGAGCTTTCCCTGTTTACGCTCAAATCTTTCATGAGTTCCTAGGAAGAGCGCTGACTTGAAATGAGAAGTGTCAATGCGTTTCCGCAAACAACATACGCTGTATCTCGTAGCCTACACCCCTAGAACGATCAAACGAGAACTTGTACGTCTGAGCAAGAATTGTTTACCCCCCCAAGTTATTTCTTTCATGCGGGAGAAATATCAGCGGTTCCGCTAAAGCGGTTCTTGTTTGTCCTCATATACTCCAGCCAGAGATCCCATCAAAGGCGGACTTGTTTACAGTTCCGCACAACTCCCCTGAATAGCAAAATAGAAAGATTTAGCAGCAGTCCTATAAAGCAGGACATGTTTACCGTCACGCAATTCTGCTTCTTAAATGCATGAGAAAAAGTCTAGCCTAAGGCATTTTTATTTTTGTTGTCTCCAATAGCGTAATGTTTACCGGTTATGTTGTGGTGCTTCCTTCTCAGTTATTACCGAGGGATCATATACTTCCTAGAGAAAGTATGACGTTCAAACAACTAGAACAAAAGAAGGATATTTGCGAAGGCGAGCTATAATGAGTCGACAGAGGGAGGAACGAAAACACTCCTTGTATTCCCCCGTTTTTTTTTTTCCCCCTTCCTTTTCGCTTTCGCTCTTCCGAAATCTTGTTTCAAAGCAATTTAACTCAGTCGCTGGAGCTCGCAGAGACGTCACACTTGTTCACGTGCTATCTCTACAATCGCTGTCGAGGGCGGAAAAAAAACGCTCAGGCTATATAACGTCATATAGACACCCTTGTCAGCAGTTCCAATCAGGCTCTGCAACTGTTCGAGGACGACTTCTGACCTATACAGATATGTTTAACTATTCGTCGCTTAATTTCGATAACATTTACAGTATGCGCATTTCGGGAGCTATCTCATCGAAGGGTGGGAATAGGTGAAGGTCGGAATCGTTAACTAGACGCTATCTCATCACTTTACGTGGTAGAAAGCGAATTTAGGAGCGAACAAATGAACGCAAGAGGCAATTCTGAATGGTGACGTTCTCGTGATGACGCAACACCTACGGCTGCTCAGAACCAGCGCTGCAACACGGTGCCCGTTGTCCAAGGGCTCTGAAGGCCGCGCTGCAACACCGGCAAGGGCGGAACTGTGTTGAGGCAACGATTAACGCGAAAATTCTTCTGGTGACCGCTCCGCTGTACGAGTTCGGGACCACGCGGCCATGGTGTTGCAGCTCACAATGAGCGCGACTTGCAGTCGGCCTTCCCTGCGATGTAAACGGGATGACTATAGTCGAATATGTTCCCTATATAGTACTGGAAAGGAAGAACTAGCATGTAGCATAAAAACTTAATAATCTTCTCCCAGCAAATAATTGTAATTCTTGCATCGCCTCTTCTGTGTGTCCTCGTCACTTGTAGCGAAAAAAAAAGAATCGTCGAAAACAATGAAAAACAAAAAGAATGACGTTAAAGTCAATGCCTCTACAAGTTGACACGTCCCTGTCAGAGCAACAGCGACGACAGTCTACTTTTCGAAGGTATACGACGTGAGACATATAATTCAGAAGAGGTATTTGCGACCCATACAGCAGAATCGTCCACATTGAATATATCCTTTTCCGGCCCAAAACACCAGCTTTTAGAGAAACCTGCCACGTTCCTTTCTCTCTCTCTCTCTCTCTGTTTGTGTGTGTGTGTGTGTGTGTGTGTGTGTGCGCGTGCGTGCGTGCGTGCGTGCGAGCGCGCGCGCGCGCGCACTTTGTTCACCCCTGATCGATCGATTCTGCAAGTGTCAACGCCACGCTTTCCGCCGCACACTTCTCTTTCACTTCAGCGTTAAGCCCGGGACTTCGGTTAGTAAAACACGCCTGTTCCCGTCTTTCCAATCAAAGAAATTTTCAAGTGTAAGCGCGAGTGAAGAAAGTCCCTGCAACTTTTCATCAGTCAGGAGTTCGCTGCGCAAGACGGATTGGGTAAGGAGCAAGCCTACACGTATCGAATTTGAAATGTTGCCAGACAGGAACAAATGGACCTGACTGGCTCTAGCCAAAGACAGCAAGAATTCATCGAAAAAAAGAAGAATATTTAGAACAGCCGCCTACCTTTCAGATGGCCGCAATGCATAGTTAGTTTCACCTGACCGGCGGTTGTATTTGGCGGTTCTCCTTTTTCTTCTCTCCCTTTCCTTTTTTTTTTTTTTTTGCGCTCAGCAGCCAATTTCTTACGGCCATCGATTTATCAAACTCAGGTCCATGTAATGACAGCATAAAAAGAGCAATGAAGAAAGAGGAGGCGAGGGCAGAGGTGGACACGCTGTTAACTTGCTGACTGCCGAAAAGCGCCTAGGCGAAAACACTGCTCACGTTGTCTCATCTCCGCGGGAAAAGTACGCGCTCAGAAACATAACTTAGTTAAATGACACGTAAATTTGAGTAGAGGACACAATTTCACGTAAAGGAGGAACGTAAACGTTCACATTTTCGGCTCTCTATGTTTCAGGAGCGGAGGAGCGAAACAGGGGAAAAGCTGAACATCAAAGCATATGTAACTCAGCATGGGCTGTAAGGATTAACATTCAGTCATGTGTGTCTCGCACCTGTATGTGGTTCACGCCCGCATATCCAATACGGTATGAGCTACTCGTGACTTCATTATTGCTAATCGGCGCGTATAACTGATGAGTACGTCCTGCCATTGATGTCAAGACATGTCAGTCATTTTAGTGGTACATTCAAACCCTTCCAATTATATACCAAGGGAACGAGGCGCAAGTCATGGGCGTGTGGCGCCTCTTGAACAAGCCACCTTTGTTTCTCACGATCTCGTTGGGTACCTTGTGTTTCAGCCACGGCTCTGATAGTAGCGATACTGCTTCGAGACATTTCTTTGTCAGTGTTTTTTTCTTTTTCTTTACCACCTTCTTCTGCCACCATATTTTGTCCAGCGTGACCTTCACACGATGCACACATAAGCCTAAGTCTCTCGCCTTAAACACGCCTGCAATGTTCCTAGCCTCAGAGTAGTACAGTTTGCGAATAGCAAACGGGAACGTATCGAAGTTAATAAAGTGGTGCTGTTCTACCTTACGGATTCAATTGCGGAGGTTCTCCTGCGTGAGACAAGAGCAGTCCGCTCAGGTGCGAAACCTGGCCCGCAGTCTAGGAGGTGCCGTGAAGTGTTGCCCTGTATGCATCGCACACCTCATAATTCGGAGATGGTTGAGTGCAGGCGCGATCGGCATATTTTCACAGGCCGGCGCTCCGCCCGAAAATATACGTTTAGCATAAAAAGTAAATGATTCAGAGTACACCGTGCTCTACTGTGGGAGAGCTCCCTGCCCCTAACCACGAAGAGTAATCGGCTGCTACAGAATTAAAAAAAAATAAATCCATGCATCTCCACGAAGTGAACCATGACGAATGGCCGAAGCTGGGGATCGTTCTGTGTTACCGTAAATCATCCGCGGCATTGCCCACGCAGGCATGTAAACGAGTGACAACGCGTGTGTATATTTACACACGCGTTGTCATTTATGCTCCTGGTCTTTATGAGATTCTTGCGCTCCCAAGTCGCAAATCGTGTCCAGTTCCGGATTACTTATAGTTAACGCGCACGCTGAAAATCCTTATGGTTCAACTACGCACAAGAGAAATCTCCCACCGGCACTGCAATGCAGGTCATGATCCAGTGCATACATATTGGGGTGGCCTGGCCGGTGAACGGTTGTGTCACGCGAGCAGTCGGTTTTTTCAATCAAGAAACTCGCTAGCAGACGCTGCCTGCGTCAGCGTTGTCTCTCGCGGACGAGTGCGCGTTCTCGTTCCTTGCGAGCTAGTAAAGCGCTCATCGAAGAAAGAGCGTTTCCATAGTCAACGCGTGCCGTTCGCTCTTTCTCACGACAGCAGATAACACTGTCTTGGTTCACTGCCTCCGGGATCGGCCCACACATGCACACGCAGCGTCTGACTGCACTCATGACTGCCGCTGTCGAAGAGAGAGAGAGAGAGAGAGATCGCCTCGCACACCGGGAGGCACCCGCCGAGAGCGAGCGTGGCTCCGACACACAACGGAAGACAAGCCTCGATCCTAAGGAGCGTCGCCCTAGAGACTACAAAGTGTGGCAAAATATCCAAGCACGCTCCACTGCAGTGAATGCTAAGCAAAGTATGGGGCAGTGATTCGCTCGCGTTTCCCTAGTGTTTCTCCTGTGTTTGTTGTCGGTGATTTTAATTATTTTCGCTTAATTTTATCTCATTATACGAATAATTGCCCATAACGTGTTTCTTTTATTTTGTCATACTAACGTGATTTATCTTAATGATTCATAATAGGAACCTCCTTATTTATTTTTAACCATAGTTTATCAGTTCTATGGTGATTCTTCGGTGTATGTAAGCTCGTGTTGCTGCGTCGCAGTGATTCGCCTGGGCTCCCCTGTATCTCTCTCAAGTTTCTTGTGTTGGTTTTCGAATCATTTTTGCATATGTTAATCTCCTTCTGCAATTATTTACCCTTAATGTGTATCTTCTCTTTTATCATGCTAATCTGGATTATTTTGCTCACCGTGAATAGGGATCCATTTTAACCGCTTTCGGTCGGTTACTAGTGAGTTCTGGCGCCGTTTGCAACTGCTCTTTTATGAATGTGACGACATGAGATGACATTACACGTCGAGGAGACCTGTTCGTAAACGTTTACGGGAAGGATACTGAAGTAACCGTCAGTTTAGTGACAGTTTAAATTTCGCCGCTTCCTTCAATCACCGGGTTTACTTTCTTCTGTTCACTTTTTTTCTATTTTTTTTATATCTTAAACTGCAGCACGCGTGTGCCGTGCTGCAGTTTAAGATAGGTGTGGACGAATGCACTATATCGAGAACATAACGAAAAAGGGGAAGAAATATATGCGAGACTTTCTTGCTACCAAGAGCAATATGGTAGCTCATTTGTGTAAGATGACCCGCTATCATTTCACATAAAGCCGTGCAGCACTTACTACGTACGGGACAGGGAATGCACAGGCAGTAAACCAGCCAGATGCAATGTTCTGGTTTCACCTTTAGCACTCACGAAAAGGGGTACATTTCATGCCCCGATTCATTCCGTGGCGTCTTTCTTTTGTCTCTTTGTACGCGTCTCACAATTTAACTCTGAACTCTTATACACTTGCAACTGTATAAGAGCCAAGGGCGTGCGCATGCGCACGCAATCCTTGGCCTGCCGGTTTCCTTCTTAGTTGCACCTTACGATTCAGTCTTTCGAATCGGTAGAGCGCTATTGTGGTTCACCACTTGCCGCGAGAAGGAGCTGATTGAGACAAATGCCGGTTGTGGTGCCATGCGGTCGCAGAAATGACTGTGCTCCGGCTGCCGGAGTGGCTAACGAAGATGTGCGACGTTTGCCAGTACTGCAGATAGTCGTGCAGAAAAGAAGGGGGGGGAAAAGTGCCAATGCGAGTAACGGCGATACAGTACGTCGTAACGAAAACGAACGACGCTCGGTGGTCGAGAAGGCGTGTAAACAGACGCTCAGAACGGCGATTGTCGGTTGGAACACGGCTCGTCAGGAACTCATGGTCCTGGAAAAGAAGAGTGCTCTGAACTTGCTGTGATTTAGAGTTGGTTCGTGTGCTCGGAATATACCAGGCAGCAGAGGCATTATTACCATGCTCGTTGAGTTCTACGTCAAAACATTACGTCTTCAGACAAGCGTTGTATTTTAAATGCGTCCCAACGCATACGCGTGTATGATCGAAGACGAAGCGCATATGGGGTATACATGGGAGGGCTTGTGCTGAGGCCAAGAAGCAAACAGTTCGAAACGAGCCAAAGAAGCCAGGGAAATCGTCAGTGATATGAGCCATGGCTTCAATTTAAAGATAGGTCTAGTAAACAGCGGATAGTAATATATGTAAATATAGTCAAAGTTCCGCCACTAGCAGCTAACCCAGCACCTTACGTAATATGCGTATCAATCGAGCTGTGAATACACAACATGTCTTCTGGTTTTCCATTTTTTTCTTTGTTCTTTTTTAAAGAGTAAGAAAAAGTGGAGAAGAAGGAAAACTCGGCATAGTTAAGAATTCTCGGCCTGCTAAAGGTGCAATGATTACAGTGTGTGCCACACCTAACATAACCTAACCTAGCTTAACCTAACCTGACTGCTATTGGTATTCGCTACAGAGGTGCGTGCGTAGTCACAAAATATATGACTGCTAATGACTCCAACACTTCAGCTGTAGGAGTCAGATGTAGGAGCCCCAAAACTGTCTAGTTCTTGTGCGCTGGAGCACTGATTCCGGAGTAAACACACAGCGCATAAGACGGCCGAGAATAGCAAATAAAGCTACGCGCCACGCCGAAGTATGCGTAATCTTAGCGCATCTCAGAAGAAATATCGAACACAAACATTGCTAAGAAGAGCAACATTAGCAAGGAAGAAAGCTGCGCTTAATATGGTGTACTGTACTTACCTGCTTTGTGAAGCTTGTCTATCGACATGAAACAACTATTTCTCGATGATTGTTGTGGTCGTCGCCTATCTGAATACACAAACACCGATTACATCAAAAACTACAGAAGCCTCGAAAAAAAAATTGGGGGACCCTTAAGCTTCGCCTTTAAGAGTTGAACGCGATAGCGAAATCCGGCCCCTATATAGTGTGCACTTCAACCACTCAGTGCATACTTATTAATGTGTGTTGTTACACGCACACACATGCGCACAGACACACACACGCACGCGCGCGACATATCTACAGTAATGGTAGAGGTTTTCGATCTATTTAATAGCACTTTTATATCAACTTCATGAAAATATTGTACAGTGATGTAGTCACATGGTCCTGTATTATGAAGTGCGCGTAGGCGTGACACTTTCAATCGTACATGGTCACATTCTGTCGTCCTTCTTGCGTTAACTATCTGGCAGCTGTTCGATTTGTTCTTCTGGAGACATCTTCCGGCCAACCGCAACAAGCATCGTCGGTGAAATGGCGAAGAGCACATTATCTAATGTTTGCTGTTTGCTTGATATGACATTGTCACGCAGTATTGTGACTAGAAGAGCCAGACGTAGAGAGCGTCTTGGGGCAGCCACTTTATTGGAGACCTTGTACTGATTCGGCGGTGGTAGCGACGACAGGCGCAGCTGTCTTTTGGCGGGTCACAAGAGAAAGAGCTCCACGGCTCGGCGACGCACGCCGTTTTATACCCCGCAGAGTTCGAGCTGGACGCTCCTTAAAAACGCGTCGGCACTAAGGATGAAAGTCGAACGCCACAGCATCATTGACGCGCGTTCATACCAGACGCCTAGTGTTACGCATGCATAGACGCAAGCCGAAGATAGAAATGCTAAGAGCGCGCGTCTGTCGCTTTAAATCAAAAGACGCCATGTGGCAAGATCGCCGCCTTCAATCTAGGAAACCGAGCGTACAGTTACGTTCAGGATTTCCTCACAAATAGGAAGGTCTCCTTAACGCTGGGCAAACTAGCATCCGCAGACAGGGCCATCGGTAGTGTCGGCACCCCGCAAGGCTCGGTCATCTCACCGATGCTCTTTAACCTCATTATGATGGGCCTCCCGGAGCGCCTCAAAGCCATCGAGGGAGTGCATCACACTATATATGCTGATGACATTACGATATGGTTGTGCGATGGAATCGGCGGAGAAATCGAGCAACGGCTACAGAAGGCCGTCGAGGTGGTGGAAGAGTATTTTGTCGGAACCGGTATTGTGTGCTCGCCAGAGAAATCCGAACTTCTCCTCTACCGCCCAACACTTAGGGGAAGACCCCCCAAGGGATACGTCCAGCATGCTGCGTACGAAGAAATTTGCGTACGCACCAAAGACGGCCAAGAAATACCCAAGGTCAAGCAGATTAAAGTACTCGGACTCATTATAGAATCCAACGGCACCAACGGAGCTACGGTCAGGAATTTGGAGAATAAGGTCACGAACACGTTGAGACTCATCAGAAGAATAACCAACAGGCATAAGGGTATGAAGGAGGCCAGTGTTATCAGACTAATACATTCCTTTGTCATTAGTCACATAACGTACGTGGCCGCCTACCACAACTGGTACTCTGCGGAAAGGGGCAAATTAAACACACTCATTAGGAGAGCGCACAAAATGGCACTTGGCCTTCCAGATAGTACTATCACAGCACTTTTGCTACAGCTCGGCGTTCACAATACGCTCGAAGAGTTAATAGAAGCTCAGCAAATCTCGCAACTCGAGCGACTAACAAGGACACGAACGGGCAGGAGCATCCTGGACAAGCTCGGAATAACATACCACAAGCAGCACGGCGACAAGACATCTCTCCCAAGCTCGTTCAGGAAAAAGCTCGACGCCACCAGTATACCCAAGAATATGCACCCAGAATACAATCAGGGTCGAAGACAAAGCAGAGCCAAGGCTTTATTGCACGCTTTCGGTAGGGATAAGGAAGCGCTGTTCGTAACGCGGCTGAATACCAGGATCGTCGGGCCTCCGCAGTCGCAGTGCTCAGTACCGACAAACAATTGGTAAGTTCGTGTAGTTTGCGCGGCAAAAATTCCGAGGTAGCAGCCATCGTTAGCCCCAGATGCAGATACATACTGAGTGACTCGCAGACGGCGGTAAGAAATTATGCACAAGGCAGAATTTCGCCGGAGGCCGCGGCTATACTTAAAGCCAACGCGACCTACATCACCTCGGAGGAAACAGAGGAAAGGCAAATTATATGGTTCCCGGCTCACACTTCCCCAGACACCCCCGCAACCAACCTCAACGAGGAGGTCCACCGCGTAGCGCGAGGTCTTACGTTCCGCGCGCGTGTAGAGGGATCCTCTTCTTTGGGGGATGGGAATCGAAGGGAGGGATGGAAAGAGAAGGACAGAATGACCAGATACTGCGACATAACAAAATTTTATCAAAAATCCAGGCGTGTTTATTCACCCCCTAACCCCAAACTCGACAGGGCCCAAGCGGTAGACTGGCGGCAGTTACAAACCAAGACCTTCCCCAAGCGTGTCCATCTCAGGAGGATATATCCGGATTCATATTCTGACGACAAAGGCAAACTATGGAGTATGGCTAACGCATCCCTTAAGCACATTCTTTGGGAATGTGAAGTTATTGGCAGGGAAAAGGCAGTCTCCTTAGATGAAGCTGCGTCGCGGTGGACGGCCGCGCTGCACAGCTCAAACCTACAGGAGCAGTTATGGGCCATCCAGCAAGCCCGTGAGGTGGCGAGAAGACAGTCTCCGGACCTCCTCAGGGGCGGCCTAGGCCCAGGCCGTGAATTTGCCGGACTTGCAAATAAAGTTGTTCCCACCACCATGTGGCAATATGTTCCCTGTCCTAGAACGGCGGAACCATATAGGCTCTGCTGTAGTCGCATGCCTCCGAGATGGCGGGCGCGCCCGTCGTCTCAGAGGCCATGGTAGTCGAGACATGTTTTTCGCAATGTCGCACAGATGGCAGCACATTATCTAATGTTTGCTGTTTGCTTGATATGCTCAATAAAGTTTATTCCTCCTGAAAATCGCCGAATGGGCTCATTTTCGTCGTGACACCTGCAGAATAAAATGCGTTAAGGAGACTCCTTCCACTACCTGGTGTTTAGGTGGAAGAAGAAGAAGCCGTTTCGAACGGCTGTGCTCGACAATGTTCTCTGCTGGAAACAGCGTATCGGCCGCAGGCCGAGGATCATCGACCCCGTTTCTGGATGAAGATGTAAGCTACAAAGTCGTCCTGCCACGTCTACCAACCGGTACTGATGTTTTGAACTCCGTATTCCTTCATGCAGACTTGAGTGGTAGACCGTACCGTGCTCCTGACTTTCGTGACGCTCTGCTTGAAGTATTGACTAGCGCGGATATTATAGGCGTCGGACAGTATCAGATGAGCCACGTATGGATGGTAACGTGCGCCAGTAGCCTGGCGAAACACAAGCTCGTCACCTGTGGGGAGCTTCGTGTGAAAGGCCTGAAGTGCATGGTGATCGATCCGGAGACCAAAAACATCAAGCTAAAGTTACTATGGTTGCCGCCTCACCTTGAACCTCGACGTGTGGAAGAGGCGTTCCAAGCCTACGGTCAGGTGAAATCCGTAGAGAGAGAGACGTGGAGGTGCGCTGGTATGGAACAGTGGATGACAACGAACCGGGATGTCTCCTTGGTGCTCAAGGATACCGTCACCGTAAGCTCTATACCGCACCTTATGACTATCTACGGACACCAATGCCTCGTACTCATTCCTGGTAGACCACCGCTATGTCTTCGCTGCAAGCGTGTGGGACATGTCCGCCGGCAGTGCAAAACGCCGAGATGCTTGCAGTGTCATCGTTTTGGCCATTCGTCAGATGCCTGCGTGTCTACCTACGCCAGTAAACTACGTTCTGGCCAGTCAAGCACAGAGGAGCCACACCTGGATCATCTCATGGATGCTACAGAGGTAATCGATGCGTCCGGCGAAGCTGCAGACGCGACAAATGACGGTCAACGCGTGCCTACAGAGACCATGCCCCCCATCATCCGCGCAAGTGCATTTGCAGAAAAAAGCGAAGAGAAAGATGCTGATCCCCCCGACCCAGAGAACCTTAAAGAAAAGCCTCCTGATAACCACGACGAAGCAATGGATACCAGCCAGACACGGAAGCGTCCCGCACCATGCAGCGATGTTGGCAGAGCGACTGCATCGGACGCCGTTGAGCAGGCGTCCTCCTCCGATGGTCAAAGTGTTGCCTGCCTTGGTGGTGGTGGGACGCGTCGGTTATGCCAGCGTCCTCAGGGAATCACTGCAAAGAAGTGCAGAGGACGTAAAGCCGCAGATTCACCTGTGGCTAAAGGCGACGAGAAAAAAGTTTAGGTGAGCACAATGGCTGCAGCGTTTAACTTCCCCACGTGTGTTGCGACACTGAACGTGCGTGGCCTCAGAAACGTGAGGCGTCAACGGCAGTTGCACAATGTGCTCTTGCAGCATCACGTTGACGTGGCTGCTGTGCAAGAGACTAAGATTTCATCTCCTGGTGATATAGATAGTGCACTGGAAAATTTTGCAGATTACGACGTGTGCATTAGCCAATCACAAGGGGCTTCCGCTGGATGCTTCTTGTTAATTAGAAAGCAGCTCAATCACTCTTTGACCTCGCTACGCGTAGATGGGGAAGGCCGCCTTATATGTTGTGACATCTCTTTTCATTCCCGCCATTGGAGGTTTATTTGTGTCTATGCTCCCACAAAAGTGAATGATAGGAAACTTTTCTTCCTTTCTTTAGCGCCGCTGCTACATACCGACAGAGATTTGATAGTTTTGGGGGATTTTAATTGTGTTTGTGACACCAGAGATCACTCGTACATAACCAATCGTTATGATGCAAGTGCTTCCTCACTTCAGCAGATTATGAACGACAATAATCTAATCGACGTAGGAGCATACGCGTCTTCATCGGTAAGGTTCACGCACTTTCAAGGCGTCTCTCATGCTCGACTTGACCGAGTTTATATCTCCATAAACCTCTGGTCTCACATTCACAAGTATGTCGTGAAGCCTATATTTTTCACAGACCATTGTTTAGTAGCTGTTTCATGGGGCCCCCTAAAATTCGGCAAGTTACCTCCAAATTGGGACTTATGGAAGCTTAACATACAGCTCTTGCGCGAAGAAAATTTTGTAAAGAAAGTGATAGAATTGATACTTGAAATGACACAGTGTCGACAGCTTCCAATATTTGCACGCTGGGAATTGTTCAAAGAGAAAGTTAAAAGCGAAGCTATCAGTATTTCATGCGAGATAGCTCAGAGGAAAAGAGCCGAAAAACGTTACCTTCATGACTTGCTTCATAAGTTGCACGCCTTTGAAAGCCAACAACCCGGGAAGTACGTTGACGAGATAAATGTAGTCCGAGCACAGATGCAGAAGCACGATACAGATGCGTACAGAGGGGCAATGGTGCGTTCGCGTGCTTCTCGTTTCATTGATGAGGAACCCACAAAGAAAGCTCTTGGCGATGAAAAGCGATATGCACTTTCCAAAGAAATCTTGGAAATTGAATCACATGGTTCTGTGTGCACAGAGGTGACGCAAATAACGGCCGTATTTGAAGACCACTTCAGAAATCTGTTTACAGCGGCTAGACGTCTTAGTGATTATGAAGAAAAAGCCGATAAATTTATTGCCCTTATGCCACACTTGCAAGATGATGATCGACTCATTGTGGATGTGCCCATAACGAAGGAAGAAATTAAATGTGCTATCGGAGCGCTACAGAGAAACAAAACACCTGGGCCAGACGGTCTCAGTGCGGAATTTTATGTGGTATTCGAGGAAATGCTTCTACCTTTTATTGAACTGCTTTTTAAAGAGGCCTATGAACATGGTGAACTGCCTAACTCTTTCTATCAGGGCTATACAACCTTAATCCCGAAAAGTACCGACAGCGAAGCCCTAAAAAGAGTAAATGGATATAGGCCGATATCCCTATGTAATGTCGATTATAAAATATTTGCTAAAGTACTCACAAATAGGTTGCAGATTATCATCACTAAACTAGTAGGGGATCACCAAACATGTGGAATACGAAGTCGTTCTATACAGACGAATATACATATAGCACGGTCAGTTCTTGAGTGCATTGAAGGAAGTGTCGATCAAGTAGCTCTTCTTCAGATTGACCTCGCCAAGGCCTTTGACAAGGTACAGCATGATTTTTTATTCCGGCTACTGCGTCACCTACGGCTAGGCGATGCATTGTACAAAGGCATAGCACTTTGTTATAAAAGGTGCACAACAAGGTTAATTGTAAATCGCACTTTGTCAGGCGTAATCCAGGTGAATTCATCCGTACGTCAGGGGTGCCCGCTGTCCCCTTTACTTTTTGCCATATATATGGAACCGCTTTGTCTGAGTGTACTTGTTAATTCTAGCATTAGAGGATACAGGTATGAAGTTGAGGAAATTAAAGTTTTAGCTTATGCGGACGACATTGCCTTCTTTTGCACCGATAAACATAGTGTTCAGGAAGCAATAGATACCACATTGCGGTTTTGCGACATTGCGGGAGCTAGCATTAATTTTGAAAAAAGCAGAGGATTTTGGATAGGCATGTGGGCTTCAACTCCTTCAGTGTTTGCGAATGTTCATTGGAATGAATCTCCAATTAGGTACCTTGGGGTACCTCTCGATAATTACCGTAATAGTGGTCCTCATTGGACGTCTGCCATAAGTACTATACGTCGAAAAGTGGCTAATTGGCAGGGTCGTGACCTTTCTATTTTTGCTAGAGCTAAAGCATGCAATGTATTTCTAGCGTCAAAACTTATTTATGTCCTGCAGGTGTTGCACTGCTCCCGTGTCCATTTACAGGCATTTCACTGAATATTCGCTTGTTTTATTTGGCGTTCATCTTGGGAAGCTATGAGAAGAGACTATCTTTTCCTACCGCTCGATAAGGGGGGCCTCAATCTTGTGCATTTGTTTGTGCGACAATTGGTACTGCGCTTCTTTTACCTGAAAGATGTTTGTCATCCATTTCTACTAGCCGTTCTTAGAACCCGTATTGCTTATCACCTCCCTTTTCTTTTCGTAACGACAAACACTCCTCAAGAATCGCGGCTATGGGGCTTTCTGAAAGAAATTGTTGACACTCTCTGTTTTTTAAAAGCTAGATTCACATTAGAGTACTTATATACTGTCGATAGAACAACGCTGTCTGCTGCACTCGTGAATGACCTTTTCTCTGAGCCTGTTTACCGATTGCCATATTTGTCCTTATCTGGACAAGATGTGTTTTTCCGTGTACGTAAAATGTGTGTATCACCTGCTGCGAAAACGTTTTTCTTCAAGCTACACACGGGTACGTTACCTGTGAAGACCTGGCTTAATGAAAAAGGAATACACGTACCTTGGTCAGTAAACTGTAGACTTTGCCGTCAACCTGAGACCATTGAACATTGTTTTATTGTTTGTCAAGATGCATTTTATTTCTGGGACATTCTCAAGCGGACGATTAGAAAAGAACTTCCCCTCACACCTCACGGAATTAGGTTCCTCCCGTTCAGCAAGAGCAGTAGTACTATGCCGTATGATATGGTCATGTTGTTAGGACTTTATGCCCTCTGGAGGAGCCGCATGATTGACAGGCATGCTGAACCACCTCGCTCGACGAAGTCCGTGTTCCGAGAAGAGGTTGCCCAAGTACGCAGTGTGGTTGAGACTTTTGATCCTGTTCCGGACTGGCTTTCGCTTCTGGACGCTTGTGTCTGTTTGCCTGACTTTTGAGGAGTCTATGAGCTTAGAAGTGCAAAGGCGTGTTTTGTTTATGCTAGACTGTTAATATGTGTGCAACTGTATAGTACAATTCAAACCCATTTACGGAAATATTTCCATGCAATAAAGAAAAAAAAGAAGTCACATCGTGGCTTTGTGGTAGGACACCTGCTTGCCACGCAAACGGCCTGGGTTCGATCCTCAATGGAACCAAAGATTTGTATTGTTTATTTTATTTGCATCTTTCTCGATTTTTCGCTCACGGAGAGACACCGACACCGACGGCGGTATTTCTGCGAAACGAGCTCTCTAACGCTATCGCGTTAAAAAGAAAACTGCCTGTTCAGCTACAGCTTGGGAGTATGTTTCACAACCTACACCTAATGTTCTTTCATGCGGTCGGTGGATTGCACGACACTCTGCAACATCAAATTGCCGTAGTTCGGCTGACACTGTAGTATTGATGTTTCTTTCTCTGCTCGTTGCGATACGTTAACCAGAACCACTAAAGCGACCAACAGAAACATAAACCGCAGCGGCGTGTGATGTTCCTGAACGCTTTCCTTCTGTCCCCTGCCGCATAGTTCCCGGAAACGAAATTGGCGAGCTGTGTAAGCTGCATGAGTGTTCGTGTCCCCCACGAAAGCTTCACGCATTCTCTGTTGCACAATATTGCGCTGCGTAAACTTAGCTATGCATCGAAATTGTGCTCTATTTTTTTCTTTCTGTTTAGATTACTACCATTATTTGTGACGAAAATACGGGTACTTATCTCAAAAGAGAAAAAAAATTAAAAAGGAACAACGCAGAGATGGTTATGTGGGGTTTAACGTCCCAAAACCAGCTCTGATTATGAGAGACGCCGTAGTGGAGGGCTCCGGAAATTTCGACCACCTGGGGTTCTTTAACGTGCACTGACATCGCACAGCACACGGGCCTCAACATTTCGCCTCCATCGAAATGCAGCCGCCGCGGCCGGGATTCGATCCCGCGACCCTCGGATCAGTAGCCGAGTACCATAGCCACTAGACCACCGTGGCGGGGCAAACAACGCAGAGAAGAAGCGGCTACGGCTTCATTCGCTCTCCTACGAGAGATGTCGCAATTACAACGAGGACCATGTTTTTTCATTCTTTTTTTTTTTTTGTAATACAGGCTAGAGCTTGCCTAAACAGGACATGAAGTATTCATGCAGCCCTCCAAGAAAGCCGACAAGTGCTTCGGGCATACTTACATTAGAACCAGAAATTAAATTTTCAGAATTTCACGATGCATTTTTATAAGCACTTACACAATAACGTTACTCTCACTGGATTACTTGCGATGAGTAGAAAAAGCTAGGCACGCCTCAATTACTTCGGCCATAAATATACATGAGCACTAGAAGGAGCGAATGCATTCCAATGACTTTTTTATTGTCTCACCTTGTCATGAAGCATTTCACGGGAGAGAAATCCTGCGGGATGGATTTTAACAGCGATTCTTAGCCGTTAAGCATGACATAGAAACGTCCGATCGCAAGAAAAAACTATGATCATCACCATTAGTCCTGGTCGCCAAGAGTGCGCCTGTACTACTTCTATGCAATGCCCAACGTGCCGCGTTCTTACCTGTTCTTCTCTCGCGTACATGACCTCAGCCAGTGCCTTGATGAACACCTAACCGGAAATAAAGGTCGGAATAGAGTGGTTTTCTAGCATGCTTACAAACCTCGAAAAGCAAAGACCAAAGGTGGAGTATAGTGCTGCTCTGGAACACTGCCACTAGTAAAAAGAAAGAAAAAAAAAACGAAGAAAAAAAATGCGTCAGCGGCTACAGGTGCATTGGTGCTACCGCATAAGCTGGCACTAGTCACCAATTGTGTACTGCCTGATGTTCGTAGCACACGCCCACGCAATGCCAGTGCCACGATCACAGTGCAATGTGTAAGGACCCAAGAGCTCGTACTCGCGGTTCCAACGGGCGTACGTGAAGAAACTAATGAGTTGTCGTTTCTCTTACGACTGACCATACGCAACCTCGTAAAGGATGACGCGCTTATAGTGGCCTTTCCTTCTAAACACGGCTTTTTTTTTTTTGACCACCATTCGCTGCCTCCGTCGAACAACAGTAAGCTCTGCTTCGCGTGCGCTGCCACATTACACGATCGTCATCATCGCTGCACAAGGCAAGCACAACCAATGAAAGAGAGACGCCTCCATAGTCGGGTTAGCTGCTGTCTCCAAGAAAAGTCCCAACGCTTACTGCTTGCGAGAGAATGGAAAGGGGAAATAGAGAAGGGTGCAGGCACGTGACGTGTAGCTTGCCTAATGACATCGCACAACGGCGGGGTCGCATCGCTATAATGGCGAGCGTCGAGTGCTGTTCACAAGAGCGTATTTAGTAACAGCACTGAGTGCTCCCTGTAACTTCAAGCTCCATTTTCCTTACTTGTTTTAACGCGATAGCGTTAGGGAGCTCCTGCCGCGGACAATCCGGCGTCGGCATGGCGCGGGCGCCGGCGTCTTTGGCAGAAAAAGTCGTCCTGCTTGCCCGACCTTGTATACCCTCCGCCGTGCCGCAGACGCTATAGTGAACTTTAATTGCGTTGCTCAATGTAAAATATGTGAAAAAAAATTCGCAGCATATCCATGGAGTGAATGATGATGAGTGGGCGAACCGTTCACCGGCCACCCATATATATATATATATATATATATATATATATATATATATATATATATATATATATATATATATGGGTGGCCGGTGAACGGTTCTCCAGCGCGAGCAGTCGGTATTTTTCAATCAAGAAACTCGCTAGAAGACGCTGCCTGCGCCAACGTTGTCTCTCGCTGGTGAGGGCGCGTTCTCCTTCTTTGCGAGCTGGTAGAGCGTTCATCGAAGAAAGAGCGTTTCCATAGTCAACGCGCGCCTTTCGCTCTCTCGCTCTCTCTCTCTCACAAGACAGCAGATGGAACAGTGAGAGAGCTCGCGCGCCGGGAGGCACGCGCCGAGGGCGAGCGTGAGCCTCCCGGCGTTGCCTGGCGTTCCATAGTATTGTGAGTGGTGTAGGTTACACGATACGACGATACGTGACAACCGATCCACAGCTTAAGGAGCTTCGCCCCTAAAAAATTTAGTGCAGCTTGCACTAACGACGCAAGGCTAGCGAAGCTGATCGACGCTTTGGCTGGTCCGGGTCTCATTCATCCTCATCATCTTCATCAACATTATCATCTTCTTCTTCTGCTCACGTATCGGTGTGACGTCGTGTTACGTTACGTAGCATGATGTCGAGGCGATACAAGGTTACGCTTGTGGAGGTAGCGTCGCTTTGTTGCTAGGCAAGGTAATTTCAAGGTCATATGCATGATAGGAAGAAAAAAGCGAAAGGCTCAAACCGTTCTGCTGTTAAAAATTCACGCTAGTTCCACGCTCGTGCAATCTGAGTAAACAGCGTAGCTCGCAAGCAAGCGCCACCACCCTGCGATCGCAGATTGACTCTTTCTGTGTCGATGCTCTCTGTTGTCTTTCTTTCTATATCTCTTCATATATTGCACACTCTCCTCCTCGCCCTCGGTGCTTTTCCTCCTTTCTATGCTAGACTCTGCATGCTCATGCCTTTCGTTTACTCTACCACCTATACTCTTTTTTTTTTCTCTTCCTCACCCTTAACCTCATTCCCCTTTCGCGTCCCCTTGCTAAACAATACTCTATAGACAGTTCTAAACAATGCCATGCTTCACCCTCTCCCCTCCTTTCCTTCCTCCTTACCCTCACGTCACAACTACTTGCCCTCACTTGTCTTTCCCTCCACCTTGACATACTATAGTACGCATCTCAATGCTATGCATGGCAATCCTGCTTTGTAGTACATGCCCACTTTCTGTGCCGCTTACCCGCCCTTATGTTGTAGTGGGCTCAGGGCATGAGCTCAAGAGAAGGAAGAAGTTTGACGAAACGGCTCCACAACAACAACAACCTTTATTTAGCAGTGGGCTGAGCAAATGTGTGCAAGTGTGCGTACAATCCTCAGCTCTTAGCAGAGGATCTAGTACTTTTTAAGAATATTTTTTACGCACATGTGCATATGGCCCGCTGGTCAAATCGGCGAGCATCCTAGAAACGGAAGCGAGCGTCGCGCAGATCACTCTCGGCCGCCCTCAGGAAGGGGTCCGAAGAGGCAGAAGGAGATAACAACGACGATACGACAAAAAGTCACGTGGGGAGGGCTTCTGTAATGTGAAGGAAACCATTCAACACTTTTTTATCCGCTTCAAAATCCAGCGAATAAAATTCTCGACAAAATTATTCGCCAGCGAGGCCTGGAATTTATTGAAATGACTATGCTTTCGTTCGGAGGGTCCACTTTGGGGTACAGTCACAGGGATGTCTGTTTAGCAATGATGAAATTTCTAATTGAACCCAAAAGAATTTTACCTTAATTCTCATCATTTGTGCTTCTCCAAACCACACATATAAAAGTACTCTTTAAGTCAAAATAGTCTTGGCCAATCCCCAGCATTGGGTATGTGCCAACTAGCAGAGGATAAGAAGAAGAAGGGCAGTGTGAACGCACCTCAGCAGCGAATATCGCATGTTTAGAGCGTGCGCTTTCGATGCGGAATTTCCCGTGTGCTATTCCAAATGCCGCTGGGCATCCGCAGGTTTTACGCGCAAGCGTATGCGACCCGTTCAACGTCAAGCGGAGCTAACTTCAAGCTCTGATAAACTAAATTTGCTTTTTCTTTTTTTGTAAAATATGCCATGTACTTCGGCAGCGGAACATAACGTTGGGTAACTCTGTTATAATAATATTATGGAAATCCTCTCGTTCGCGTTTACCAACTACGAAGATAGACGACAGGTGCTGTTGCTATAGACAGTGTGCTTTTCACTCTGTAGCACACGCTCAGCATGCTCCGCTGTGTTGCTTTCTTCCTTGTCGACAAACACTCTACCGGGCAATGTTTGGTCTACCTGTAACCAGTGTGGCGTAGTTCAGATGTTTATAGGCGAGCTGTCGGACTGCGAGTTGCCGTCACGCCTCGGTTTAATCGTTACGTCGATATGTCTTCGCAATACGGTTGTCATCGTGACCCATTGACTTTAACCACGTTATCGGCTACGATTCGCTGCATGCCAGTTATCCATTAGAAATAAGGGTTGTCCGTCCTAATGCACTTATATATCCTCACGCTAGATCAACTGTCTAATGGTCAACGACTGCAGAAACATGTTGTGTTATACATGTAAAAACTTAACATAAACGCACGACGACCTCAGCAGTTCTGACGCAGGTCTGAAAGAAACAAGAAAAGGCTGGGACGCTTCGAAGTTTAGACACGGTGCATCCTAGACAGCCGATGCCATGGCGACCGGTCTTCGCTTGGATGACGGCAGCTGCCCAAGCCTTTTTTAGTGCTGGCGCTCATTAGCAGGCGACCTCGTAAACGTTCCTGGTGCGCACCATCGGGCGCGCAGAGGCAACTGTGTGGAGCTCAGAAGCACCTTGTTAAAGACTGGCCCTGTCCACTTCCATCTTGTGTCAACGACTAATTAGAGGTGCATTCAAGGGAGAAATGCTAAAGTTGAGCACAAAATAGAGAAAGATTAAACGACCCGAGGGGGAAAAAAGACACCTGCCATCGGCATGTTCGGGTGCGATACTGCCCTAGCTTAGTTTTCTTTCTGTATTTCGCGTGGCAGGTCTGCGTTTCTTGACTTTGCTTGGTTTCTACATTCTTCTCTTGATTGCATTCGCTCATCTACTTGCCCCATCTGCCGCTTTCTCCAGATTATGTGTCCTTTGACCTGTTCTTGCAAGTACGTTCTTTCACTATTCCTCTTTATTTGCTTTCCCGATTTGCGCTCGCTTCTTTTACCTTATAGCTGATCTTGCTTATTTTTTATTTTCTGTCTATAAAAATCACAGAAACCTCTCAGACTAGCCGAAGACACGGATCTTTAAAATGAACATGCACTGTACATAGTAACCCCTTCTTGACGGCGTAATCAAGCCATGTTAGCATAAACAGACAAACAGATAACCTCATTGGTCGAGCGCTCTTGCTTCAGCACTTGTCTTGGTGTTTTTTGCTATACGACATGTTTACGGCTAAGGAACAGAGGGGACGGATGACAAATGCACAAGACGGCGATCGGCCATGTCGTCTTGTGTTTCTCCTTTCCTTGCCCGCCGTTTTTAATTTTGTAGCTGTAGACCTTTCGTATAGCACGCCTGCGTGCTAGTCTTATTGCAACCTTAGCTGACCTTCTTAAGCTTGTCGTTTCCTTTACTCGCTTCTGTTCTTGACAGCCATCAAGAACATGAGTTTCGCTAATAAGCCACCTTTGCTTAACTGGGCACGGGGTAGCCAACTAAAACTTATAATCTCCTCCGTTCAGCCTTTCATTGCTTATTATACTGGCAAAATAAGAAAAAAGCCAAATTTTCTGCGTATGTATTGGGACACTGACTAGTGTGTACGTGCAGACAACTGAAATCCTGCATAGCAAAAGATACGCGGGCTTTAATTTCTTTTTACAACTTACTCGCATAAAATGTAAAATTTCGATAGGTAGCGGAGGTTAACAGCGGTCATTCCACGATTAATCCCGCGATTCTTGAGTGCAATCGCTACTCGGGGTCATGATACAAGTTTCGCGAACAGACCCGCTTCTGATGAGGGCTCAGGAGGAGAAGAGGAGATGTCTTAATCGCTAATCTTACGAACCGCTGATTCCTATAACATTCGGGCCATCCAAACCGTTCTGTGAGTTCGTAAGAAAACGACGCTTGCTGGAATCCGCAGGGTGCGGAAACGCCGAGCACGATCTCTCATCAGAATCCTCGCGGCGCACTCGGTCCATCTTCCTTAACTCTCGTTCAATGCCGACGACATTAAGAGGCTAATCGATATGTCGGTTATCTGAGCCTCAACGTCTCAGCTCTGCGTCCGAATGTCACTCTGGACTCCAATTATCGCAGGACATACACCCTTGGCGCAAGACAACAGCTTAATGAGTATCCTTGTCTCGATTACAGTTCAAACGGCGGAAAGAGTATTCCAGTTGGAATACATTAGCATCGCTTCAGTTGAAAGCAGCCCTACGACGTTGAATTGCGTCGTGTCGTGAGGATTAGCGATCCCATTAGGCGAGGATTACAGCAGGACGTCAAGCACTATTTTGCAGTATCCCGCATCGTCTTGGGAAAAATACAGGGACAAGTCTTATACAGGTGTTCGCCTTTTGTCATCAGTTGGTCATTGACACGTGTACACTAAAGTATCTCATCTCAAGTAATTTTATCCGTGTCTTCCTGGCCTTTATTTTTACCTATGCTACTATGTGTGAGCAATATAATACATGTCACATAAGTCTCAATATTTTTTCTCGTGCGTACGTGCCGAAGTCGGTCAGGAAGTTCACCTACCAGTATTTATATATAGATATTGGTAGGTATAGGAGCATGTCAGCAATATATGACATATAGGAACCATACAAGAACGCAAAACTGCTAGTAGGCTTCCGCCCATACATCCGTCGCCTTCGCTTTTCCTTCTGCACACAAGAAATGGGTATTTCGTCATGGGACACATTTTATATACAACTAGCGAAACTTCATTATATGTTTATGCATGGCTTTCTAGCCGTGCTAGCAAAGAAGACATTATTTTTTTTCTTTATTAATCAACAGTTCTGTCATTATCGTGTACTTGCCCTAACCTTTCTTACGCAGCAAACTTCATCGTCAATTCGTTATGCTGTTACCTGATCACGCGCCGTTGACTAAACGATCTAATCATCGGTATCTTGTCCTCAGCGTCCGCGTGCTTTGCTTCTTGCTTACGTTGCCAATTATGCGACACCCAAGGTGTTAGCGTCCTGCAACACTCAGGGTAACGAGGCGAAACTGTCGATATCATATGCTCTAGCAAGCTTGTACAGATTGCTAATGATGGCTTGTTGTCCCATACTACCGCCAAATAAGCCTAGTTGTTGAAACATGAACGCCTTTGTCAAGTGTGCGGAAAACCTTGAAAACTTGCCTCCAGAATACTTTGCCCCGTTTATTCGATGCTTAATATAACCATCCGCATAGAAGCTGCATGGGCCCATGCCTTCATGACCTTTAACGAATATTGTGCGCTGCTTCATGGACACTTCTTTCCTGTTTACAGCTAAATCGACGCTGATGAGCGCACGCGTCTCTCTCTCTCTCTCTCTCTCTCTGTCTGTGTGTGTGTGTGTGTTCGTGCGTGCGTGCGTGCATGTGTGTGTGTGTGTTTGTGTGTGTTAAATTTGTCCCTCTGGTATGGAAAAAAAATTAAAATATAGTGGGGGTAGCTCGCGCCACCAGACGGTATATCGGGCTTAAAGCCAATCGCACCATAAAGAAATAAGGGGAAGTGTTCCCAAAAAGAAAATTTTGTGGAAAAGCCAATTGAAAAAAAATGTATGTATTCGGAAGCAAGGCCTGCAGGGCTTTTCCTTCTATAGTAAAGGCGACATTGTGTGTGTGTGTGTGTGTGTGTGTGTGTGTGTGTGTGTGTGTGTGTGTGTGTGTGTGTGTGTGTGTGTGTGTGTGTGTGTGTGTGTGTGTGTGTGTGTGTGTGTGTGTGTGTGTGTGTGTGTGTGTGTGTGTGTGTGTGTGTGAAGCACCACGTGGTTTAAATTCGTGAATGCTACCTTAAGTGTGATGCCAATTTGTTCAAAGTTTATTTCAACTTCACTAATCTATTGCTTTTCTTCGCAAATACAGGTGTAACTATGTCCTCCCACCTTCGAGGCTCAGTGCTCGTTATATTCACTTACTGCTCCATTTTCCAACAGAATTACTCGGTACGCAGTGTTGACATTTCTGCAAATGTGACATGCTGCTTAAAGAATGCAGGTACCAGAAACATGATACGGCAAATATGTCATTAACAGCTTTAAATTTAAAACATCAATACGAATACGACAAAAATAGCTTGAATGTTTTTCAACATTGCGTACATATTATTGAGCCCCACGACCTAGATAGGTGGTTTCCTTTAGCACCCAAGTGCAGCCTCATTAAACACGTTATGGTGTCTTGTGTGCGCTCGCATATTTGATACATCGTTATTTCACATCTAGTGCGTATCGCTACCAGAGTCGCATGCCTGATTTTGTTCTTCCGGGGAAAACTTCACAAAACATCATAAAAGAAAAAGTCGTCAAAGGACTTCACACAAAAAAGGAAGAAAAAACATCCGCTATTTTCTTCAACCCGCCATTAAAGTACTTCTCACGATGCACAAAAATATGTTGCAGTCCTGGCGCGCCCGTTATGAGAAAATTGTAATATCTTCCCTTTCGCTGGAACCAAACTCGGGAAACAAAAAGTGTGTTCTCGAGATTGCGCGGCTGTTCTCAAAACGCGTAAGCTTTCAGACTGAATGAAGTCTTCATCTCGAGCTGTCATTCCCACCCGTTCACAGGTCGCTTGATACGGCTGTCTTTCTCTCTCTCTCTGAGATGTTGCAGCGGCAACGTTCTCGCATTTTCCACCGCGTGTGGGTCTCCTTAAGCTTGTTCAAAGCTCAATTCGCTTTTAAACATGCAAGCAGGCGTCATCATCGTCAGCATGAAGCCGGGCTTGAAGCGTGTACATGAAAACAAGCTACAGGAAGGAAAGGAGGAAGGGAGGCAGTAAAGCATGGCATACATACTTTACTGCCTCCCCTCCTCCTTTTCTTCCTCCTCACCGTCATTTCCCTTTCCACCCTCTATATAATGGCCTCGAGGACATACTGTCGCGCCACCTACGCTCTGACGTCACTCATAGGATGCCGGGTTTTGTCGTCTGCTACAACTCCACATTTCCTGCGTGTATGCCACCGCGGGTCATTTTGTTGTGGTCACTACGAGCGTTTCCCCCATGCCTGATGACTCTCCTCCAAAAAAGTATTTTAGTGAATCGATAATCGGGGCAAGTATACGACCATTCCGTGCCCCTGGTGACAATACCACCTACGATCATGAGCCAAAGACAACGCCCTATGAGACTATGCAATTGCTAGACACGCTGATGATTCATTATGAAATATTTTTGACGTCACATTTCACTTGTCCTGTGTTGAACGAATGCAAGTGATCGTGAAACAGCGAATAAAATTTGCCACTGAATCAGGATATGGCAGAATACCACCACGCAAGCGGCCCGCTCGCACTGTCGACAGCATATGGGAATGATCGGCAGACTGGCGCGTTATCAAGCATGTTTAGGAGTGCTGGCTTAGCAATCACCGCCGTTTTCTTTACGTTAGATAGGGTTACTTTTTGCATCCGCTCGTCATATAGCCAAATAAGCTAGCATATTTGGGGCTAATTAAGCTAAGACTCATTAGGACTAGCCTCATTAAAGTAATACGAATGAAGCCAAGCCTACTAAAACTAACGCTACTCAAACGAGCGCAATTAAGCTTGAGCTAATTATACCGCTTTTATTAAACTAAAAAAGCCTAATTAATCTAATATTAAATGTTGAGGCTCGTGTGCTGTGCGATGTCAGTGCACGCTAAAGAACCCCAGGTGGTCGAAAATTTCCGGAGCCCTCCACTACGACGTCTCTCATAATCAGAACTGGTTTTGGGACGTTAAACCCCACAAATCAATCAATCAATTAATATAATATTAGTGAGGTCATATCTATATAATGTAATTCTAATTATCCCAAGCCTAATAAACTTAAGGCCAATGAAACCAAGAATAATTACACAAAGCCTAATTATTTATTACTAACTATACACAAGCCTATTTCAAATAAAGCTAAGCCGGACCGAGTTAGGCTGACTGATTAAGTCATGCCTAATTAGACCAATACTGAGGCTAATACTAATTAAGATGTGTATTTTCAAGTTGACCGGCCTAATTAGGTCAATGCCAATTAATGCAAGATTAATTAAGTTAGGAATGATTGAGGCAAGCCTGACTGCGCTAAAGTAAAGATCCACCACAGGGTATTCTACGGTCTCTGGCAAGAATACACACTAGAATAGAAGACTGTTAGCAGTAAATATATGAAAATTTGTGGCTACATTAGACAGACGAAAGTGGTATTACTACGTCGTTTATTAGATGCACCCTCCTACGCACGGTGGTAATCACACTGTTAACTCCCTTCTACAACAACGCCCGAGAGACTCCCACCATCACTCGCGTGAGCATCGTTCCGATGGTGTATAACTCGGCCTAATGCACCCGCGTGCGTAACGTTTCCAAAATCCTCGTCAGTCGGCACACGGTTATGTACCGACATTATAACGAGCCGCTTTCCTCTTCTACAACTTTTTTTTTGCTTTTTGTTTGTTTGTTTTTTTACTCAGCTATGGAAATGAAACGAAATACGGCGCTGCCTTTCCACTTATTCTTAATTACAACAGTTACCTTAAACACATCAGCGGGACTCCGAGAGGCATTTCTGTCAGCCTCGTCTGCATCCACTTGCCTCATGATGTGGATGGAGTTACGACCGCGTTTCCCATGCGTGATCTCACTGAATATTAAGAGCCGCATAAACATCTAATTAATTACGAGACGGGGAGGCCTTACGGGCAAGATTGTAACGCAAGCGGAAGGATGATTAGCTTGTGGCGTCCCTTGAGGAACAGGAGCGGATTAAAACGAACACTATGCGCTTGCTTTAATTAGTAGACAGCTGGAAAAGAAATACTCCATCGGCATCATGCACCGAAATGCTAATAGCAGCATCCAGTGAACCATTTACAGTTTATAAGTGTTATCAAAGTAATGCGAGAGGTAATTGAGACAGACGCTTAACAGGCCCCCTTGAGAATGCGCAGCAGCTTTACGTATGCAAGGATGAGAACGCCTCTGCAATTTGATGGCACCGTCAGGAAAAAAGAAAAGGAGTGAAAGTCACTTAAATAATATAGAAATACACCACTAGTCATTCCTTACGGATAGAAGCATCGGGTGCTCGTAGGGAAGGGACATATTTGATTAATATTGTTTTTAAGCTGCCGTGGCACTTACTCGTAAAAGTTATTCCCCTTCTTTTTTTTTTCAGAACGCTAGGAGATGCATGAAAACTGTACATTGAAGAGGCCTTTAGGTGTCCCGAAGTTTTAGCCAAGCAGGGAAATCTAAGTGTGCTAAATCAGAAAGCAATATAAAACAAATCAGTGGTTGAGAAAGAGAAGCAAATGGACAAAATTGACGAGCGATGCGAGCGCAAGAGCCAAAACTATTTTCGGAAAGCAAATGGAAAGTTGACAGCGCAAAAAAGAAAAAAAGAAGACAGCTTTCCTAACAAAAAGAAATAAGTTTCTGCGCACGAAAAATTACTTCCAGCTCTTAAAATGGGCCTCTATTTTTCGAGACAAACATTCTTTAAAGGCCATTTTGCACAGTGTAATGAGGTGTGTCGCAAGGGTTAAGGTGACTGCAGTTGATCTCTCGCCTTTGGTCGTGTTGTAAGTGAGAGGCATGCAGTAATGAGTAACTAAAATGTCCGTGCGTATATGTGCACATTTAAACGCTACGATTTCTCGGACTGGACTTAACGCGAGAGAAGGCTGTGCAAGCACTATGCTGCCCTTCTTGCGAGCGACCAGCCTGTCTCAACGACTGTAACTAGAAAGCTCTTCATTTGTAAGCGTTACCTCTTGCTTTCTTTTTGTCTCTCTGTGTTACTGGTTTTCTTTTTCACTTTATTCCCCCGTCCACCATCCCGCCCGATTTCCCAATCCCAGTGTAGGGTAGAAAACAAGAAGCAGGCTTCTCGTTAACCACCGTGATTTCCTTCTTATCTATCTATCTATCTATCTATCTATCTATCTATCTATCTATCTATCTATCTATCTATCTATCTATCTATCTATCTATCTATCTATCTATCTATCGGAAGTTCTCAAAACCTATTCACGAGTATGAGTCCTGTTCTTCACAACCGGCTGAGCACTTTAAACGACGTCAAACAGCGTAATAATAGTTATTTCCAAATCAGCTTTGCGTTGTTCGTATAGCTAGCGTCCATACAATGCACGTCGCTGAGCAATCCGACCCTTCGCAGTCGGCGTTGCTGTTCATCCTTTTGCCGTCGATGCTTTCATGTCGTCCACGCATCCGACAACAGAAAAGAATCAGCTAAGGCTGTGCGAATACTTACTTTTGAGACCGAATCGAATAGGGATCGAATAGGGGCAGGATAGAATCGAATATCCAATACTTTTCTGATAAGTCTGGAACTTTGGATACCTATAACGTTATACACCAGTCGATAGGTAACTTCACGGTTGTAAGCAGTAATACATCATCATGACAGTCGTAAAGAGAATCATGATAATGAGCGTGACGAAGTAGAAAAAGGCCCGGATACGCCCGAAAGTGTTTAAGGATGGCGAATTACTGATAGCAATGGATACAAATAAAGTTATAATAACGATGTAGAATGTAGTAATGTAGTAGAATGTAGTAATGTAGTAATGTAGAATGTAGTAAGTGATAACGATGTAGAATGTAGTAATGACTCAATAATCGTATGGCTCGGCAATTGTCACGTACATGGCGAAGAAAGACTAACATTCAAAAATCAATTGATTGATTAATTTGTGGGTTTTAACGTCCCAAAACCAGCTTTGATTATTAGAGACGCCGTAGTGGAGGTCTCCGGAAATTTCAACCACCTGGGGTTCTTTAACGTGCACTGACATCGCACAGCACACGGGCCTCAACACTTCGCCTCCATCGAAATGCAGCCGCCGAGGCCGGGATTCGATCTCGCGACTTTCGGATCAGCAGCCGAGTGCCATAACCACTAGACCACCGTGGCGGGGCATTGTTCGAACGATGACACCGGAAACTTGGTGAGAGCTATCCACAATCGATGCGTTTAAACACACATCTACGACATATAAAACGACAAACACGTGTGTGTAACTGTTTTACACTAAAGGATTTTTACCTTTATATGTGTTTAGTGTCGTACGTTTGTTCAAAATTTTAGAATGTACGCCTGTCAACCTTGAGAGGATTGTGGTTTTGATTGCCTAGAACATCGCCGGTAATCGAGGCCATGGTCCTAGCATGTCCAGTTCTGCAAGGCGCCCGTCATCTGTTTTCTGTAAAGCACATCGAAGGGTACGCCTCCAACATTTACATAGCAAAACGTAAGCAGTCAAGCATTATGAACATATCGTTCATTCGGTTATTTAAAATTATCGGGGAGTTCCTGAGCAAATTGAATCATCGTGGTTTTTTAAGGGCTAGCAATACTATTGAGAAACAGCTATATCAGAATATGGTGCATCGCCATCTTCATAGATCTTGCGCTGCTCTGTCAAGGTTTAAGTTCCATTAAGTCGACTATCCTCTACACACCGAAGCTTCTCGTGTGTGCACATCGTTGCTTTCGTAGTTGAGAACATAGAGCTTCGCCATTCCCTGGTTTGTCAGTTCACACCTCTTCCTAAGGTTTTCGGTTTTCCATTCGTGCTTTACGTATCGTCTACAACCTCCTCATTGATCTCCACGACACAGTGTCACCTCCTTCACGTCGTTTCTCTCCCTCTATACAAGTGGGTCACGCATTTCTTTTATGGCCGACCTTCTCTGCACGAATATACATTCTAGCTTTCTGCCACTTTTCGTCGACAAAGATTGTCTTTTCTTTTTCTCCGCCACTCAAGCCCGACAACTCATTCCATATACTCTGACTTAGTGCCACTCGCAGCCTCTTTTATCACTTGAAAGAGGGCCTAGCAGACTGGAGTCATCTCTCCAGTAGTGGACTTCCGCCCATCCATCACCGTTATGTACCTCACCTTCCTTGCCGACTTTTGCCAACTTTTTTAGTCATTTTTTTGTTTCTTACGTATTGCGCGCGTTACGTCCTTCGCTGCCCTACTTCTGTGGCTAACCGCAATGTTGTCCTTGTGGTGACCGCAATCTCAGGCGCCGCCCTTCCTCCTCCATCAAGGTATGTGGCTTTCTAAGCTTCCTTCTGTGATTAGCTGGAAATGTCCTGGTGTTCCTTCTTGCTTCGTTAATTCACCCATTCCTACTTATTTATTCCTTTTTCGTGTGAAATAAGTTTTGAAAAACCCCAGAGCTTAACAGTGAATAAAGCTTGATAACTATTGAAGGCTCAGTCTGGCCACACTGAAAAGTATGCTCAAATTTAGCGCAAAGGCGAGGATAGAGCAGTGCGAAAACTAATGAAAACGTTCAATCTTCTTTTATAAGAGCAACAGAATCGAGCCACGTGTAATATCTTCCGAAGTGGGGAACGCTGTTGGGCGCACGCCTTAATAAACATTGCGGAACTAGCTCAAAACACTGTCGTTGCAATATTGAGAGAGGAGGAAATTCGGGTGCTTAAAGCAAGTCGTTCACCACCGTTTTTCTAGAAACATAGGTGGGACAAAAATAAATAAGAAAAGCTGTCAACTCACGAACTAAAAAGGATGACAGATGCGCTGCGCCATGACCTGGTCTTCGTAAATTGTCCAGGCAACACTCTGTTCTCCCTACTTCCTCCTCTCGTGACAATCGCGACTCTTCAAACGAACGCGTACACGTGCAATAAACAGTGACGCACAGTTCGGCGCAATCGCGCTGAAAGGATGGGCCTGCATAGGCACAGCCCCTCCGTTAATGCCACGGCGCGTGTAATATATCATAAGGAATGAAGAACACCATTAACGTCAGCTCAATGTGAGCCCAAAAAGAGGTGAAGCCTGTGTCAGGAGTGTTTTCTTTTCTTTTATTTCTTTTTTCTATTTTTCTTTTGCTGGCACTCCTTTTCGAATCTACAAATTTTAGTAATATTACGAGAGTTCCGAGCCGAAAAAAAATAATATTTCAATGCGAAGAACTAGGCCGGCAGGAAAGACATCGTTCCTTGCTTCCTTTAAGAGCCTGCCTCGTTCAATTAAGTTGTTTTCGCCGGGAACCACCAAAATATTACCAATTCGGCAGTAGCTACAGCCCAGCAGCCTCCACTAAAACATCCATGACGTCGACGCTGACCTCCATGCTGACCTCCATGCAAAACCACCGTGCTGACCTACATGACTGAGGGACGCAGATCCTGATCGCTAAACTGTAGACTGTATGAGAAGCTGGCGAAGAGTAAGCCTGTTCCCGACCTTCGTGTTGCTCGCGCTACTACACTCATTCCAAAGGAATTGTCGAAATCATTTTCGGGCCACGTAGAGTAGTTAAAAGCATCTCGCCTTCGAAAATGACGTTGATAATATGGTGCTAGCTGTACTGTAACCGCAATATAGAATGAGTTTTTAGATGCCCGCGAACTCTGTTTTTACAAGGCACTATTTGTCTTTCGACGGCTAGGAAAGTGACAAGCGAAACCATGGCAGTAAAGGAATTGCCGATGGACACGCCCTCTAAAGAGTGACAAATGAAAAGGGGGGGGGGGGGGGACATGCTGCAGGCCCGTGCTGTTCTTTTGTCTCGCGGAGACGTGGCCGGGCGACGCCCTTTCTGAAGTTATAAGTGAAGCCTCTGGTATCGCTGATACAGAAAAGTAAGTTTACGAAGATTTCCGCCCAAGCGGACGCATGCATGCTAGAGAAACCTTGGGGACTATGTTCGAAAATTAGGTGGCGTGGCTTGGCTGTGTCGTGCAAACTACCGTTGCCCGCTCCATCATCCGTACAGATGGCAAGCGAGTTTGATACGTCTTACGACTGCGTCGGCGAAATGTCTCGTAAGCCTTCTCTTCACTAACACTGGAACTCCCTCAATACAACTCACTTCTAGACAGCTGTTCAGTCAAGGCGTGGCACCGCCCCAGTAGCTTTACAAAGCCGTATATTCGCTTTGTCCTCTTCGTTCTACCTCTCCTTTCTTGCAATTCCTTTTTACTTAACAAGGATGTTTGTTCAGAAGAGAGGCTGTGAACAAGAGCGAAAAAAGAAAAAAAAAAAGCTCACCTTCACAACCCTTCGTTATCGAAAATTCGAAACCCTATACAATATAGCGTTGTCTACGTTACGTTAAGTCTTCTTTGTTTTCAATTTAGCAGTTCGTCTCGAGCTTAAATAAACCAGAGTTGACTCGGCCGGTTAGTACCATTTTATACTCATTGTCATAGAGCACGTCTGTTCTACAGATTACGTAGTTTCAAGATATCGAATAAACTATGCGTACATTGAGCGGTTTCACGCTACGTATATGTAATCTCGCGACCACGCTTTCGATTTACTGTTTATCGAGATAAATTCTCTTCTAGCCCGTACAAACATGTTTTGCAAGCATTCATCCGCAATGGTAACCCGATACACCTAACAGCCTTGTGTATACGTTAAAACGCCCTCAGGTATCCATAATTTACTTTTCTTTGTTTAGATGTAAAAACATGCGGAGCTTTTTACATAATTACATAATTTACTTCTGCTTTTAACTGTTTCATAGTCGCGCAATGTTAGAAAGGTAAAAGGTCCAACGTATCCAAGCAGGTTACACAGGAAGTAAAACACAGTACAACGGCATCTACATCATAGTTACTCTCCTTTTACTTTACTCCCGCTTCTTTCTTTCTTCTTTCTTTTTTTTTTCAGACATGGCATGGTGGCTTTGGTACGCATTTCTCAAGTGCAACCTTAGTTTTATTTCTGATTTTTTTTTTGCCTCACGCTATAGTCTTCTATACCCAGCCGACATGTCAGAGGTTGAGCTCGTTTCTCTCCCAGCTTCGACTTCACTTCCGGAAGGAAACGGAAACCGTGGAAAGGATGTGGCCACGGTAACTGTCGCTGACTCTGCACACACCCGCTGCACAGATATCGCGCGTTACGCTTCTGACCTGTCAGGAAAGTGCGAGCAACTTGGAAAAGGAAATGAAGTTGGTTAGACGTGTCAGCGGAACTTGGATGCTTGCCTTGACACATCCCACGGAGGGAAAGCCCGTTTTCGAGTTGCTGCTACTGCATCTAGTTGCTCTTTCTGTTGTCGGCCCTTTACTTATTTGTACTCTTATTTGGAATGTGGCTTCGCGGAGGCTTCGGTCGCGGTGCAATACCTGTCTCACTCATCCATTTCCTCTTTTCGCCACTGGCTTCCGCTGCTGTACTCCTGACAGGAATTAATGTCATTCCTGTGCGATTTCCTGTTGTGTCCATTGCCGGCTATCGCTGCTGTCGCACTCCGAGTCCGCTTCTTCTCGTCATTCAGCGCTGATCTCTTCGTGAGTCAATGTTCAAGTCATGGAGACGGTGTGTCTGGCATAACACCATCTCAAATGTTATAGTCCTATCGAGAATTTCGAATTCTCCACCAGTCAAAGCTTTTTGGTATTTTGGTGGCTGTATAGACGACCGAAATTGGACAGAGGGAGAGAGAGAGAGAGAGAAAAGAAATGAAAAGTGGAAGGCAAGAAGGTTGAGTAGAAGATAAATATCCACTTTGCTAGCCTGGACAGGGGAAAGGCTAAAGGGAGATGGGAAGGCTAGTAAACGATGGTGGTCATGGATTTCCTTGCGTGGTTTCATCGGTCTAACAGTTTCATGAACTGTACGTAACAATATCCGATGGAACTTGCTTGCATTTTATTGTCGGAACAGCTGTAACGGCTCTCCCATAGCAGGGTACAATTTCCCTCAGTCGTTCACACTTATTCTAAACGCACAAAAGCGTAGAGCCAAACTGATCTGATGAATCTCTGCTTCACAAGGGCGACTGGCTAACGGCAAAGAACACGTACGAATGATAAGTTGTGTGAATGAAGTCTGTCCGTTTGGGCTCATTCTCTCTAATCAAATCAGTTTTGATCACGTATGGTGGTAATGTTAATGAAAGAAATGAACCTGAAGCACTTACGGGCGTCGCACGTAATCTATAGGGAAAAAATCGCTGTTGAACCAAATTTCATCTTTAAAGAAACCAGACAGCTTGCACAGCATTTGAGGTATAGTGCAAAGTCATTTCAAACAAAGCCCACAGTAAGTGTTTGTCTTGGAAAGCGAGCAGCAGCGCAATGGATATACGAACGTTAGCCATCTCATCGGCATTCCAAAGTGGCGGCAGCGAAGCGCACTCCGTTTGCAGGTAATCCTGTGACGTCAATTTAGGACTCGCTTCCACAGCCACGGAGGTCGTTGCTGAAGTCCATAAATGCTTCAATACGTAATTAACGTTTGAGCTTCCCTGACGTAAACAACGTCGTCATCGCTCTAGACATCCCCGGGCATCCGATCGTGAATAATGAATGTACAGCATTGTTCATAGCCGCTCTGCCCTTTCGCTTCGGCGACAGTTTCCACTGGTCCTCGGGGAAGTAAACAGGTAAACCTTGCAGTAGCTAGGCGCTGACGTTGTCCGCTGCATTATAGCTCAGAGTAATTATAGCGTGGGGACCCGATCTGCGTAGATGTGTAGGGTTTACGATCTACAGTATATGCGTGTACAAGATTAATTAATCTCATAGACGACAATCGGTTCGCGTTCAGTCCAATCAGGCTTCAGTCGCTGCTCAGTTACAGGCGCACATGACTTGCAGGAGAACAAGACGCACTACAAATTGAGGCACACACCAGAAATGTTTTGTCCATTTCTATCGGAAGTGAGCATTAACTGGCTATCCTTTACAACACATCATCATCATCATCATCATCATCATCATCATCATCATCATCATCAGCCTGTTTAGGTCCACTGCAGGACGAAGGCCTCTCCCAACGATTTCCAATCCACCCTATCCTGTTGTTCAACATACCTCACAGGCCTAAAAAAGGGACGCTGAGTAAGGGCAGAATCTAAAAATAGCGTTACGTGGCTTAGAATGTTTGCTGTTAGTTACCATAGAGAGTGATAATAATGATCAAACAGTGCTACCTGTTAATTACACAGATGCTACTAAATAGTAAACGTCGTTTATACGTTACGCGCATTTATACAAATTAGAAAACAACTCTCTTATCTGAAATCTTCAATCAAGAAGAAATAAAGCTCGTTGTTTAACTATGCAAGTGCTCTACAATTTACTTGCCTACCTCAAACATTTCACTGTTTATATTTTTAGTGTCTTTAACACACCACCGCCAACACCATCACCAACCGGTAACTAACAGCCGTATTTGCATAGGTATAACGCAGCATTCAATAATATAAAAGCGTGACACAGAAGCAATTAGTTGATCCCGACAAGCTTTACTGTAAATCTCCTGATACGTGCCGAGTTTTGCTGAACACACTATTGGACCAATTCAAAACAAACCGCCAACAAACACGTTTCTTCGACTTGCCTGTAAGTTTACGCTTCTCAGTCCCTCGGTGAAACCTGTGTAAGTAAGCATAAAAACGGAGTAAACATTAAGAAAACTGTGACGAAGCCGAGTACCTTTGGCGTACTGAACGCAGATGGCATTGGAAGGCAGCCCTCTGACCAGCAAAAGCCTTTATTCCTATCTTTGTTGCTCGTGTCATTGAATAAAAAAAAACAACAAAACACACACACACACACACACACACACACACACAAAAAGAGACGCTTTAGCAAGCGCTGTACTTTCTTTCTCATTATCTGCATAGTCGACAGCGCGACCTACTGGCCGCCTACTGGCATTCCTCCACGCTGAATACAGCCGTCTCATAGCGCCAGGAATAAGAGAAAATGGGTGCACATGATCTGGGAATAGCTGTACATAAGGTCACCGTAGGCATACATCCCTGGAAGTCAACAAAACAAGCCGAGACCGTCCGCCTGCCCCAGAGTTCGCAAACAACCACAGTACGCGGTCAACACGACGTCCCTGGTTTGGCTTCCGCGGTGATGCGACGCCAAGCCAACAGTCGACACTCCTAAGATTGGTCTAAGACTATGTTCTACGTGTGGGTTGGCAATAACTACAAGGCAGCTCTTCGTTCACGATCTCTTCTTACTGTCAATGTTACGACGTGCTTGCTATCACGGTGACCGCGGCCGACCTAACTCCGCGACGACGTCTTTTGTGGCTTGCAAGTTGCTCCGCCAATGAATACGTCCGCGTTAACATGTCTACGCATAGTATCTCTCTCTGTTGAATATGTCATATTATTATTCTCTTTAGACAGCACGTCGCATGTTGACATTTTTCGACATTACGTTGTGCATCCCGATGAAAGGGTGGTGAAAGCTGGACTGAGTACAATTGCGCAATGCTAGCCCACTTGCTAGGCCCTGTCCAGCCACGTCAGGAGTATTTAATAATAAAGAAACAGTGTTATAAATAACATTCAAAGGTACTATGCTTTGTGTTTTATTGTTGAACGATGAAACTGCGTAGATCTTTTGTTTCTTACTCAATAATTCCTAACACCTGTCATAAAAGAAAAAAAAAGGAAAGAAAACACCGCCAAACACTCCATACAGCACCCTCCTTTTCAAGACGATACCACAACTTATTCAACCAACAAGCCACTACTGTCGCTGAGGGCTGCTGCAAATTTACGTTGCTATGCAGCATCCATGGTCCAGTGTTTTTTAGCAACAATGTCATCAATGTTCCGTTTATCAATGTTCTTGTGCTGTATGATAAAAACTAATCCGAGAATGTTATATGACAGAATGCAAGGCTTGCAAACATCGACACAAAACCAAAGAAGGTAACGGCGCAAACGCCACCTTGAGTATTTCTTGTACATTTTCATGATAAATCTCTACAATCTAGCTCAACGTTCTGTCGTTACAAGCTTGGCTATAATGAAACGTACACTCGTCACCACAGGACAAAAAATTATCTGACGTTTCGGCGCTCTATACGAGTGTCTTGTTCCCAATCCAGTACTCTCGTTCTGAGCTGAGAATATTAGGCGAGCCAGCAAATTTTTATCTCTCTGTCTGACCCGCGATCAAAGGCACTGCTGCACAAAGCGCGGTAGGGTTGAAAACCACGTGTGCGACATAAACGATACGACATGACGTGAGCTTCCTTAATGTGAAAAGCATGAGCCCTTTGAAACGCGCCCAGTGCACGGAACGACAGAGCTTTAGCGTCTGGCTTTTCAAAGAAGAAATATGTAGGATTGGTTGTGGTTGATCGAAGTCCCGGACGCGGTACATCACACGAGTAGCACAAATTAAAGAGCGACCTAGGAAGAAGAACAAATTAGGAAACGTTGTACGTGTTCCAGAGCGCGAGCCGAAATTGCGTGCGAGCACGACTGACAGCAAAACATGTCAGCCGCTCTGAAATTCCGAGTCAAAGCCTCAATCACGGCATCGAACAAGGAACGGGCATTCGCTTTGATTAACTCGTTTCTCAATGTGAATAAGCCAAGCTACTCAGCTACCCAATCACCGAGGGTGCTCCCTTTGATGTGTACTTCAGTCTGTCGCAGGCCTCTTCCACTGCTTATGGGCGCTGTTTCTTGTAACGTTTTCTGAAAGCAAGCGGCATGCACTCTCTCGGTAATTATTCTGTTGGCAAGTTATCGTTCTATCTCCTAAAGGAAGAACATTAGATGTCACTATGTGGGCCGTTTAATTCATGTCTTCTGCAGGGTGTTCCAGTTAACTTGCACCGAGCTTTAAAATTATATCCGCTTGTGTGCGCGTTACGAGGATCCAAGAAATTCAATATTATTTACTGTCCTCTTGACCATCTAGGACTGTTCTGTGGCTTCAAATATTTAAAGAATTTCAAAATTTTAAAATGTTGCTGTAGACGCAAAATATTCGATGAAGAGAAGTTATAAAGGGTGCCAATTGTTGCGCAAGCAACGTGTTTCCATGTTATTTGGGTAAAGCGGTTTCAATTTTTCCGTTCTTTTAATAAAATTCACGAGATTCGAAAAAGTACAATGTGACTAGGCGCTTGCGCCCAGTGACATTAGCACGTTTTCAAGAATCCCCGTCGGCCGTTCTTCTCCTCTCCAGTATTTCATTCCCTTTCCCCTACCATCCCCCAACCCGTCTGCCCCGGACGCTCTGCTGTGCTCCCTAAGAGGGCTGCAGAGAATAGCGCCCTTTCCGTGACCTAACCACAGTTAGTATTATTATTTCGTAATGCTAAGGGCATCGCACGTGTTTGGTATACCACAGACACTTTCGAGCCGAATGAAGACATTCGTACATTCGGCAGCGCCACCCACAACGTGTCAAGCGAAGCAGGAAGACGCGGCAGGGGACAGTGAATTCGCGGCACAATTTGCGGATAACATCTCTGGCATTGCTTGTAGGGTTCGTGAACGCGCGTAGTTACCCTCTTCATATGCATCTGTGCCCTCTCGTTGCGTCACTTACTTCAGCTACCGCAAGATTTTACGGGTGGTCGTCAAATGGATCAGATGTGGCACTAGATTTTAACTGGGATAAATCCACTTCAATGGCTTCAACACTAGCTCGGGAGCAATATGTTCTACGCAAGAGGTGTTTCATAAAGCTCTAGAAGCTGCGAGAACTTCGGTAAGACAAGTTAAGACAAGTTGCACTTTTGCGTTGTGAATGATTTCTGCCAAAAAGGGATCAACTATAGCTATTGAAGGAGTTCATCCTGAGCCCAGTATGGAGAGGATTTGTCAAGACCGGAGCGGAAGTAACAGCCGCCTTGTGGAGGGCTGATTGTCTCGAATCCCCTCTTGATCACCCTTGCCTGTCTTGCACGAATCTATGAACAGCACGCAACACTTTTCGCAAGCAGACTACTGCTTCAACTTTCCTCCGAACCACTTATCACAGTGCAAGCGCTTTCGGAAGTCCTTCCACTAGCATTGCAATCCCAGTCTTCGCGTTGTTTCTCAGTAATATCAGGGAGGTCCTAATGTCACGCGATATCTTCTAATTGCACCTTGGAGCCGGTGCCTTTTACCTGTTTCCGAGGTAATTGTCTTAACCTAATCAAAGACAGTGGGGACTCGTTTTCCTTACCTTTGAAGTTACGCCGCACTGGACGCACGCCAACTTCCTGTCTTTCGCGCTAATCTCTTTATCCCCCGAGTAAAAACTTCTCCAAGGACAAAGGAAGCTTCGAGAACGTGGCTTCAGCTTTCGTTCCGTGAGCGCAGAGCCTTAAGCGAAACAAATGCCAGGGAGGCGGTGAGACGTGTGATAGCCGAAATCTATTGCGCCTCCACCGAACCCGAGCCGCTAACGAAGAAAAACGACAGTGACAGCGGGGTCTGCGGTGTCTGCGATATATCTTCGATGTGGCGCAAAAGTGTGGAGAGACAGGAGTACGTGACTCTCCTTTATAGGTGGTTCGAAGCACTTTGCTACACTTGCGTCTGAATAGTTAATGGCTACCGTACAAATAGCGAACGAAAAAGTCACCTAAAACTGCGAACAGTAACTCCAGTAGGATAAAACAGCCGATAGAACAGAAAAAGAAAGAATAGTAACGGAATGCATCAAGGTTTATCAGTATTGCAGCTGCATCGTCCTCTACGGCGGAGAGTGGTGGCCAACGTGATCGAGCGAAAAAGCGAGGAATGGAACAGAAAAACAGAGGGAAGGGAGATTTTAACCATGGGGGAACGTCTGATTGGCTATACGTTGCACATTGGGAAGGGGGTGGGGATGGGGTAAGAGAACACCCTAGCAAGATGACAGTGGAGGAGGAGCACGACAAACAGAACGCAGCGCTGTCTTTTCTTTCCAACCCCTCCTCTACATATTTTCTTATGCAGTGATCGTGATTTTAAATTACCCGCTCCGCCCCAAACTCGAAAGCCTGACCTTCCCGTCCATTTGCAGGTCGTCGAGTTGTCACCCTTTTCTTCATATTAACTGCCTTATCGCTGTGGGCCGAAAAAACAAAAGCTTTTAATTCCAAATGGAAGTATGATTAATTGAGCGAATTGCGTCATGCATATGCGATCTAATCAACCGAAGCTGTCTAGAAAAAAAATCCGTGCGGTGAGAAGCACTAAGTGTTTTGTGCTCACCCCCAGGCAAAATGAAGGTTCAGCTCTAAATGAGCACTACTTCACTTATCCGCGCCAGGCATCACGTGAGATGACAGTGACACCGCGCAAAGGGAGTACCTACGCACCGACGGCCATGCCGTCACTCCCCCAGGACTATACGTACTTCCTATAGTTTCCCACATCCGATATGTTGCAGATATAATGCCACAAGCGCAACACACAATAGACGACGTCCGTGAAAGGAACGCGTCCCCATGGCCCCGCAATTGTCTGCGTCCCAACGCTTCGATCTGTGACCACCGCAGCTCTGATTGTCCCGGGCTGTGACTGCGGGCTTTTGTCTGCTGAAAGGAAGTGCCCGTCCTTAACGAGCCTCTCAGTGTTCAAGGGATGTTCAGGATCCGCGCTTCACTGTTTCTTTTATTGACCACCCTTCCCTGACGTAGACGAGAAGCAGCGTCGTAGACGACATTGTTAAAGCCCATTATATTAATCCCCATCATCCTTCACCGAGAAATCAACCACGTTCTGACGTCTCTCGGGCCTGGTATTTAATGATGAGAACCGACCTTGGCCAACCGGAACTGAAGGGTAATATATTGACCTACTTGTTCTGGAACTTATATCCCGTGTCAACTGACAAGTACGCCAGTTATCGATTACGTCATACGTGCCTGCCGGAAGCCCCTAAACTATATAATATTACTGCAGGAAAGCTAGGCGCCGAATCCCGGCCGCGGCGCCTGCATTTCGATGGAGACGAATTGCTGCTGAGGCCCGCTTACTGTGCGATCTCAGCGCACGTTAAAGAACCCCAGGCGGTCAAAATTTCCGGAGCCTTCCAGTATTGCGTCCCTCGTAACCAAATCGTGGTCTCGGGGCGTGAAGCCCCAGAATGAGTCAATCAATAGCTAGGCCTAGTCGTGATTGTTGATCATGTCGATTATAACGTACAGCTAGGCGTGTATGACTGGGAGGGAAAGTGTAGAGTCCCTAAACGATATTATACTTTTAATGTGCCCGGAAATGCGCGCGACAGACTAGAAATGTGAGGCCAGTAGCTTAGCGGCTGGGATGTTGACTTGAGAAGGTCAATGTCGCGGGATCGAATGCTGGCTGTGGTAGCCGCATTTCCATGGGTGCGAGATGCAGATAATACCCATGTGTTTAGATTTAAGTGTAACTCCACTACGGTGCATGACTCATAATCATAGAGTTTTTGGCACGTGAAAGCCCATCAATTAATGATTATTACACCAGGGTTCTTACAGCGATTCACATGTCCTAATATAACGCTATAACGCTCTGTAAAAGCTGATTCGAAGATAAAAATAAAGGACATGCTTCTAGGTTTAGTCGAAAGCTCAAATTGCGCGAAGGAATAAACACAAGGAGTAGAGGGACACAGGATGAGCGCAGACTGTGCTCGTCCTGTCTCCTTCTACTTCTGGTGTTCCGTCCTTCGCGCAGTGCACTCCTAACATATCCTATCTTCTTCTTCATATGCGACCACTTCCTAATGTTTCTATCGCAAATGCGTAGTCCCTCTTCTGTTCTCCATGTGCACAAAAAGTTGTCTACACCTCCCTGCGCGATCTTGCAACAATACTACACAAATACAAGAAGTACAGCCCACGTCGTTCAAACAACGTCTTCCTCGCCACGTGGCATGCTCTAAGGCCATTAGCCTAGGAGAACATGGAGCCACGGGGAAAAACAGATCAGTTTCGCATTTCCCGGATTGTCACCTCAGCAGTGTCATCGGGTGCGTCCTGAAGCTTTCACCATGGGACTAAGTAACCGTCCGCCATTAGCCACCTGTCAAAGAAAAGAACATAGTTCTGCGACGCTCACTTCCTAGCGAAGTAACTCCAGTGGGGTCTGTCACCGGAATCCCACGTGGTTCTCGCCCATTGGATCAATGCAGACAAGATTTGTACTGAGTAATAGGACGCGGCCATTGAACCGCGGACACATTACTACAGCGATGCAGCCTCAACAGACACAGAAACTATCCAACTGGTTTTCGCGAAGGAATACGGCCGCATTAAACTGATGGCGGATGCATTAAGGATCGAAAGCTGATCTTTCCCGTGGCAGTGGAGTGGACATGCCGGAACACGGCTTGTGCACTAATAAGGACATGGATAGATGAAGGATAGTACTCGGACTTCGGAAGGGGAAGGTTGGTCGTAACCATTTGTAATCCATTATAATGGGTACTGAAAGGGAACTCATCCTGTAAAATGAACACACGTAAGCAAGTGGTCATCTGCCTTTCGTGGGGTGGGTACTTCCGATGATAGCAAACCCGAGACCAAGTTCTCGTTAACCTCCCTGCCTTCCTTCGTCCTCATATATACATCTCACCTTTTCAACATGCTTTATGAAGACCATATTTAGAATGTATGAACTTGCTATAAAAATCGTCATTTTCAAGTAACCGAATGTTTTGTGCAAGTGCGAGGCAATCGCAGCAAAAATGTGGCAACTTCCTTAGAATCTTTGTGTTATTATCGTCTTTGTATTGTTATCTTTGTGTTATATATCGTATGAATAAACAAATCATTGCGGTGCGTCATTCCGATTACTTAGGGTACTTAGAGCCACAACGCTAACATCTTTCAGCATAATTTTCCTGTGATGGTAGCCAATATTCCGAAGCAGCAATACAAATCGTTGTCTTGATTGCATCACAGTTTGAAGGTTTAGTTGTGTAGCTGTTTCTTTTCAAAATTTTATTCCTAAAGTAGCGCCCGCAACACTTGACATTTCGCGATTCGTTACATCACCGTACAGTCTGCATTTTCGGTTCTCTTTTGTAATTGACCCGCGTACGCGAAAATTCGTCTCGTCTACGAGAGTACCAGTATGTCGTATCGAGGCATTTGACGAAACTGCTCCATTCCAAAGGGGCACTGTTTTAACAAGAACTCGAGCCTTCGAAGCTGACCCGTTTGAACAGCAGACACGGTCTTCGCTTGCATAATGTAAGGAGTTCCGAACAGTCTTCGACTAATCGAACGCTGCACGTTAATCTACTTTATACTTAAATGCAAAGGTTAACATGAAAAAGAACTTTGAGCGCTCCTCATTGCACGTGTTTCCAGCGCCGGTCGAAAGCGTGTCAATAATGAATGAGCACTTCATCCGCCCAGCCGTGTAACAAAATAGCAACGGAACCGCTTACTTAGTTTCCTCTTCAGTAGACATGCAAGAAAAGTTCGGCAAAAAAAAAGAAAAAAATCTATCAGAGAGAGCGGCTTGATGCATACAAAAGGAAGATGGTTTCAGTCGTGTTTGAGCTGAGGTGTATCAATTTATAATTGCTTGCAGCTTCGACAAACGTATATTAGAGGAGTACGGAGGTAGTCGCTTTTGCACCACAGAAGCTGGTACACGCGTACAGCACACCGAGAATTTGTTACTGTGCTTAACCGGTCTGTTGCAGTTTGCTGTGAAATTGAAATTCACTGTTTTCACTCGATCGCATTCGCTTAAATGGCAGGGAGATAAGTGCACTTGTTAAGTAATACCCCTGTCACACGAGGCAACTAAAGTGCACTTTGAGCAAGTGCACTTCGCCGCTAGTGTCATTCGCACGCTGTCACACGGGAACGTTTAGTGACACTCGCTGCAAAGTGCACTTGCAGGCAAGTGCGTTCGCCGAACTCACTTCCCGGCGACGAAGTGTGTAGCCTCGGTACCAGTGGCTTGTAAACAAATACGCTAATGCACAACGCGGCGCCCGTAGTATTTTTAAAACATTGTTTTCATTATTATAAATACTGCTATGCCTTAAAACAAATCATATATTAACAAAAAACCTCGCTGTCCTCGCCCTCGGGCAGTTTGCGGCCACGTCCGCTAGGGGAATGCACATTTCCAAAGCACACTTCTCTTTCTCGTGTAGCAGCGCGTGAACGTAAGTGCACTCGCTCAAAGTGCCCTTTAGTTGCCTCGTATGACAGGGGTATTAGCCTACGTTAGGAGGCAAACTGGATTCAACAGCAGTCCTGCTCCATTTAACTTGACATAAAATAAGAATTCTTAGTCGCTTAAATGATGAAGGTAATTCATATTTACGCAATAGTCATAATAATAATAATAATAATAATAATAATAATAATAATAGAAATACTATAGCATAGCAAAGTTAGTCACATGTCTGGAAAATCTTCTGCAGTAAGGACTAAGCTAGGTCCATATAAATGTCATAGGAATGCTGGAACAAAGTGACAAAGACCGCGAACAGGTTGTACGATACATTTCGTTCAGCCTCGACACACACTCCAGCCTATAGTTATAACTAAAATTCGTAACTGCTCCTTTCACTGATCAGGAGGCGCATGGACTCCCAGCGTATGCTCAATCGCGAGGTACAGCCCGAAAATGGGATGCGTAAGATGATGTTTTGATGCCTTTTGGCGAAAACTTCGAGTATGACAAAAATGAGTTAGGGGGTAAAGAATAATGAAGTATGCGGAATGCATAATACATGCATGGACGCAACACGCAGAGCTTGGTTCCATTTCGTAACGAGCACTGAGCACAACAGATCGCGTTCCCACATAAATAGAAACGAGACCATGTATTTATTCGGATTTTCTTTATACCTATTAGTGCTTCAAACACGACAGCTCTATCACGAATTAACCGACAAAGGCCATGACATCACGTTTCAGTGGCTACCAGGCCACTCTGGAATAATCGGCAACGAGCACGCAGATAATGCTGCGAAACGTGCCCACGAAATTGGAGTGCTGCAAGCCATCCCACTGTCAAGAACGGATGCAGTAAGAAAACTTCGCTCGCTTGCGCGTGATATGACTATAGCGCTGTGGAACACTCCTGGTCTTCTGCATACCCGTCTGCACCGCCTCGACCCATCACTACAACTTCGAGTTCCGCGTGGGCTTACCCGCTGTGAAACTACCGTACTTTGCCGCCTGTGGCTAGGCACGGCATTCACGAGAAGTTTCGGCTATCGCATTGGACTGGAAGACAGTGCTGCCTGTATTCACTGCGGCAGCGAGGAAACAATTGTGCACGTCCTCTGCGATTGCCCTGGGTACTGCTCCCAGCGACAGACTCTCGCCACAGAATTGTCACGCCTTGACGGTCGACCGCTGTCCGAGCAAACCATATTGGAATGCCGGACAGACAGTGTCTCGCAGCAGAAAGCCACGAAGGCTGTGCTCAAGTTTTTGCGCGCAACGGGCCTCGTGAACCGTCTGTGACACATGCCGTGCTTGTGTGTGTGCGCGCGATTTGACCTCTCTCCTTCTTTCTTTATTCTTTTTCCATCCCTTTCTGTCTCCCTTCACCCCTTCCCCAGTGCAGGGTAGCAAACTGGATATTTTCTCTTCCGGTTAACCTCCCTGCCTTCCGCCCATCATCTCTCTCTCTCTCTCTTTATACCTACCTTACAAGGCACTGAGAAACGGAGGCCTTGTAGCAGTACACCATGCCTAACTCGTTTTTGAAAGGAGGCTTTGCATACGTTGCACAAAGGCTGCTTCGCTTTTTCACTAGCTTATCCTTTCAGGAGAAACTAATGCGCGGTTCCTCTAAAGCAAGGAACCAAATCGTCTGAATAAATTATAGTGTCAGACCGGCACCAAAAGGAGCAAGCGTGATGCGCTAGCAGGCCCTGTTAACAGCGTTAAGAAGGATCATCTCTTTCTTTTTGACCCGCCTTTGGAAACACACGACAATGTAACAAATGCAGCTATACACTATGATAATATAAGCACGTTGGGCGTCACAGGAATGACTGCTTATATTGCTAACTTACTTGGCTGTAATAAACAAATGACTAGTAGGAATCCTGTCATTGCCATCACGAAAGAAACAACCTTTGCAGAACCGTCACATCAACAAATTTCGTAATCTTCTCGTCAAATTCCAAAGCTAAAAGTCCTGAACGTTACGGATTACTCGTTGCATTACTCTTACGCCCGTTGCTTTTACTCGGCTTTCGTAAGCAGAACAGCAACGTCTAATCATACAATTCCGTCCTATGTGCTCCACGAGCGTAGTCTTCCAAGTACGGCGAGTTCGCGCAACGACTTTCTTCCAAAACAGCTATAGTAGTTCAGATAAGCAGGATAGAAGAACATATCTTTGTCTTAGATAGGTCCTCCTATCAAAACGACGGCCAGTCGGGGGTCAGAGGCATGTTATACATGTTTGTAATTTCCCTGGTCCTCACTGCGACCATGTTACAGGTCATGCTCTGCCACCCCCCTCTCTCTCTCTCTCTCTCTCTCTCTCTCTCTCTCTCTGTATACATATATATATATATACATATATATATATATATATATATATTATAATAAATGCTTTCATAATCATCATCACTGCGTTTCCGTTGGCTCCCAGATTTTCCTTGGATTTCCGATATAGTATATATAATGTACGAAACAAATTCCTTTCGGGAATGTGTGCCACTCTCTGTTATTTTGATGTGCACTGTCGAAGCTTTTTCTAGACATTTGACTTCCCCTCATTTTTACGAAGGAAGAAGTGGCCATTTCGGCTTACAAAGTCCCACTCGATTTCTCCTTTGCCTCGTTCTGTGGAAACACCTTACTTCAAGCAGCTACTCACCACGATAACGCATCACTGGGTGAAGGAGACGAAAGGGCTCAGTAAGGTCACTAGAGTGAAAACTAAATTCCATCTAAGAAACGTAGGAACATTTTTTAAATATTTGCAGTAGTCTAGGAGGGCCTTCTTTCAGCCTATATTCCCACACTAACATAATTTAGACAACAACAATGAGCTATCTGAGCGTCTTCCTCCAATGTTTCGATTCCGAAGTACTACGGTCGAAACGACTAGGCAATTTTCTTTCGGTCGAACGCGCTGACGGAATTACCTTTTAGTCGAACGTCGATAAACTCCAGGATGGAAAATACAGGCTAGCGAAAAAGGAAAGCAAAGTCGACTGCAAAGCCGAGCGGAGAGACGGGGGTACGACAGAAGGCACCCTAGAGTTAGGTTTCTCTTGCCAATTTCCTCTATGTTCAAGGCAAGGTACCCTGTACACAACCACTATTTTGTTTATAAGCTTGTTCAATGCCAGAACCGCTGCATTTCAGCAGGGGTAACTATAGTACTAATGGAAGTGGCCTTCATCCTATAGCGAACATGATTGTATTACAATGAGAATGGTCTTTCCCCTATAATCTGCTTTCCCTCAAAGCACACGAAGGGCTCAGAAGGAGATCGTTTACGTTACAAGAGCATGGTGTCAGTGAGATCGTCTTCAGTTGCTACTTTGTGTAATGATAGACCTAGTGCAAAACAATGATCAATCGACATTTTTGTTTATTACTGCTGCTTTCGCAGTCCAGTGGCACAATGAAATGTTTCTAATGATGAAAATAACATTAGCAACAGCTGGAAAGACCATGTTCTTAGTAAATTCTTTTTTTTTTCCTTACTTCCTTACTTCCTAACTTAAACTGCTGCATATACTGCCTCCGCAGAAAAGAATAAACCGGTGTCATGCTTCTCTCTTTTGTCGACGGTCAGTTATTCTTTCCTATTCTCTTTGTCTTTTTTGTGTATGTTTATCTGTATGTATGTCCACATCGAATAAAAAATTTTCCGTAGGTAATTTTGGCACACCTATATTTGAACAGCCGGCAGTTTCTTTAGTTCAACTAGATCGCTAAAACATCACAATGACGCAGGTTTATCTTCGCAACCTAGAGTTGAGCGTTTAAAGTTCGCAGAGTATTATTTATGGGTACGAATATTTGCTCGTTTCGAAAGAACGTTTGTCTTTATTGCAAGCATGGAAACAGAGACGTCGTTTAAGGAAAGTCTACGAGAATGCTTGAAAACAGTGACATACGCAACGGCTAATTGCTTCCAGCATAAGTTGGACACGATTAACAAATTGTCTTTAGAATGCACGGTCAGGCTGTTTAAGCATCGTGTATTTTCTTCTTCATACATATCGGTTCGTTTTGGTGTAGACGATGGAAACATGACGGCGTTTACTTCCGGCTCCGTACCTTTACATAAAGTATATTTTCTCTCTATGCAGTCAACCACGATGAAACTCTTGACACCTGTACTCCTCGACCACTGTGTTTAAACGCGTGATGAGCAGAGTCCCCATCCTGACTGTATAACTCTGAAATTTTCTTCCCCGCTCCTATACACGAAACGGGCAAGTAAGCTGGAAAGTGCAGAAAATGAAAGTTCTAAGAGTATCCCCGCTGTCCAAAAATAAAAGAAAAAAAAATGAAAGTATCCACTTTTGCTTTACGCGACTATGAAACTCCCATGCCTATCTTTTTCTTCGTAATGAATCCGCCGTGATGGCAAAGTTATGTACTCACGCTAAACCCTCACCCCCACCTCTACACTTCTTCGCTGTTGAAGAAACAGTAAGGTTGGAAGAAAGATGTGGACTGCTACATCCAAGATGAAGTCGTGGTGTAATGAAGCGAGGAGACTTCCGCATCAAAACGAAAGCAAGGCTTCAGTGCCAGTGCCGTTTCTTCCTTTCCCTGCTCTTTTCCTTCTAGACGAGGGCGTTCTTTTGTTTTGCTTTTCTTTCTCCCTCTTCCTATATCTTGATATTTATTGTTATTGTCAATGGTAATCAATTCTCAACGATGACCGCCAGTCCAATAAGAAAGAAATGGTGTCTCTCTCTCTATCACCGGCAAGTCCCCGTGTTGCAGACCTTCCCTTCTATCTTTCTTTTTTTTATTTCTACGGACTGAGCCGCTCGTTTGAGACATGGTTTAAACGCTCGGAACGGAAAATAATGAGGCTACTGAGCTAAGGAGATCTTGCTGAGGTGAAGAAAAATAAAAAAAAAACTTCAATTGGATGTAGAACGAGGCGAGTGAAGTTTCTACCTTTTTGTCGTGACCCGATTGCTACTAATCGGATTTCGCTTGACTTTGTGTTCATGACGCAGCTGCCCACTCTTTTCTGCGTTCGTACTTCGACGCTCCGCACCTCGTCACGCTAGGTAGTCTTTAGTCCGTCGGCGTACAACAGATCCGCGAGACAAAAAAAAAAAAGAAAGAGAAGCTCGCTGCTTTTATATTTTAACAGCGTCTACACCAGCGCGCATTCTTTGAACAGCTCTTTTCTCCCCTATGCGTATTCAAACAGCCGTGTACACCTACTATACCCGGCTTCGCGTAAATGAATGATGCCCTATTTTCCTTTTTCTTCCTTTTTCTTTCTTTTAAAGCACTTTACGGGGCCAGGCTTGTCGTCCACCCACCACGTGTTCACGCTCTCAAACAAGAGTCGAAAACAGTGTCAAAGCAAGCGCGTAATTGGCCAAAATCGGTTAAGCTTGAATTTACATGATTCAGAATAAGTTAAAAGACATGACTAATGATGACTTAATTGTATAATTAGCAGACATTTCTTAAAACCGCTTCTGACACGACAATCCTACACATACAATGTCTGACTGCACTGCCTCCAAGATCGTCCTGCATTTTGTGTCGACGGTGCAAATCAAGTGCGTAATTGATCAAAACCGACTCAGTGCAACGATTGATGCTCTCATGTGGGGGACACCAACGCATCACTGCTTTGCAATTGCTCAGGTTAATTAATTAATTTGTGGGGTTTAACGTCCCAAAACTAGTTCTGATTATGAGAGACGCCGTAGTGGACGTCTCCGGAAATTTCGACAAGCTGGGGTTCTTTAACGTGCACTGACATCCGCACAGTATACGGTCAACATTTCGCCTCCACCGAAATGCAGCCGCCGCGGCCGGGATTCGACCCCGCGACCTTCGGATTAGCAGCCGAGTGCCATAACCACTAGACCACCGTGGCGGGGCAATTGCTCAGGTTAATACCATTTTTGATTACGTTTCTGCGTCTTCCTGAGCACGTTTTTCTTTTCTTTGTACCACCGGCTTCAAACCTCAATGACCTTACTGTAACAGAGACGTCATTCAGTGTTTCATTCCTGGGAGTTCACGTTTGCTAGAGGAAGAAATTACAGAGATAATAATAATAATAATAATAATAATAATAATAATAATAATAATAATAATAATAATAATAATAGGCAAAGCGACGATACGCTTACGTGGAATGCCGTATATAGTGGAGGGCTCCGCGGACTAATTATGACCAGTTGTGGTTCTTTAACGTGCACTGACAATGCACAGTGCACGAGCCTCTGGTATTTTCGCCTCCATCGAAAATGCTACAACCACTGCCGGAATCGAACCCGCATCCTTCGGGTAAGCAGTAACGAACCCCAACCACTGTACCACCGTGGCGGACAGGGACAGAAGGAAGAACCGGGAAACTAAAGGTTGTGCAAGCGAAGAGAGAAAGAGAGATTGATTGATTTCTGGGGTTTTACGATCCAAAATCAGCTTTGATTGTGAGAGACGCCGTAGTGGGGGTCTCCGGAAATTTTGACCACCTGGGGTTCTTTAACGTGCACTGACATCGCACAGTACACGGGCCTCAACATTTCGCCTCCATCGAAATGAAGCCGCAGCTGGCCGGAAATCGATCCCGCGACCATCGGATCAGCAACCGAGTACTATAGGCCACTAGACCACCGTGGCGGGGCCGAAGAGAAAGAGAGAGAGAGAGCTGAGAACGTCTCACGACATGAATGGTATGGAGGTCGGCCGATAAACCTCGGATGCAGAAAAGGTGTAGCCCCGCAGTTGCGTCGTCTCTCTGAATCCACTCTCAAGGGACAGTTACCACAGGAACGGACAGTGTCGTCGCTCACCGTTGGGTACGCACAGAAAAATTATTCCCCCTGTCATACTGAATCTCTCTCTCTCTCTCTATCTCTCTCTCTCTCTCTCTCTCTCTCTCTCTCTCTCTCTCTCTCTCTCTCTCTTCTCTCTCTCTCTCTCTCCGATGAAGCACAGTTCACTCATATACCTAAATCAGCTAACTTCCAGGGCTCACAATTCTTAGAGTCCTTGCATCACGTTTCATGGTAGGCTGCTCAAGACCTGTGCTATAACGAAGACCACATTAGAGCAAAAGCGTAGGGGCTAGATCTAACTCGTGTAACTCGTCATACCGTGTATTCTTTCTATTTCGGGAGCGAGCTTCGCGAATAATCTGTTACAGAACCGGTGTCAGTGCAAGTTCTTCACAAGAAATCAGCTTGCAGGAGAGTCAGCAATTGAATTTATAGTGGAAGTACGAAAGATTGCAGCAGGTGTAATTTCGGTAACGCCCTCGACAGGATGCTAAGGGACCGCATTGTTTGCGGCCTGCGTGACGCGAGTGTTTGTCGGCATCTGTTGTCAAAGACAGCACTCACGCTGAAGGAGGCGGAAGAGGCAGCGCGTGCTGCAGAGAGGGCAGCGGCAAACGTGGACCACATGGCCAGCGTGCAAAACACGGACAATGTGCACGCTATGACGATGAAGCGCAAGGGCCAACCATCCAGGCTTCCGGCACTACGAGAGGGCGAGCAGGGAAACTGGCGGCACGAAGGGGCGTGCCCATGCTGCGGCAAAAGTGGGCATACAGCGGGAAAATGCAAGTTCCGTTCTATTAAATGCTTCACATGTAAGAAGCAAGGGCACCTAGCCCGTGTGTGCCAGCAGCACCAGTATCGGCAAAACAAACTATTCTATTGTGAAGGCCAGTGGTCTGATAATGACGACTACGAACAGTTTCTGCTCAACTTGCAAATGGCATCAGTGAACATGGTCCAGCCAATTTATCGCACCATGGAATGGGATGGCGTGGCTCTTCGAATGCAAGCAGACACAGGCTCTCCCGTAACAATCATCACATGGCCCACCTACACCAAATACCGTCACCGTTGGCCGCGGCTCCAGAAGACTACCTTGCAACTGACTTGTTTTCTCGGTCAACTTCCCGTCAAGGGACAGCTCAACGTCTCGGTAACATACGGTGGGACCACATTGGAAGCTGCCTTGGTGGTGCTGGGATGCTCTGGACCGGATCTGTGCGGGCGGGACGTCATCAAAGCCTTCGAACAGCACGGAAGGCAGGTTCTCGCCGTTGAAACCAAGGCTGCCCCCGGTAAGCGACCCTCTACGGAGGACGAGTCAGAAGTTCAGCAGTTATTAGACGAGTTTCGGGATTTGTTCTCAGAAGAGCTAGGGTTAATCAAAGGGCCGCCCGTTGAGTTGCGTTTGCGCGAAGGTGTCGCACCTCGTTTCTTTAAGGCGCGTGCCGTGCCGTACGCGATGAGAGAAGCCGTTAGCCAAGAGATAGATCGCCTGGTTCATACAGGAATCTTGACACCAGTTGCTTGCGCTGACTGGGCAACGCCTCTTGTTCCGGTAGTGAAGAAAAATGGGTCCATACGACTTTGCGGTAACTTCAAAGTAACAGTCAACGCTGGTTGCCACACGGAAAAATATTCGTTGCCAAAAATCCAAGATATTTTTGCTAACTTAAGTGGCGGTGAAGTTTTATCTACAATTGATCTGAAGGGCGCTTATAGTCAACTACCTTTAGATGACAACGCAAAGAAGCTTCTAGTCGTTAACACGCAAAAGGGACTATTCTGCTTCAACCGGCTCCCTTTCGGTGTTGCATCCGCCCCAGCAATATTTCAGATGCATGGAATCCATCCTTCAAGGAATACCGGGCGTTCAAGTTTACTTGGACGACGTGGTAGTGGCGGAGAAGTAAGACAACTGCGAAAAATTGCGCGAAGTCTTCCAGAGGTTTCGGGACTACGGTGTGAAGCTTCATCCAAGCAAATGCAAAATACTAAAGAAAGAAGTTGAGTATCTTGGGCACCGCATATGCGCAGACGGACTTTTGCCAAAAACTGAGAACATCGAAGCAGTAGCAGGAATGCCAAGGCCGACATGTGTGTCGGAGCTGCGGCATTCATCGGCTTTGTGACGTATTATCATGCATCCCTTGGCAACTTGTCCGCAGTTCTCTCGCCGTTGTATGAACTGTTAAAGAAAAACGCCCATTGGCTGTGGGGAACAAGACAAGCAGCCGCTTCTGAAGCGACGAAACGCCTCGTCAAAGGCGCCAAGTTCCTCACGCACTACGATCCGAAAGAGGCCCTCGTGTTAGAAACAGACGCGTCGTCTACCGCATCGGCGCTGTTTTGTACCACCGGGTCAACGGAGAGGCACAGCCAGTTGGATTTCGGTCGCGCACTCTGACTGCCGCAGAGCGGAATTACGCACAAATTGAGCGTGAAGCGCTGGCAGTTGTCTTTGGGGTGACCAAATTTCGTGAGTAGCTACTGGGTAACACTTTCACGCTAATTACAGATCACAAGCCACTGCTGCGACTGCTCAGTCCAGACAAGCCGGTACCTGCTCTGGCGGCGGCACGGATCCAACGCTGGTCTTTATTACTGGGAGGCTACACGTACAAGATCGAGTACAAGGCAGGAAAAACCCTACCGGTAGCTGATGCCCTGAGCCGCCTTCCGGCAAGCTACCAGCACGATGCCAGTACCATGGAGTCCATCGATAACGACGCCCGTGAGTACGTACTTTTCGCTGATCAACTCGACACCACCCTGATGTCGTCTATTGATTTGGCCCGGGCGACAAAAGCAGATAACACCTTCAAGCAAGTCGCTGTCTACATTCGCGACGGCTGGCCTAGGAAACTGCCGAGGTCGAATCCGGACTTACGCCCATTCTTTTTCAAAAAACACGAACTTGTGTGCAGTAATAACATTGTCTACTGGGGCCACCGAGCGATCATTCCGGTCGCCGCCCGGAATGCCGTACTACGCATGCTGCATGAGACTCATCAAGGGATAACGTCGATGAAGAAGTTGGCGCGCTCAATATTTTGGTATCCTGGGCTGGATCGGGATATTGAACGTGTGGTCAACACTTGCCCTGTATGTACGCAGTGTAGCAGCATGCCACCTGCCAAGGAGCCTGTGCCATGCCCCAAAACCAAGGAAAAGTGGTCAAGGGTGCACGTAGACTACGCCGGCCCGGTGGACGGACATATGTTGCTCATTGCGGTTGACTCGCACACGAAGTGGATAGAGGTGAGCCCAGTGAAAATAGCCAGCGCGGGACGGACTATCGAAGCCTTACAATCAATGTTTAGTAGGTTTGGCCTGCCCCGAACCGTGGTTTCCGATAATGGACCACAGTTCACTAGTGCGCAGTTTCAGTCGTTCATCAATGAAAACGGAATTCGTCATGTTCGCACAGCGCCTTACCATCCGCAGTCCAACGCTTTAGCAGAGAGGGCGGTGCGAACGATTTGGGATTGCGCAAGAACGCAAGTGGCACACTGCAAGGCCGATTAGACCGAATTCTCTTGCACTATCTCCGCACCCCCCTGCCCAGCGGGAAAACTCCAGCGTTCATGCTGCTTGGTTTCGAGCCTCGATGAAAGTGGGATAACATTGTCATGTCGCCCATTTCCTCACGCAGATACTGAGCACCCCGGAACCACTCGCCAAGTGGGAGACTCTGTTTGGTACAGGAACTACGGGGCAGGAGACAGGTGGAAGGCTGGCGTTGTACAGGCCCCCGAAGGCCACCGCATGGTAACCATCAAGGCCGCAGACGGCGAACATCATCGCCGGCATTACGACCAGCTAAGAGCAAGGAGAACCGACAGCGCGGGACTCGCCACCAGTGAAGCAGAAGTCAAGCAAGAGGCCGGGGTTGAGGCACCACAGACGAAAGCTGGCGAAACCGGGGAACCTGAGACCTCAAGAGAAGGACCCCAGAGCCCAGGTGCGCCAGACGCGGACAGTCTACCGAATATGGATGACAACCAAGTTGGAAATGACGTCAGCGGCGCACAATCTGATAGCAATAAAGAGTCCGATCCTGGCGAAACGGTGTTACGCCGGTCCACCAGAAACCGACGCCCGCCGGATCGCTACCAACCTTAAGGGGAAAGAAGGCTGATGCATCGTCATTGGCACATGCCATTGCCACTGCGCACGTTGTATGCGCATACCTCCAGAGGCTATAAAAAGCCTCTCTCCCAATAAATGTTGTTCAATGTTGTACGCTCGTGTCTGTACGCTTCATCCCCCCCCCCCCCCCTTCCCACATTTTGGGAGACAGCGGAACCGTCCGATCTGAAACACGATTTCCATGTAACGTAATACAAATACAGCTACTGAGCGAGCGAATCTGTTCAGCGCGCTTTCAGCACCGCTCTTGAGAAATTCTGTGGTAGCTTCCGCGCGGCTTCCCTTCTCGTTCTGCTCTCTCCGGACAGCAGTGAAAGGCAACCTAGCGTGACTTTTGCTCGCGTGAGTGGCTGCGAATTCGCCACCTGGCCAGGCGAAAGCTCGCACGCGGCGCATTTGCGGAGCGTAGCCGAGCGTCAGCCCATCTCAGGAACACCGGAGTGCGAATGGATGTATGGATGGAATAAACTTTATTGTGCGAATGCCATACAGATGGTAAAAAAAAAAGAAAAAGGAGGAAAGAAAGAAAATGCTTGAAACAAATTTTCGGGCCTCCCATTCGGCGCGCCCGTGCATCAAAATTCCTTTCAGCCTACGATGGCACGCACAAAGCAATGAATGGTGCAATGTTTGTTGTGTTCTTTGCAGCCTTTCTACCTGATCACTTAATTTCGCTTGTTTGCTCGTTTGCCTGAGTGCGTTCGTGTTTGTTTGTCTGCTTGCTTGCTTGCTTGCTTGCTTGCTTGTGAAGCAGAAGAAGAACAAGAAGAAGGAGACGAAAGAAGACATGCCTCCATCTTGCAAAATACTCAATGTGCCAAGACCGCCTGTCGCTGGCAAACAGAGGCGCATCTTCACAGCTTCGATGTTCCATTGCGTGTTTGGTCGCCTGAAAGTGTTCTGTTTTGGTTTGTTTGGAGTATTCTCACAATGATCAGTGGACGTACGTCATTTATCATGCACCTGGCGTTCATTCCCGGCCTTCTACAATGCCTGAGCCACTGAGTCGCGAGAACTTCACATCGCAACCTCCTAGCTCTTTGTATATCTCTTGGTCCCTTTGTCAAGATCGAAGAGCCTATATGGCTGCCGTTCCGTGTATTTGTGATATCCATCAACACAAACTCTGTGCCTATCCCATACGCACTGAAAACCCGTGTAAGGTGCCGAAATAATAATAATAATAATAATAATAATAATAATAATAATAATAAACCAGCATACTAACAAAATCCCTCAACAGCGCTCGTCTATAGATTTAAATTTGGCCAGGAACCCAAGCTCGTAACCACCTCAGCAGTCATGTAGTTATCGTTACTACCATTACAAAATATTAAGGTGAATACATTTATATACCTTCTTCAACCGCGTGTGATATGGCATAAACCTCCGCTGGTCACGGAGTGTAATGGCTCCTCAATGTACTAGTTATTCTTGCGAAGTTCAGTACGGCTTCGGCGGGGGCCAGGTAATATGGTACCGCGCTGTTTGCAGCGCTAGACTGTTACCCCAGGAGAAAAAACACGAGACACCCATATGCAAAGGGCTTCTAACACGGTGCATTTCAACTTCCGTTGCATAAACGAAATTTACTATGGTGTCATGAGACGAAACTGGTGCCCATGGTGGCGCGGTTCCCATTTACCGCCATGTACAAACGTATTCGAAACGGAGGAACGTTTTATGGAACAATAGTTAGATATGTTTGAGTAAATTTTGTTGCACACCACTTCCGAGGAATTCAGCAAGTCGGCAAAATGTCTATGAAAGGAAATTCGTCATTGACCTGTTCTTATTCACTAAGCTACAAGATAAGTCCATAAAAGGTCTCTCAAGAAGAGTGCTTCGCAGTGAAGCAGATATTGTGGACTAGAATCAGGAAGGGGACATATTTTTCGCCAGCTCACCTCAGCTTTGCTCGTAAAAAACATGTGCGGGCTTCCTTCGTACTGCCGTGCTGGAAGCGAGCTCACGACAATTTGGTTCTTCTTTCCGTAAAGCACGTTCTATTTAGAAAAAAGAAAGTGCTCAGTTTTAGCAGCTCTGTGAAGCACCATGTTGATTTATTACAAAATCGCAACGCTTTGAAAATTCTCTCAATGCGCGAATTTTATGACTCCTCAGATCCGCACAAAAAGAGAACCAAATTAAAGCGGATATCGCAGCTCTATATAAACCGCATGTTTGGCCTATCTCGAGTCGACAAACCTGGCATAATAATTTAAAGCTTATGGAAAGCTGTTACAATGCTCGCATGCAATCTTTTACAAAAGTATTACTGGTTAACAAGTGTCATGATTGAAAACGGCGTGTAATGTTACGTCTTTAGCCACTGCTGATAGCGTGTCCGACGTGCGGCTCACGGAAATCTGGTAACATGCCATTGCTAAGTGAGGGTTTCGTACGTATAGCTGTTTAGCTTGAACAATTGGTAATTATAAAATTATTGTTCATATTTGTGTCACCCGTCAGCCTTGTTCCTGCAACGTAATAAGTTTAACTTCCCTTTTCTTTTGAATAATATAACGTAACTGAAATTTGCTTTCGATAAAAATATTTTTTCTTCGTGTGAACTGATATTAAAATGCTGAGCTAAAAATGAAACTCTTTTTAAGAGTAAATAACGGTATATTAGTGTGCACGAACGAAAAGTAAACAAACTAACGATAAAATTGTCATTCTCCTTGTCCTTTTCGTGATTCTGCTCTATTCGTTTCGCAGTGCGGTTTCTTCAAGCGGCAGCAACCGATGTGGCAAAACAAATGACATGCAACGAAGAAGTCGTGAAGTCGTTACGTCCAGTCTTCCCATTTTTCCTGCAACATCCTGGGCTGAAACAGAAGGAGGTGTAAGGGTACACAACGAAGAACGAGGTCTTTCATTGGGTTTTCTATTTAACTGTATGCCACAGTCGCCACATTCGATCAGCGCTTAAATGAACTGAAGGACCTTACAAAGTTATGTAGGCCTTAAGCTCTGCCACCTCAACTACTGGGGACCAGAGGAAAGCACCTTCCTGTCACACTTAGCGAGGAACATCGGGACACGTTCGGCAAACATCGTTAGCCGTTGGACCACGTTCTTATCGAACAAAGACGTGAGCGTATAAAATTCCACCACGCTGGTCCTTTGTCCGTTCAACATCGAAATATGAGACGCACGCACGCACACACGCACGCCCATCGACAATGAACGACGTTTGGTGCAGACCTTGGAGGTCCTCGTTAGTGGCACATGTGCGCCGCTAGAAAATTCGTGTACGCGAAGCTTGGCGCATTCCTTTGAGGAGACCGCGATAAAACAGCAGTCCAACGGCGTTTCCGGCGGGACTTACATACCAGCTCCCTCCGGGTCAACGCCTAATGATCGCTGCACTTTTCTAGGGGCGGCAAAATTTCCGGAGCCATCCTACTTCCTATCTCTTCCAGTCCCTTTCTTCTAGCCCACGGGAGCTTAGCCGTGCTCCCGACATGGGCTGCAGAAATTAGCGTACTTGCCGTAACCAAGCCGCAATCATCACCACCATCATCACCGGTAGGCAATGTGAATGATGGGCCACTTCTCGCGGTGTTAAGTTTATGGCAGCGTGATGTGAATGCGCTATGAATACCGATAGTACCGCCTATATCGCAAAACTGACAGCTCCCCCCTGCCGCCCACTTTTTGTTAGCGGCGATATGTGCTTCGCTTCAAAACTCGAAGACGCCGGATCCATTCACAGCAACTGCAGCCAACTTCAATGGCGGCAAAACGCAAAAGCGTCCATTTATTTCTGCATAGGTGGAGTGGTGAAAGTTAAAACTCGAGGTGGTGAAAGTTAATGCGAGACACACCCGCCAATAATCGCATCGTACTTTTGGGACGCAGAGCTCTGTAATTTCAATGCGAAGCTTGCGGCCGCGTTTATTTACCTCGAACTTAGGGGATCACGAAGCTTTCTTTAACTATTCATTTTCGTTACATTAACAAGGGTTGACGTCATACTTCAAGCATTGCACATGTGCAACATGCGCAGTTCTGTAATGTAGCACACCGCGTCTCTGCGAAGCTTTGTGTCTTGTGTGAATTCAGATGTAAGCAGTTAGTGGCAGAGAGGCTGCATAGCGTAGCGAGAACTTGTACTAGTGGTATCGTTATAACGTACGTGCAACTTTCTCTGCACACTACCGCACCACTTCGAGTCAAGTCGCTTTCTTGATCACTAGCACGTTGCGAAAGGTGTAGCAATCACAGGAGGTAGCCCCCTTTGAACAGTTTTGCGAACGCCAAATAATCTTAAGGGCCAAGAGGAAAATAAATAAGAACAGTTCACTTTGAAAGGAATACGAAAGGGTCATTCCATGCCAAATGTACAATACAAGGCGCTCTCCCGTCGCAGATTTTGCTGATAAAATAGAGATAGAAAAATATTTTGATCTTGAATGTCTGTAGTTGCGCGCAGTAGCGATTCTGCAAATTAATGCTTACGACGTGATTACAGAGAGTCATGATAGAGACCTCAGAAAGAAAAATGGAAAACGTTTCTGCAATGAAGGGATATCGTTAGGCTCTACCCAAACATTTTGTTTTTGTTCATGGTGTCTGCTTGGTAAGCCTGTTGTTGTTTTTTAATCACCAGAAAAATAAATGTAATGGTTATACTGCAGTCATAAAATCACAAAGCCAGTAGGAAGCCAGCTGTATAAGCGGCTGATACTTCCCGCTCGTTGCGCAGCGCGACTAGCAGTGACATAACGAAGCGTAAATGGCAAAAGGTGTGCCCATCAATCATTTTCCCCCTTTTTTTTTTCTATTCAGTAAGGTCTGTCTGCGTACATTATCGACCATTCTTTCCAAGCCTGCTTGAAGGTGTTAATATCGCTCAAGTGTCGTCTTACACGGCGCTTTTTCAAATCTTGCGCATTTTCTTAGAATCCCTTGCAAATAAAACAATCGCACCTATTAACATAAAATATATTAGGTAGACACTAACCAACATACTTAACGTCTCCACTGAACATATCGCGTTCGAAACGATGGTTTAGAAGTTACTTTATTATCTAATGAAAAATATGTTTACCGTTATAGGGTTCTCAACGTACCACCGAAGAGGAATGGAGCTCCATGCTCAGGAGCTCAGACCTACATCAACTGGGGTATCCAGAGTGCCCGCGACGCGGCGATGAGGCCCGGCCTACCCGTCCCGACTAGACAGTTGCCCGCTGCTCTACCGCCCTGAGCGGCAGCTTTCCTCAGGACATAAATAATGTCTGTCTGTCTGTCTGTCTGTCTGTCTGTCTGTCTGTCTGTCTGTCTGTCTGTCTGTCTGTCTGTCTGTCTGACTGACTGAAGTGACATTTCAAAAGTAGCCTAGGGTGGTACCAACGACAGTAAGCAATAACAAGTTGATTGCGTCCTCTTAACGCGAACCTAGGTTATCCTGTTTTAAATATCCCCTATGACTGTATCTATGTGTTGTCACATCATGGACAACAGTAATAATATATAAACCAGAAACAGCTTTACCTTGATGTGACAGAGTATTACAGAAATCTTCAACATTCTTGGGATACCTCATTCTTTTCGTAAGGAGAGACTTTCTCCTCTTCTTTGTTTCTTTTTAATGCAGCTCATTTCTTAGGTTTATTGTCCTCGCCGAAAGCTGGCGCCACTGTGTATGCCCAGTTATCCATGTTCCAGACTGCCCACGCATTTTCTTTATTCTTTTACGCGGCCGTCTGCGTCCACACGAGTGGCGGCTATGGGACACCGTTGTCCCCACTAATTGGGGTCACCCTTTCTGGCTACTTGACAGCGCTCACCTCCACGCAACCATTCACTCACATTGCTCAAGAAGCTTAGTTAACGGGAACTTTCCCTTGAGCTTATTACTGCGCCAGAACGTAACAGACGCGGGAGGCCGTGCGACTAACGTTGTGTGCGACCGTGTTGCCGCCGGTAAGCCGCGAATACCCACAACAGACGCGACAGTGTCTGCCCCGCCTGTACAGGTGACTTCTCTGCGGCTGCTCATTTGCTGCGGCGAAGCCAAACTACTCGCAACTACCCTGGCAGTTGTTATCCTCTGAGGCGAGCCAGCACACGTGAGTAGGCCGATAACAAGTGAAACCGGGCCAGAGGCTCGCTGCTGACGTGACGTCCGTTGATGTTGCCGCACTGTCGTTGGAATAATTACGTTGTGGAACAAATACCGAACCACTTTGCTTGTGAGCATTGAGACGCGCCAGCCACACTCGCTGGTGTTGTGCGATATTCTTAACCTCTCATTTTCCCGAGTAATTCCGGGAAGAACCGCGACGGTAGTAAACACATTGCCCTAGGGGACATTATTGCTCACCTTAATGAAGGAATGGATACATGAGAGGGTCGACAACGATGATCCCTGCGAAGCTGGATTTGTTTGTTGTAGTGCCAATATACGCATCTCTGTAAAGAATATATGAAAGGAAAAAGAAACAACTTATTGCCATCTCGATTTACTATCCCCCCCCCCTTTGCTAGTGCATATTTATATCACTTTCTTTCAACTATAGTGAAGGCGCGCTGTCGGGCCGCTATTTATTGGATTTTATCAATAGTACTTGCATGACTTTTCCATAAGCCTTGTATCTGCCACCTGGAATCACCTTTGTTATTCGCGGCACTAATGGATATCTTTTGCAGCATTCAGCTAAACGACTTGCTTTTTATATAGATGCTGACCTCACAAAGTGCCGGCGCTCTCTTAACTGGCATTTCTCAAGCCGCTCCGGTTGGTCGGCGAAAACTTGACGCACGCCACACCGCCGTTAGCCGCCACTGAGTGGCGCGCGATGGTAGCGAAGCTACTATAGTGTGTCAAGAAGACTCTAATAACTCAATGGCCTAGGCAAAGCACGGAAACAATAACATACCACGAGTACTACCGCTATGGGATCATATAATCCTTATTTCACTGATTTCTTTTTTTTTCGCTTGTTTCTTTTTTAATTTGTAAATGTGACGTGTTTGCACCAAAATAAATCGCCTGTGGGCTCCTGGGGCAAAATTCATGAAGCCTCTGTTTCGTAACTGCCTTTTTCTTTTGTCATTGTTCGGCGGGTTTCTATAATAATATGTCAGGCATTTAGGATTATTGTATGTTTTTTTTTTTTTTTAGTACGGGCCCATCATTCGTCACTGTTCTCATCTTACACGGTGCTGCTCCGCCGCTGTAAATATTTTTTGCTTAATAATTTATACAAATAAATAGCTTTTAAGCGAAATTCACAGAAATACGTGACCTAAGAAAGCGACTGGCAATAATGACCCCTATTTGGTTTTCGAAGCCGCCAGTGTAAATGTGATGACAACTGCAGCAGGCAGGCACAGAACTTTATTTTTGTCCTGAAAAACTGCAGTTGGACGTCCCCTTTTAGGGGGATCCTGTAGCAGTTGCGGGCCGCTCCCACGCAGGGACAGGAAGACCGTGGCCCTCCGCCCTCTCGCAGGCTCTCTGGACAGCCCGAAGTTGAACCGAAAGGTCGCCGCTTCTCAGGGCTTCCTCCCAGTCCTCTTCTTTGCTGAACTCTGTGTCACGTAACGCAGGACATTGCCAGAGCATGTGAGCTAGTGAGCAGTAAGCCTCTCCGCAGTTCGGACAATGCGGTTCAACATTGGGCGAGAAGTTACTAAACCTGCCTCGCGAAGGGAAAGACCCCGTTTGGAGCATCCTGAAGGCCGAAGACTGCGGACGAGTGAGTTTAGGGTGAGGAAGTGGAAAGACCCTCCGAGAGAGATGATAATGAGTCACGATCTCGTGAAAAGTGAGGAGCGGGTCCCTGTACCTGCCGGCATCCCCGCTCGCGAATTCGCCGGGACCGCCGCGGTGAGTGAAACCTCGCGCACGGTCATGGGCAAACTTTCGTAATTGGCGCAACACTGACGCGTGCAAGTTGTGCAAGACCAATCAAAGGAAACAGCGACTCCTATAAATGGTAAGACGTAACGTATTACAGCATACAGCTACACCGCTGGCCATGTAAGACCGTAAAGAATGTCACCGACGCTTCTATATATTATGTTTGTAATTTTTCTCGCTAAAACCATTTATGAGGCGTTCGCCTTTTCACTTATCGTGATTTATCACCTATTGTGACTATGCGAAAGCCGTGTTGCCGTGTTAGCGCGCCTACAAAATATCATGTCAGTCAGATAGGCAGACGAGAGTATAAAAGGGAATACAGTGATTTCTTTCCTTCTCGGTTTTTCTCTTTTTATTTCTTCCAGAGAAATATCAAATCCTATAGCACCAGTTGTTACGACGATAAAATTTGCATTGGAAACACTGTTACAATATCTGTCGTGTGTGCACACAAGGGAAGATGTTTTATTCTGCTCTGTGCTGCGCTGTGCGCTGCTCTGTGCGCTGTGCGTAAAGCTATGTTTATACATCTATAAAATCATAATGAATAAATGATCTGAAATTATAATTAGCTTATGTATTAGAGTAGTTTCCGTCTTTTTTCTTTTATCTCGCGGACGGGATGAGTAATTTAATGTCTCCAGAAAGCTTCGCTGCAAACGGATGGCTTGTTTGCGAGACAATTAGTCCTGTTTGCTGCAACGCATTCATGAGGGATCTTTCCTAATGACTCTAATGTGAGCAACATATTAATGCACGAGCCATTAACTCGCGAGACAATTAAGTTACGCACGTTTCACCCGCGGATACCAGCGTTGTTTCCCCCTAGAGCGGGTAACAAGGCCAGCTGGTACAACATTGTGATAACTTCGAATCGCTAGATAATACAAAACACGAGAATGAAGAGGCAGTAAAGGTTCACGTCTTCATTCCTAAGCTCCCAAGGAGAGCTGCGCTGTTATCCTTCCGTAGGCAACAGCTGCGCCATACAGCAGCCTGTTCACCCGAATGTAATTAGGTCCCGAAGCTGCCATATGGGTACGACTATTATTTGGACGAAGAATGGCTGTTGTCATTCGATGTCGAGCAATCACTCTATATGTATTTAGTGGTGTCGTACACTGGCGCTCTTCTGGGTTGTTATATATAGTAAATCATCCTTCCTTGTTTGATGACTGCCCCGAAAAGCGGTAGCTGCAGCGAAGTAATGACATGACAGTAGCCAATTAGTACGATTGTGTTATGTTCGTTAGAACATTGCGGGTAAAGCATTCATTTGGTAGATGGCCGGCGAGCGTTGCGACATCACTGTGGGTCTCGTATCTTCAAGACCTGGTCATATGCGTTCAGACAGCCAGAACGACAATGTAAAACGAGCAGTGCTCCATCTCTATAAAGTATCGACGTATTCGACGCGTGGTCATTGCCGTGTTTTGTAAAATGCTGTGCTCTCTATTATTAATATATGCATCGATGCAGTACATAAAGAGTGACGTTATAGCTGTGTGGATGTTGTACGTAGCAAAACTTTAATGGTCACTTATTTTACGTATATTTACGCCATTTGCGTCCAAATTTGCGGGATATTCTATATATGGCGTCTCTCATTGTCAGCTCTGAAGCTGCTTAATAATATGCTATAACATCCTTGCCCCTTGCCTTTCTTTTATGGTTGATCCCTATCTCTAATCATTGAGAAGAAGGCTCTCGTGTAACCTGTTATAAGCGCAGTTCATATGCTTGGGATATGCATTTCAACTCAACCCTATAATCACAACCTTCTGCGCGGCTACATAAGATTGCCGCAGCCCCTACATTGAACGGGCGCTGCTTTCGCAATGGTAACTATGGCATATTTCTGTCATTAGCCCGAGCTCCCTGCCGAGATAATTTATTAGCGTCGCATCTCGCTTGCTTCATTTCCTTAGGGTGCGAACTCAGGAGAATACATACAGGAAATGAAATCAAAGAATTCAAAAGTAGTGCAGGACGTTGCGAGCCAAAGCTCGCTGGCGCATACGGAAGCTGCAGTGGCCGATGCAGTTTGTTGCTGCAGGAAGGTGCACGCGCTCTTGCCTCTCCCCCCTCTTTTTTTTTCTGTTCGTTCTTTCTCGCAATATCAGGCATGCAATTTCCTTTCCTGCAGCCACATCCGGCCTGGACAGTTTCCTGTCCCAAAGTTACCGGCATGCCTTCCTTCCTGGCTAAGCTGGATTCTTTCATTGCACCATCTAAGTTCTCGTTTCGCGCCTAGTGTTTTCTTTTTCGTTAAATGATATGAGCGATGGTATTAGCTGCGCATTCATTTGTCGCTTCCCATAAGCAAGTGCCACCGGACGTCGTTTATTTCTTATCACCGATGTGCTTGTGCTCGCTAAATCGCGCAGGTGAATGTAGCCGAAGATTCTTCACATACGTTTATGCAGCCACGCAACCATGCAACTCCCAAAACATCGTGTAATGTGCAACTGTTGTGACCCGTCTACAGCCATCTCTGTCCTTCCGAATGTAGACGTTACGTTACTTTACACACAAACACACACACACACACACACACACGCACGCACGCGTGATTCCTCATCCATTTAGTTGTCTCATCATCGTCTTGTCGATCACATCAGCACTTCTTACCCACTCGCCTGCGTTTGCATTCTGAGAAAGTGCTTTAAGACGCAACACAAGACGTATCAGAGATGAAAACGTATTTATTGAAGTTTCAATGGAGATTAAGAGCGTGGGAGCAACGCTTACACCGGAATTCCAAGAATGAACTTAGAGAGTCTTTTAGCCCGTTGTACCATGGCACGGAAGACCTCGAGATGTTCATCGTGGACAGAATCGTCCCATAGCTCTTTGTTGCGTAGATGAACGAGAGCTGCCCCTCCACGGTGGTTTAGTGGCTATGGCACTCGGCTGCTGATCCGAAGGTCGCGGCGTCGAATCCCTGTCGCGGCGGCTGCATTTTGATGGAGGCAAAATGTTGAGGCCCGTGTGCTGTGCGGTATCAATGCACGTTAAAGAACACCAGGTGGTCGAAATTTCCGGAGCTCTCCGATACGGCGTCTCTCATAATCACATCGTAGTTTTGGGGCGTAAAACTCCAGGAATCATAGACGAAGGAGAGCTGACAAGAAAGGGAGAAGATTTGCAGTGCAAGCAATCATGACATGGGAGACCGTAAGCGAGCTGCCGCATCCTGGGCAATGGTGTGCATGAAAGTGTGGTCACGATTCATTCAGAGACACGATGTATAAAAAAAAACATGTGGTTGATCTCTCTGTCATAGGGATCTGTATAACACGAAAGTGAAACCTGTCTTCGCGAAGTTGTGGAACGCATAAGCGGCAATCTGGCGAATCGAGGGGAGGGGGGTGGAGAAGGGGGAGGGGGGCTTGGGTACTATGAACATGCGAACACTTTAAATCTAGACATCAGCGGCACAGGGATTCTCCACAGTTGTGCACGGCAGAAAGTTTTCGAGCGACAAACATTGCTCTGGAAACACTGACTTGCACGCGCCAGGGCCCTACGCAAGCCTGCCATAAACGAGCATCGTCCGCAAATGGTGACGGCTTCAAGGAGACACCGAACGGGTTGTCAGCGGCTTCAGCGGATCGTTGTGCGAAAACACAGCCCACTGCAACGAAGGGTCAATCATTTGCTTGTATACGGCCGTCTTTGCGATCCTGGAGCAGTGCGCGTCGCAACTCAACCCACCTGGCCACTCAAGACCAATTTTGTAGCGGCCGCGTTCGTACTTTGCCCCTGGAACGCGCCGTCACGACGCCGCCACGGCCCTACCTTTCTCGGAGGTCGAGGAGGTCGGGGCGCGAACACTACCGAAGCGCTGACTGCCGGCGCGAATCAGCACGACAATCTTCTTCGCTCTATCTATCGTTCCTAGATGGCGCTACCACCGCAGGGAACCTAAGCGAACCAAGAGCACAGTATAAGGGAGGCGATGTTAATTTAAGAGTAGTTTTGCTTGTTGAACACCCTATGTCACTGTACTAAACGCCTTTGCTTTAACCGGACGACAGTTAAATGTAACTTCTAAAGGGCTATAGTGAACATATAAGGGCCCATATGTTCCTTGCATGACCGATTTTGTGGTGGTGTATCGGTAGAGCACCTAGCTCCTCTCGTCAATTCCCGGTTTAAGGTGGGTTAAAGTCCGCCTAGGTGGAACTTTTTCAGTGTGCATGCAAGCTCATTTTTCAATGATCCACTTCCGTTACAGGGAGTACGTCACTGATTTCTTGGTGGACAACGGCATGAAACACTTTCGTGTTAAAATCTGCTCGTAGTTCAATCTCGCTTTCTACATTCTAGCCAGCGCTCTAAGCGCGATATTTCGCCAATCTATATGCGTTGAGCCAGTTTCCAAGAAGTAGCACCTCAGCATCTTCAGCAATGAACCTGTAGCTCTGTTTCTCTCAATGTGCGTCGGCAAGGTAAAAAAAAAAAGAAAAGAACACACTACAGAAAAATAAGGTGGGAACAAAGGCGTTTCGATATAATTCGTATTGCGTGTTTGTTTCAGAAACTTACCGTTCCACTATAGGTACAAGCAATCAAGGATGAGATGACGCTTTAAATAGTGGCAAGCTTCGATTTCGCAATTAGGGCCACAAATATAAGTAATGAGCGAGATAAATTCCAAGGTCTTTAACGATGGTATTGGTCATTAGCGCACAGATCTCAGTGTCCACAGCTCTCATGAAGCCTAGTGAGCAGATAGTATTTATCTTATCTTTTAGGTTTTTAATGATCTCCGGCACCTGTATTGCTATACATGAGTGGCACAAATTTTTGAATATGTTAAATGTAATGCAGCAATGGAGTGGCAACCACTATCCAAACAGCGCGAGCTGCATCTTTCGAGGAATAAAAATCAAGACAGTTATACATTACATCAGTGGCGCATCGACGGGGGGGGGGGGGGTTTCGGGTGTTGTAACCCCCCCCCCCCCCGAGGCCGACCTAATCCCATCCCACTCCGTAACTGCTCCTATGTCCTAGAAGAATGTGGTGCTAATGTACTCTGCAAAATGCCGATAAAATAATAAAAATAATCATCATCATTGATGTTACTATTATTTGGCATTTTATTTACTTTTTTTTTACACACGCAACAACTGTGTAATGGCATGCCCGGCCCTTCGTGAAAAATTGCACCCCCCTGGTAGAGATCCTGGGTGCGCTACTGGTAGAGCATTCCTCTACTTATTGCGCGCCTTCCTGAATAAAAATACGGTCTCTCAAATCTTGCCCAAAATGCTAAAAAAGGTAAGACTATAGTATTCGGTTTTTTTATGAAATTTTGACAAGTTCAGTAGTCGCTCTAAATACGTTTTCCCGCAAGAGCATTCCTCTACTTATTGCGCGCCTTCCTGAATAAAAATACGGTCTCTCAAAATTTTGCCCAAAATGCCAAAAAAGGTAAGACTATAGTATTGGGTTTATTGTGAAATTATGACTCGATTAGAAGTCGCACAAACTGCGTTTTACCGCATCGTAGATCATTCCTCTACTTATTGTGCGCCTTCCTGAATAAAAATACGGTCTCTCAAAATTTTGCCCAAAATGCCAAAAAAGGTTATAGTATTGGGTTTTCTGTGAAATTTTGACTCGATCAGAATGCGTCTTCCCGCATTGTAGAGCATTCCTCTAATTATTGCGCGGCTTCCTCAATAAAATGCGGTCTCTCAAAATCTTTCCCAAAATGCCCAAAAAGGTAAGACTATAGTATTGAGTTTTTTGTGAAATTTTGACTCGATCAGAAGTCGCATAAAATGCGTTTTCCCGCATCATAGAGCATTCCTCTACTTATTGCGCGCCTTCCTGAATAAAAATACGGTCTCTCAAAACCTTGCCCAAAATGCCAAAGAAGGTAAGACTATAGTCTTGGCTTTTTTGTGAAATTTTGACTCGATCAGAATGCGTCTTCCCGCATCGTAGAGCATTCCTCTAATTATTCCGCGCCTTCCTGAATAAAAATACGGTCTCTCAAAATCTTGCCCAAAATGCCAAAAAAAGGTAAGACTATAGCCTTGGGTTTTTTGTGAAATTTTGACTCGTTCAGAAGTCGCTCTAGATACGTTTGGCCGCATCATAGAGTTTTCCTCTACTTATTGCGC